>CM076573.1:792835169-793435169 GCA_034641835.2 Pinus albicaulis | reverse complement strand
GTTTAAATTTACACTCCAACATACTTTTATCAAATTTCTTACACTATATAAATATAGTTTTACTATGAATTGAAAAATAAGTTATGATATAGATGATCATGAATCTTCTGTGCATATTTCAAGAATCAGAGATGATCTTCTTACATTAAGATCTGGACAGATAATAACGTTTATCTGACATGTTTATCAATATTTGTCCCTTCACTTTTAACCGATATTAGATTTAATGACGCTCATGAGTATTGATGCCAAGATAACAGGATACATATTTATTTATAGCTCCACATCTGTTTAAATGGTTTAGATTTTTTCAATCAGCTTCCACGCCTGTGTTTATTTGTATTCTGGCATTACTTCAAAAAATATTCATCTGGAAATTAATATCATACCCATTATTTCCCTCTAATGTCATATTCATTTTTTCATTTTTTTTCTATTCATTTTTCAATGTTACTCCATTTATTTTGGCAAAATTTAATGTTTTTGGTTTTTCTTTTCTTTTTTTAATTTTACCATTTAAATTTATTTTTTCTACAATTTATTTATTTATTTTAATTAATTTCTTAGAGTCTTACTGTTTTCTATTTATAAAAAAAAGAGCAGATTGCTATACATATACTAAAGTAATGGTCTCATCTTACATAATTCTTTGTTCTTACAATTGAAGTATCCTTGTTCTTCCGGTGCCTACAGTGGACGATCTGGCAGAGCAGGTGGCTGAAGTGCTGGATCACTTTGGGTAGTTACAAAAAACATCCCCATTATGCAGAGAGCCTTCCTGGACTGAATGGTTCTATAACAAGTTTGGTTTGGAAAATACATTTTAACATTGTTTCCTCTCTCTTAAATTGCCCTTGAAATTGAAAAGCAAGGTTGGTTTAGCACTTTTATATTTTATTTTATTTTATTTTTTCTTTCCTCTATTCTAAAATGGCCTTGATATTAAAAAGTTTCCTCTAATGTGGGAGCCCTTCAACTTGATGATAATCAATATCCGTCATCTTTTTTTTGGTTCAGTTGATGATCAATCTCTTTTATTTTTATGGTATTTGCGGCATGGTCAAGGAAACATTGCTTCAACGATAATTTAGTGAGGTGCTTTCAATATTCAGTCCTTTCAGAAATTTGAACAGTTTTTTTAGAAATAATTGTAAAAATTGAACATTATCTTTCATAGAAATAGTTATTAGGACGGTTAGAGTGGAATTGCCAAAGTGGTTGTAGATAATTTCATTTCAAAGTGTGGCTGGTAACAAGAATAACAAAGTAGAGCTTGAAAATCTATAACACTTGCCGATCTCCTATTAATTCAGCAGGAATTGCGAAGTACCCAATCTAGGAAATCTGACATTGTGCAAGCTTGCAGAAGGGTTAGTTTTCTTTTTAAATGAATCTTGTTTGTTATTTCTGAATTTTTAAATCTTCATTGATAGTTTTTTTCGAAAAATGGTTCCTATGGCATAACTGTCAGTCGATGGTTATGATTGCAGTTGCTAGATGAGAGGCAGAGCAAAAATGTTATGCGGTTTTCAATCATTTTGTTCGAAGTTTTAATGTATTGTTGGTTGTATTTGTTGAATAATAAACCTACCGGAGGCACAAGTAGATTTTTTATTTTCTCTGTTGCAAATTTGTTTCTTGGAATTCAAATGTGGTGTCTTTTTGTTGCTGGAAACGACATACTTGTACTATTCTTTAAAAATAAGGTAAAATGTGTAGTCAATTTTGTTGAATGTAGCATATTGTGGTCCATCTGCAACAAAGCTAGCGTGCAAATGAAATTGCAATGGTGAAATAGTCTAAAATAATTTATTTCGATTTTCAAACAGGGATATGCTTCACAAAAAATTTTATTTTTTGGATAGCCCTGCAACTAAGAGATTGAACTAAGTTTTAATGTTTTGCATTGAACTTAAAAATTTGAGATTTTCCAATACATTTTTTCCTTCATGTCAAAATTACAAAATTACTTCAAATTAATAATTCACAAAAAATACTCCTGTCAGCCTCTCTTTGCACCTTTTGGGGCAACAGCTAGTTATTGAGTTATTATAAACATGACAGTTCTTCTCCACATGTAAAAGGATGCGGGAAACCGATATTTATGTCATAAATCTTACTATGATGCCAGACCTTAGCTTTTGGAAGTACCCTAAATCATCATTTATTCAACTCCATAAAACTAAAAGAAGTTGAAAAAACATCAACTAACATAAATAATTGTCTATTAACTATTGATTTATCACCTTTCAACTATCTAGAGGTTGAGTGTGAGATATCGAAACTTGGTTGATCATTTTACTTGAAATTGTGATTAAAGTGGAATTTGGGGATTATGAAGATTATATTTTTAATGGGGTTTGTTACTTGGACCTATGGGTTATGGAAGCACAAATTTGTTGTGACACATTAATATAAAATACTTAAAGACAATCAAAATAACGTACAACTCGGAATTAAGTTCATAAACTATGTGCTAAATAATTATGCACATGGAACCCTGCCATCAAACTTCACAATCATCCATTGGTGTTGTGAACACTTGTTTTGCAAAGGGTTTCAAGCCCAATATGACAAAATTGACTTGTTGAAAGGAGCCATGATGATTCTTTCCTGATTTTATCTCCCTTGCATATAAATAAATTTAATCTAACTAGATTTTCTAGCTCAATGGGGATTATTAAATGAAATTTAAGCTTCTATTTAACACACACAATGATTAACAAAAACACACACAAAGGTAAATATATTGTGTAGGAACTCTACACTTGTATTAATTCTTGGAATGATATTACAATGGTTTTCACTACTCTCTATTCTACCTCTTATACTGCGATAACAATGGTCATGGATGCCACCTATTCTATGCCCACAAGCTTTCATACAAAGAAGGAAAAAAATAATTTGGATCATCTTAGATCCATGAAATTCTACTAAGATCTCTCTGATCCTTGAAATATACTAACAATGCAGATTACATTACATATTTTCAACAATCATTAAACAAACTCTATGTTTCTAGGTATTCGTTTACAAAAATAATTCAGAATTCATTTCCCCTTGCCATGATTTTTTTCCTAGAAGTTCAAGATTTTGATTATGATTGGGGGGAGATTTTTTCTTGAAGATCAAGATTTTGATTATGATTTGGGGGAATTTTATGCTTCTGCATCAGACTCCCATGGTGAAATTATTCATGATCTCCTAATCATGTGTCTTCATTGTTGCATTTTGTTAATCTTCAACCTATGGTCTTCATCTTTAGAATGTATCGTTGAACTTCTCCTCATGCTAAATACTCAACAATGAGATACACATATCCTTTGGAATAACAAACTTTGTTTCACCCTACTACACAATACTTCACCAATCTTCTCTCCCCGAATTTAGTCTTTGGGTATTCCTAGTTCTCTCTTCTAGAACCTTTGAGCTTCCTTTTCTCTTCCAGGCTTTTGCACTTTCTCACTTATCTAGCACGCAAGAAATATTTTCCTTGGTCTCATACCACTTGATGAAATGGAATCTAGAGGTTAGTCTTTCTAATAGGGTTCGATCCTCAGACCTATTGGTTATGGCCCACAAATTTTCAACAACACATTAATAGACAAAATTTAAACATAATCCAAACAACATACAATAGGGAGTTAAGTTCACAAAATATATTCTAAATAATTATGCAAATGGGACCCCACCATTGAACTTCACTGAAAACACAAGCACCATAAACCATTGACATTATGAACATTTATTTCATAAATAGGTTCGAGCTCGATCCAACAAAATTAACTTCATGAAAGGAGCCATTTTTGGTCCATCCTAAGTCAATATCTCCTTCATACAAATAAAATTATATATAAATACATTTCTCAGCTCAATGGTGATTATCAAATAAAATTCAAGCTTCTATTTAAAACATGCAGTGATTTACACAAACACACACAAAAATAAATAGATTGTGTAGGAACTCTACACTTGTATTAATTCTCAGCCTGATATTACAATGGTTTTGGTTTCTCTCTTTCCTACCTCGCAGCCTGCTCTAATAATAGTCCTCACTGCCACCTATTCTATGTCATAGGATTTCATATAAAGAAGGAATAAAATCATGATGATCATCTCACATCCATGACTACATATTTGGTACAATCATTAAACAAACTTTATGTTTCTAGGTAAATTTTTACATAAATAATGAGTAAATAATGTCCTCTTGCCACGGTGTGCCTTCTGGATTTCGATTATGACTCATGTATCAAATTGATAGACCCAAAAAAGTCGTTGGTTAACATATTTTTCTCTTCCATCAACTAATGGTTTCATCAATTTTTTTCTTTCAAGAGGTCAGAAGTCACACAATATTGTCTTTTGTTGTCTATGCATCATGCTAACAGATCCTAAAACATAGTCAATTACTGGAATGTTTCCCATTAACTGCCATATCAGATATATTTTTTTTGGGAGCATTGGAGAGATGTAATATTCAATTAGGTTTTTCTTTTCCAGTGAACAATCGATCCTAAAATACTGTCAACTGTAAGAAGGTTCCCATAAATGACATTCAAGCTATTAATTCTTGGGGATATGGATATTGGGAATTTAAATATAAACATGGGTAAACTTTTCTAGATTGTGTAGGTACTCTACACTTGTACTAATTCTCAGTCTAATATTACAATGGTTTTGATTGCTCTCTTTCCTACCTCACAACCTGCTCTAATAATAGCCCTGACTTCCACCTATTCTATGTCATAGGATTTCATATAAAGAAGTAATAAAGTCACGAGTATCATCTCAAATCCATGATCTATCCTAAGATCTCTTTGATCCTCAAAATATGGTAACAATGCAAATTTGACTACATGTTTGGTACAATCATTAAACAAACTTGATGTTTCTAGGCATATGTTTACATAAATAATGAGGAAATCATGTCCTCTTGCCACGATTTGCCTTTTGGATTTCGATTATGACTCCTATATCAAATTGATAGACCCCAAAAATTCGTTGGTTAACATATTTTTCTCTTCCATCAACTAAAGTTTTCATCAATTTTTTTCTTTCAAGAGGTCAGAAGTCACACAATATTGTCTTTTGCTGTCTATGCATCATGCTAACATATCCTAAAATATAGTCAATTGTTGGAATGTTTCCCATCAGCTGACATATCAGATATTGTGTTTTGGGAGCATGGGAGAGATGTAATATTCAATTGTTCTATTTTTTCGAGTGACTACTCGATCCTAAAAGACCGTCAACTGTAAGAAGGTTCCCATAAATTGACATGTTAGATATTAAGTCTTAGGGATATGGATATTGGTAATTTAAATTTAAACTTAGGTAAACTTTTCTCGGTGTTAATAGAACCCCAAAAGGCATTAGGTATTGAGAGTTTTCCTACCTCTTTCCATAAGATTGTAATGTTGTAGGATATTGTGTTTTCAGGATTAGAGAGTATTGGTTGCTTTATTTTTAATAA
This sequence comes from Pinus albicaulis, assembly GCA_034641835.2. Taxonomy (NCBI): domain Eukaryota; kingdom Viridiplantae; phylum Streptophyta; class Pinopsida; order Pinales; family Pinaceae; genus Pinus; species Pinus albicaulis. The sequence continues at coordinate 793,429,693 of CM076573.1, read as the reverse complement.
AGTTATGCATCCCTCAATACTAACAAAACCGAAATGGTCATTAAGTGTTGTTTACTCAATTTATATTGAAATCATACAAAATTTGAAAAATATTTGGATGAGAGAAAATAAGAGTTTTTGGGATATAGACCCCTTAAAATTTATCGTTGCTATATTATTTTATTATTAAATTGATTAACTTAGAATTAAAATAATAATAAAAGAAAACATCAAAGCCAACCTAATAAGCTTGAACTAATCCATTTTTGAAAGAATATAATAAAAATTTAAATAGGGACCCCATTATTTATTAATTAATATATACAAATGGGGCATATTTGTATTAATGACAACTATTGGCAACGAACTTGAAGAAACATTTACCTCTATTATTGTAAAATATGATGTTGTTTATTCAATCATTAAAAAACAAAATCTAACTAAGAATATTCCCTAATAATTCAAATTAGATTCAATATTATTTAATGTTTGTAAAAGATTAATCCACTTGCAGTATTCATTACTTAACACGGTATTTTGAGAAGAGTAATAATAATGAACTTCATTTCAATTGAATCAAACTATTAGTTTCTAATTGGTTATGAAAGAGGTTAGGGATTTCTTTTTTCTATCACTTGAAGTATACATGCATGTCTTCCTCATCTCTCATGTGAATCGGTTTTTCTTCACTGCGCATGATCATCTATAACACCAGCGAAGGTGGCTTAGTATCATACAATACTGACCCATTGCTAGGTAGTGTTCATAGCCCCAATGGGTTTAAATGTACTTTCCACACTTTAATAGTGCTTTGTCAACTCCCATAATTTATTTCTCCTTTTTTTATATGTAAAAGTATTTATTGTGCACTAGATGTAATAGAAGTGGGTGATAAGAGATTCTTATTTATTATCAAGACTCTAGTGTATACAAACTTTCCCAACTATTTATTTATCATTCCCTAAATATTACTAAAGTTGATTTAATTAATGTGAGAGAGGTGGAGCCCTTATGAAAATAACAAATAAACATATTTCCTAAAGTTATAGACGATAGAGTGTTAATACCTATATAAGCCCCATGTTGACCCAAATACCCCTTATTAATCCCTAGATATTGAATGATTATGTTTATATTGTTATAATATTATGTAGGCTAGAACCATTTATGGTCCCAATTTATTATAATTGTACCCTTTGTCTCCTATATATTTTTACTAAGGAGACATAGTATTAGGATCACCAAATATTATCTTGTTAGTTGTATTTATTCTAAAAGGAGGTTTCCCCCTTGAAAATGACTCTAATTATTGGTTTCTTATCATTTTTAAGGTGTAGGGATCATAACATTTGATATCAGAGCCCATGATCCTAAGGTTTTGTTGCTTGAAAATTTGCCAACTTAGAATTTTCTCTATAAATTTTGTTGTGAGGCTTCATACTAAGAAACTTGGATCACATTGAGGCAAAATCATGGTGAACATCGAGTTCAAGTTACAAATATTGGTTCACTATATTTTCAAAGATATTCTCCAAGTAAGTTAGGGTTCATGTAACCTCGAGAACCCAGTCTCAAATAGGAAATTTAGAAGACATACAAAATCACCTTAGGTACAAGTTATACAATTCTATTTCAAGAATTGGAAATGTGGCACACTATAAAATTTTGGTCGTGGGAAGAGTCCAAAAAATTAAATTTTGTTGTGGATTTACTATAACTTTTTGTTGACCCATAAATTTATGTTCACGCCTGGAATTGCAAAAAATACATATAGGAGTATTACAGAACAAATTTTCAGATCCAGAAGGCCTAAAATTTCAAAGATATATCAATAAAGCTTCAATCATTCTAATATTCTCCAAATTAAGGTACGTAACTTACTATTGACCTAAATATTGATTAGAAAATCACCTTTTTTTACTTTTAGAAATAAAGAGGATTACTATTATTAGTTTCCAACATGCCTCCAAACTATTACACCAATTAAATCTATTAAAGGCCCATCCTTGACTCATGAAGAAAGTGGAGAATAAGAATTTACATTATATTAATTAGAGAAGAAATTTAATGAAATAGATGGTAGCATGATGAAAAAGGTTGATTTATTAGGTTCTCAAGAAAATATTAAAAGAGAAACGGAAATGAATATGAATGAAAATAAGTGATGAGCTCCAGTATTGCAAAAAGAATGTTGGAACTCCTGAGGCTATTGGCTTCAATTATCAACCAGGGGTTCGTACAAATGTCAAAGGTGTCGACATTATATTTCCAACATGAAATGTGTCCTTATTTTGTTGATCTGATGCAATGAAGTGAATGCCATGAAATCCAAGCCTAAACTAATTTCGGAAATGGAAATGTTACTGTATTTACAGAAAGGAAACCTAATTAATTTTTCAGAGAGGAAATCAGAGTTAATTTTTCAGAAATGAAAGTTTATTCTACTTTGCATGAATGTAAATTTTAATCCTGTAGAAATTTAAACATTAACCTATTTGCAGAGTGTAAATGGTACATCAAAAGGAAGCCTAGTCTATGCAGTAGAAATAATGATGTTGGAAATGGAAACCATAGCTTAAGATGTATAAAACAAGATTAAATAATTATTTAATCATTTCATTCAAGATATATTTTTTCAACAAATTTCATAAGGTGCTTCATAAATTAATCATGAAAATCATAATTATGTTCTTCAAGTCATGAATCTATACGCTAACCATAAGTGTAGAGGTGAATTGCAATGGAGAAGAGGCAAGGCTTAAGAGGTTTTTGGTCTTACTCAATCATTATTTTGGAGTGTAGAGGTAATTATTCAAGCCTAAGAGAAAAAACCAAGATTTTTTAGCATATATGGTCAATTTTACACGTGCTACAGGAGTGCTATAGGACTGTTATATGAGGTGTTATAGAAGGCCTTGTTTTTCTACAAGAGTGAGATAACTTGTCGAATTCCCAAGTAAATCAAATGAAAATGAGATGGAAAATTATTTTTTCATTAAGTAGGATGTCTTAGGAATTTGTTCCAAGTGGAATCACTCCAAAATACCCTTGTTAACATGTGCTAAACAATAGCAAAAAATTACTACTCTAAAAACCGGAAATCTAAGAACTAAATAGCTAGTTAACCTACCAAATGCCTAACCAAATCAAGTGAAACTTATATAGGGTAAATTTTGTTACTAACTTGAATATTTGTATGACCAAATACAAGTGGAAAAAATTCAAATTAATCTCATTAACATGTTCTAAAAATAACATAAAATTACTACATTTTTTCTACAAGGGAATTCCAGAAATTCTAGATTTCTGAACTAGTAAACCAATCCAACTACCTCAATGATGAATATAAATTTTAAAAGTTTTTATAACGATAAATAATTATTGTGACTTTGTAAATAACCTACAAAAAAACTCACTTCAATCATTTAACCAATATGAACTACAACGAAATAATGATGTATAGTAAATGCAAAAATAAGAGATGCAAGTGAAAAAGACATTCAAAGGAAATAAAGAAATTGTACAAGAGGGCTCTGAGGCTCCTGGAATGGCCAAGACCAAGTAAAATCGGAGTCCTATGAGGGAAACCAAACTTTAGAAGCTAAAAATGGTACCAAACTTCATTATTTGAATCAATCCAAATTCATCCTTGTTAGAAATGAAAGTGGAGTTACTAAATAACAAGTTTTCTCCACAAGAATACTATGAAATACATGCCCCTAGAGGAAAATTCGAATTGGTAACTATGCAGAGGGATGAGGAAGAATTCTCCTTGAAAGGAGGCAACTTTCCCCTCCAAAATTCCTCAAAAATGGGATATGGTTCCCAACACTAGGAATCTTCATTCAATGATAGGGAACACCTTCCTAAATTTTCTCAATCACTAGAGCTCTAGAATTTATGCAATAATTTCATAATATACCATTCATTTATTATCCAATATTGGTCCTCTTGTAGTAGGGATCAAGTCCCTATATTATCTCATCCTCAAAATCTTCATAATCTTCCCAATATTCTCACAAAATTCTACAAAAATAAATAAAATTAGGCACATAATAATAAATTAGCTCTAAACCTTTCTAAGAACATATTAAAGCTTATTAAACATTATTAAGTGTAGAAGGGGAGATTTAGCATAACCTACATGTTCCTAATAAAGGTCATATGGGCCTTAACTTGTGCCTAATTTGGCGGCCTATCATACCCCCTACTGAAATTGTTTTTCATTCTCTGAGCAACCTATTCATCCTCCTTGTCCTGTTGTTCTTCACGTATGCTGGCCTATTTCATTCTCTATTTGTTCGTCCATGTGTTTCTCCTCCTTATATTTTTCTTGCTACCATTATATCTCCATTTCTTTCCCTATCTAAGTTTCTCATGGAACTTATAATGTAGTTTTAGGCCGCTTCTTCCTGTTAGGTGATTCTTCAATTGTTATGGTTTCTATTTGTGAGGAAAACTCCTTGCTTTTGGTTTTTCTTCTTGGTATTCTTCTATCACTTCTCCTTGCAAAAATAAATGTTTATTTTCATACATTACCTCATTACTAATTTAATTCCCACTAAATTCCAAGCCTCTTACTGTTGATACAAATTCTTGGCCACTTGGATCTTATAAATTGACTGCAAACTCAAGTGCAATCTCATCATCATATCCCCTTATCCTTTCAAAGAATCCCATCTGGTTGAAAGTTTGGAAAATGGTAAGCACTTCAGAGAGAGAGAGAGAGAGAGAGAGAATTATGTTTCCAACCCTAAGAAAATTATCTCTGATCCCACTTCACCCTTCTTGTGCAAGAAAATAACTTTTTTTTAAGAGATTCAAGCCTACATGGGTTTGCTACAGGATTCCTATAGCACCCAAAATTTACTCAACAAATGTATGAAAATTGGAAGGGGAATATTCCACTTAACCAATTGAGATGGTTTTCTTATGCTTGAGTGGGTTTGGAGGAAGGTTCTCGGTGGTTTGGGCCCCTTTTTCACCTCTCGGCCTGATCCTGTAGGACCTTATGTAGCACTGTTGGTACTCTTGTAGAATTGTGAGTACTCTCATAACATTTATGTTCTTTCTTGTAGTATCTTTGTTCCTTCCTGTAGTAGATATTTTTTCTCTTGTAGCATCTTTGTTTCAACCCTTGCCATTTCCTTTGAATGTTTTCTCACTTCCCAAGGATTTAGGGAGAAATTTTCCTTCCTATAGCACTCTATTAGCTTCTTGTAGCAAATTTGTTCTTCCTTTAGTAGTGATGATCCTTCTTGTAGTAACTATGTTCTTCCTGTAGCAGTTTGGTTCCTTCTTGTAGCACCCAAACCGAATCCTGTAGTAACTAATTTTTTCATGCCAAGAGGTCATGGGTCCACCTTTTATTTATTTATTTATTTATTTATTATTTTTATTTATTTATTTTCTATTTTTTTCTTTGTATGCAAAATAAAATCATAGCGCCTTTTGTTAACTGAGTTGTCCCTCACTTATCCCTTTGCATTCCTTGTCCTCCATCATGACTAGTTGAGTACAACCCACTTTCTAAAGTCCTCTTCACTTTTGTCTTGTTCCTCTCCCACACGTACGGGTTTCTTAGTGCAAAAGTGAAGTTAATTTCTAGATAAGGATGAGTTTGCTCTGTAACTAATTTTGGCTATAAAAAACCTTTTCCTTCATACACTTGCAATGTTTTTCAAGCTAAAATAAGTTCATAAGAAATTTTTATAGGATTTCAACCTGAGCCTTACCCTTGATGTGATTTTACAAGTGATATTGAGGCTGATGATATGATTGTTGAAGCTTCCTTTGGTGGTTCTAAAGTTGCTACCGATGATCCTAAAGCTACATGTAATAATATGTTGGAGGTCTTATTGTTGATAATCTTGAATCTTGAAGTCTTTTAGGTTTTTGTCATTGTTGTTGTTGTTGCTTCACATCCCTGGCTAAAATGTCACAGTTGAGATGCTCATGATGTGAGTGTTGTATCTGATGATCAACTTTTTGATTCTTGCATGAGGTTGTTGCAACATTAATGAATTTGTTGGAATTCGCTTTGAGGTAGAAAATGACACTTTCATCAATTTTTTTCATTGGATGGAATTTTCTCATTGTTGATTGATGTTCCATGATTCATGTGATCAAAAAATCGGTGCCATCATGGATCAAAGGCTATTGTTGGATATGAATAGTGATATGTAGCATATTTTCATAGGTCATATAGTTGTCCAAAATTGAGGAAATGACTCTCCAATGTCTTCATGATGATTGGTTCTTCATTTTGGTGCTCTCAATTATTTTCTTGTCGGGTAATTGCTACTTCTACATGAATGCATTTCTTCCTGTAGTAGTCACAAAAACCCTTCTATGACACAATAACTTTCTATTTATGCTTCCAAAAATGAAAATAATTCATGATCAATCTGTTATTTCCTAAATCTACCTCAGGCTGAAGGAAGGCAGAGTTTAGGGTAACATCAAACCATGCTTAGTCTGGTAGCTAGCCCTACCAGAACAGGAGAGGGCTCTCTCCGGGTCAATCTCAGCAAAAGTAATCAATAGGGCTTGAGATGACTTGAAATAAAAGCTAATTTTAGGCTAGGTATATAAGTAAAGGAGTTTGAATTTGATTTTGGGGGTTTTTGTTGGATCAAAGGGAAAGGAAGTTTTGGGTGCGGGGATTAGGCCTAGTTTTTGCAAAGTTCTGATTGGGGCAAGGAAGGCAATTGTTTTGATGCTTTAGATTGAATGAATGGATGGATCAGACCGGTGAGGAGCTGAAGAGGGCAAGAGGGTCTCAAGAGTCATCCTCAAACAGATGAAAACATGGAAAATTAAACAAAATTTCAAGGTAGAGCACAGCAATCTAATGAATTCTACCTTAATCACTCATTTGTTTAATTTAAGAAGAAAGGAAAAGGGAAATGATACACATAAACATCAGTGAACTTACAATTAAATATAGAAAAAAACCATCAAAACACATAGCCACAGGGATCCCAAAGAGTACTGCAAACCCTGGTCTATTCCTTTGCCAAAATTGCAGAAATGAAATGTACAATGAAGTGCCAAGCAATCCCAAATGTCCAACCCTGAAAATGACTGAGAAAATACATCATATAGACAAGCCTAACTCATTCCCATGCCTCTACGGGTTGAGCTCATCATTCTAGGAGCTGTTTCAACCATATCTAAACTAGGAACTAGAAAATAGGCAATGAAACAACTTGCCTCTATATGCTAGGAAACTGATCCATTCACTTACATTTCACATTTTGGTGAATGAATCTTTTAGAATGAGTAAAAATGTGCCAAAATTACATCATAGTCATGAAATTACATCAAGTTACATCAAGAGTTACATGAAAAAGTGAAACTGGCCAAAACTAAGCGAAATTCTGAGCTACTGAGTGAAAAATAGGCCAAATTCCTCTATGCGTCGCGCCTGGAATCTCTATGCGTAGCAAAATTTTGGAGCTGATCTTGAGGCCCTTCCCGAAGTCAAAATTGAGAGTAGGATAGCTCGTTGGAAAGCCCTGTCTGTCTACTTTCCAACCCAAGTGGAATTTCTGGATTTGGTTTCCATTTTCCCCTCCAAAAGTTCAATCTCCCAACACTGCTTCCTATGTGTGCAAAAAGTGGCAGAAAGGCCATTTTTAGGGTGTTTTTGACCCTTTAGGCAACCCAGAAGAGCTGCCAATTATAAGCGCGTGCCAAGTGGCGCTACGCGTCGAGCAGGAAAATCTGTTTTGTGACCCAAAAATTCAAAAATGACAAAATTTTTCCCAAATTCCTTGAAATTTGGGCTGAAGGTCCCTCATCAAGTACTATGCTTAGCCAAAGAAGCTTCGGCCAAGATTTGGAGCATATCATGCCTTTTACGATGCTTCAGTGCCCTCCTTAGCCTCGCTTTTAGGATTTTGATACGCGCCTTGCAAACATGATTGCGCGCCCAATAATGGTTCTTCATGTGTCTGAGCATGTTCTTCTCCTTATTTTCCTTCTCCAACAGCTTCTCAAGATGCATGTTGACTCTCTAAAGCCAAGTCTCTCTATCGGCCTCAATCTCCCGCTCAGTAGGTGTCATCTCGAATGGGCTTCTTCGGGTAGCTTGCCAGTTCTCATGGATGTTTTTTAACTCCATGATCATCTGTTGATCCTCCAACTTCTTATTCTGCTGCTCCAGATATTTTATGGTCCATTGAGCTCTCTGCAACTTCTCGGTCAATGTGCTGATCTCAGTTTTCTACTCCTGAATGATCTCTCTCAGTTTTGAGCTTGGAGAGCTCAAATCCACATCAATCAACATGAAATCAGTATCATGGCCTCCTGAAGGGCCCTCCTCCTGCATAGGCCTATTTCCTCTGTCCTGTACCTGTACCTGTGCTGATGACGATGGCAACGAGACCCCTTCCACCCCGGATGGAGATAGTACTTGTCGAGCTGCTGCAAATAATGCTCTCGTGCCTCTCTGATAAGTAACAACCACTAACACATTGATAGGCTCTGTCTTGGGACCTTCAAACTGATGTGAAGGTTCACCTGCATCGTGAAAAATCTCCGGAGGAGGCTGAGGGGCTGTGAAGAAGTTACAGGAAATGAAATCCTCCCATGCAATGCCCTGCAATCCAAGCTGATGTACCACAATGATCTTAATGAGCGCATAATGATAAATATTGTTGTACTGCTGCTCGGGAGTCTTCTTCTACACAAGAGTGGTCATTCGCTCGATGTTTTGGCACATGAAATATGGAATGTTCATCATCTTCACTCTCGTGAAATGCATCAACAACCTGATGTGGTATGCATAGAGGCATGAGAAACGACCCTCACAACTGAAGTATCTGATAATGAGTCTCATCAATGGCGCATAGGATTCCTTCAGAAACCGGAATGGTAATACCCTATTGAGCTACCTCACATAGCTAGGCCTGATGTATGGTTCATAATGCACTCTGTCCACCTGCTGTCTTTTGTTCCACTCCTCACCTACATTCGGTATTCCTGTTGCCTGAGAAATGGTTTCTGGTGTCAAGGTGAAATTTACACCAGCAAGAGTAACCTGACCATCTTGCAAATGTAAAACAAACAACCGGGCTAACTCCTGATGATGCTGAATCTGAGCAATCCTCTCACAATACTGATAGCATGACTGCTCTCGGAAACATGCCATGGCAAGTGGGCAGGCCTGCAACTGAGTCAATGAGGTGGGTTCTTCTCTCACATGTTTTCCACCTTTGCGGGGCCTTCTTGGTGCATGAAGCTCTGTGGTAGAATCACTGTCTTGTTCATATGATGACTCAGTGTCTGTCATGGTGTTACAAGTCTATGCCAATGATATGCTGATTTGTATGAGAAAAATAGGAATTTGGTGTCTTTGTCTTGGTTGCCAAATGTGCCAAATGGAAGGGACTGTGGTAAATATGGATAGTGGGTACAATGGATTTTGTCAAGTAAGATTTAAAATGTAATAACAGTTACTTGACTATTTGGAAATTGGGATTTGGGGATTTTATAAGTGAAATGAGAGAGGGATAGTGATAGGGAATGGTAGGGTTTAGGGATAGGGAAAATATGACTTGGGGATAAGTGATTTAGGATGTAAGGGAGTAGGGGAGGGACGATATGATGATATGACAGTGATGGGAAAGGGAAACGCAGGTGTGAAATGGAGTTGGATTATTTTGGCACCAAAGTTGTTGTTTAACACTCAAATTCAAACCCTAGGAGCAGTTTTAACAAAATGATAGGGTTTATTTTTTCACCATTCAAACTCTCCAAACCAATCTTTCCAACAACATCAAACATTGACCAAAGGTAATAGCAAGGTGATTTAAACTTACACGGAGCAAATAAGGTGGAGTCGATTTTATTTTTTTTGAAGCAGTGGTGAAAATCTGCTTGTCGGCCCTGTGCGCCGTGTGCACAACCCAGTGCGCCGCGCCGGTCTTGTGCACCGCGCATGTTCAAAAATACATAGTGAATGGCGGCTCTATGCGCCACGACATGCCAATGCGCTGTGACCTTCCTTCTGTGCGCCGCGCAGCAACTTCAATACACAGTCTCGGCTTCAAACCACGTTTTCGTTCCTCCACAATTGAACTCGACTTATTTGATGTCTCTTGAGTGCAAATGAATTGATAAATGTGGAAATATCCTATGTACACAAGGACTTTGATTTTTATTTTGAAATGACCCGCTTTCTAATGTCTCAACTTTGGCACTTTTCACTTTTAATACAAACTCTGTTTTGCTTGTTTCCTTTGAGTTTTTTTTTTAAGCTGAATGAAAAAAAATTTGTCTATTTTTTTTGCAGGGATAGCTGACATGGAATTTGGCAAAGGTGACCAGGGCTGCGCCTGAGGAATTTGACAACTGAAAAATTTGAAAATTACATGGCGATTTATTACAAAAGATAAAATGACGATCTTTCTTCAAAATGGAGTTTTGAAGAAAAGTCATGATCAAGCAATATGACAATGAAATTTTGTGATGAAAACTTATTTTGAGCCTCCCTCATGTGCCTGCTGGCATTATTGGACACTTTGAAGACTAAATTTGCGAAACCCTAGACCTAATGACTGAAATGACCCTTTGTTGACTGAGAGACCAAAACAGGACTATAAATGACTTTAAAATTTATTTTGATGAACAGACACGGACCAGTAGGTACATGACATGAGGGACATGAGTGAAAAAATCCTTTTTCCAGAAGACCGATGCTCCTAATGGAATGCAAATGATTGAACTGTATGAGACACCTAAAAATGAAATGCAACTAAAAGAGATTTTGATCTCTGACGGAGGGATGAACATACCGACTCTAACATTGGCTCCAATGGGGATGGTAGCTCTTGGGAGGTGCCAAGAACTACATATTTCTGGGAGAGTAGGCATTTCCTTCGTCCATTGGGCTATGGAGTCCATAATTTTGACAAATCAACACAAGACTCTTGACTCATTTATTGACTGAAAATTTAACTCAAACTGACCTAATCTTGAAACTGAAATGACTAAAAAAATTGACTCGACAAACTCAAACCAAAGCTAAAATCCATCTTCAGAATTATAGCCTTCACCTCAGGCCCCAGACTGAAGAAAAGATCACAGCACACACTTGGGATGAAACTTTAAACAAATACTAGAAACTGAAATGTTTCCTTTGGCAGCTTATTTATTTACAAATCTACCCTACTTTGCTGCAAAACCAATAGATCAAGTAACGTTGTAATGCCAGATCAACCAATCAAGTAACTGTGACAAGGATGCTGCTTGAAAGTGCTTCAACCAGGACCCAAATGTAAATGCTGGCAGCCATACATGCGCATAACGAGTCTGGTTATGTAAAATACAATTTGATCTGTCATTCAAACTAAAAAAAAATTCCATGTACGTTGCAATAGGATCGCAGAAACCATACTCTATTTGCTACCCCAACTCCGGAATACATGCTTCCAGCTGCAAACTGTCAATGAAAACGTCCACGAGCAGCTCTATTGTTTCTTGTTTTGAAGGAGGGAGAGTTTCCAAGAACTTTTTGGGATCTCGGAATTCATATGATTGGATCTGATCATTTAAATACTGAATCTCCTTCTCAAATTTTTCAACAACTAACTCAAAGAAACGAGTTTTAGCTTTATGAGAAAACTTCAGAGATCTCAAAAATTGAAGCACGACAATGAAAAATACTTCATAAATTTCAATATCCACTAACTGATCTCTAACTTCTTTTAAAACTTCACAAAGAGCAGGGTCTGCCACATACCCTACCATTTTATTTTAGTACATGAATGGATCAGTGAGCATTGGAATCTCTGGATTGAGTTGGAGTCGCCAGGTGAATGTTTCAGCCTTCATACGTGTCTAACTGTTGTCCACCATCAACAATCAGATCTAAACTTGATACATGTACTGGGGAAATTTTCAACTCAAGTGTCACGTTTACAAACTAGACCGGAGATTGACTGAAGCAACGTTTATCTACTTTCGCTAATGTAAAGCAAGAGTGTTTCGAAGGCTACCTGGCATAACTTCAGGCTCCGTCTATAGCTTATAAAACTAATAACACTAACAAGCAAACCATTTTGTGCTTCCCCAGTATGGTCGCCAGTATGTTATTGCCTAAATCTACCTCAGGCTGAAGGAAGGCAGAGTTCAGGGTAACATCAAACCACGCTCAGTCTGGTAGCTAGCCCTACCAGAACAGGAGAGGGCTCTCTCCGGGTCAATCTCAGCAAAAATAATCAATAGGGCTTGAGATGACTTGAAATAAAATCTAATTTTAGGCTAGGTATATAAATAAAGGATTTTGATTTTGATTTTGGGGGTTTTTGTTGGATCAAAAGGAAAGGCAATTTTGGGTGCAGCGATTAGGACTAGTTTTTGCAGAGTTCTGATTGGGGCAAGGAAGGCAATTGTTTTGATGCTTTAGATTGAATGAATGGATGGATCAGACTGGTGAGGAGCTTAAGAGGGAAAGAGGGTCTCAATATTCCTCCTCAAACAGATGAAAACATGGAAAATTAAACAAAATTTCAAGGCAGAGCACAATAATCTAATGAATTCTACCTTAATCACTCATTTGTTTAATTTAAGAAGAAAGGAAAAGGGAAATGATACACATAAAAATCAGTGAACTTACAATTACATAGAGAAAAACACCATCAAAACACAGAGCCACAAGGATCCCAAAGAGTGCTGCAAACCCTGGTCTATTCCTTTGCCAAAATTGCAGAAATGAAATGTACAATGAAGTGCTAAGCAATCCCAAATGTCCAACCCTGAAAATGACTGAGAAAATACATCATATAGACAAGCCTAACTCATTCCCGTGCCTCTAGGGGTCGATCTCATCATTCTAGGAGATGTTTGAACCATATCTAAACTAGGAACTAGAAAATAGGCAATGAAACAACTTGCCTCTATATGCTAGGAAACTGATCCATTCACTTACATTTCACCTTTTGGTGAATGAATATTCTAGAATGAGTAAAAATGTGCCAAAATTGCATCATAGTCATGAAATTGCATCAAGTTACATCAATAGTTACATAAAAAAGTGAAACTGGCCAAAACTAGGTGAAATTCTGAGCTACTGAGTGAAAAATAGGCCAAATTCCTCTATGCGTCGCGCCTGGAATCTCTATGCATAACACAAGTTTGGAGCTGAGTTTGAGGCTCTTCCAAAAGTCCAAATTGAGCACAAGATAGCTCGTTGGAAATCCCTTCCTGTCTACTTTCACCCCCCAGTGGAATTTCTGGATTTGGTTGCCATTTTCCCTTCCAAACGTTCAATCTCCCAACACTGCTTCTTGTGTGTGCAAAAAGTGGCAGAAAGGCCATTTTTAGGGTGTTTTTAACCCTTTAGGCAACCCAGAACTTGATAAAATCCTTAGGTAATCCATGAGCATGCATAAATTTTGATAAAAAATCTAGAAATGAAAATTTTTCCCCCTGAAGAGCTGCCAATTATAAGCGTGCGCCAAGTGGCGCTACGCGTCGGGCAGGAAAATCTGTTTTGTGACCCAAAAATTCAAAAATGACAAAATTTTTCCCAAATTCCTTGAAATTTGGGCTGAAGGTCCCTCATCAAGTACTATGCTCAGCCAAAGAAGCTTCAGCCAATATTTGGAGCCTATCATGCCTTTTACGACGCTTCAGTGCCCTCCTTAGCCTCGCTTTCAGGATTTTGATATGCGCCTTGCAAACATGATTGCGCGCCCAATAATGGTTCTTCATGTGTCTGAGCATGTTATTATCCTTATTTTCCTTCTCCAACATCTTCTCAAGATGCATGTTGACTCTCTCAAGCCAAGTCTCTTTATCGGCCTCAATCTCCCGCTCAATAGGTGTCATCTCGGATGGGCTTCTTCGAGCAGCTTACCGGTTCTCACGGATGTTTTGTAACTCCATGATCATCTGCTAATCCTCCAACTGCTTATTCCACTACTCCAGATAGTTTATGGTCCATTGAGCTCTCTGCAACTTCTCGGTCAATGTGCTGATCTCAGTTTTCTGCTCCTGAATGATCTCTCTCAGTTTTGAGCTTGGAGAGCTCAAATCCACATAAATCAACATGAAATTAGTATCATGGCCTCCTAAAGGGCCCTCCTCCTGCATAGGCCTCTTTCCTCTGTCCTGTACCTATACCTGTGTTGATGACGATGGCAACGATACCCCTTCCACCCTGGGTGGAGATAGTACTCGTCGAGCTGCTGCAAATAATGCTCTCGTGCCTCTCTGATAAGTAACAACCACTGGCACACTGATAGGCTCTGTCTCGGGACCTTCAAACTGATGTGAATGTTCACCTGCATCGTGAACAATCTCCGGAGGAGGCTGAGGGGCTGTGAAGAAGTCACGGGAAATGAAATCCTCCCATGCAATGCCTTGCAATCCAAGTTGATGTACCACAATGATCTTAATGAGCGAATAATGATAAATGTTGTTGTACTACTGCTCGGGAGTCTTCTTCTACACAAGAGTGGTCATTCGCTTGATGTTTCGGCACATGAAATATGGAATTTTCATCATATTCACTCTCGTGAAATGCATCAACAACCTGATGTGGTATGCATAGAGGCGTGAGAAACGACCCTCACAACTGAAGTATCTGATAATGAGTCTCATCAATGGCGCATAGGATTCCTTTAGAAACCAGAATTGGAATACCCTGTTGAGCTGCCTCACATAGCTAGGCCTGATGTGTGGTTCATAATGCACTCTTTCCACCTGTTGTCTTTTTTTCCACTCCTCACCTACATTCGGTATTCATGTTGCCTGAGAAATGGTTTCTGGTGTCAAGGTGAAATTTACACCAGCAAGAGTAACCTGACCATCTCGCAAATGTAAAACAAACAACCAGGCTAACTCCTGATGATACTAAATCTGAGCAATCCTCTCACAATACTGATAGCATGACTGCTCTCGGAAACATGCCATGGCAAGTGGGCAGGCCTGCAACTGAGTCAATGAGGTGGGTTCTTCTCTCACATGTTTTCCACCTTTACGGGGCCTTCTTGGTGCATGAAGCTCTGTGGTAGAATCACTGTCTTGTTCATATGATGACTCAGTGTTTGTCATGGTGTTACAAATCTATGCCAATGATATGCTGATTTGTATGAGAAAAATAGGAATTTGGTGTCTTTGTCTTGGTTGCCAAATGTGCCAAATGGAAGGGACTGTGGTAAATATGAACAGTGGGTACAATGGAGTTTGTCAAGTGAGATTTAAAATGTAATAACAGTCACTTGACTGTTTGGGAATTGGGATTTGGGGATTTTATAAGTGAAATGAGAGAGGGAGAGTGATAGGGAATGGTAGGGTTTAGGGATAGGGAATATAGGAATTGGGGATAAGTGATTTAGGATGTAAGGGAGTAGGGGAGGGACGGTATGATGATATGACAGTGATGGGAAAGGGAAACGCAGGTGTGAAATGGAGTTGGATTATTTTTGCACAAAAGTTGTTGTTTAACACTCAAATTCAAACCCTAGGAGCAGTTTTAACAAAATGATAGGGTTTATGTTTTCACCATTCAAACTCTCCAAACCAATCTTTCCAACAACATCAAACACTGACCAAAGATAATAGCAAGGTGATTTAAACTTACACAGAGAAAATAAGGTGGAGTCGATTTGATTTTTTGTGAAGCAGTGGTGAAAATATGCTTGTCGGCCCTATGCACCGTGCGCACAACCCAGTGCACCACGCCGGTCTTGTGCACCATGCACGTTCAAAAATACATGGCGGCTCTATGTGCCGTGACATGCCAATGCGCCGCGACCTTACTTCTGTGCGCTGCGCAGCAACTTCAATACATAGTCTCGGCTTCAAACCACGTTTTCATTCCTCCACAATTGAACTCAAATTATTTGATGTCTCTTGAGTGCAAATGAATTGATAAATGTGGAAATATCTTATGTACACAAGGACTTTGATTTTTATTTTGGAATGACCCACTTTCTAATGTCTCAACTTTGGCACTTTTCACTTTTAATACAAACTATGTTTTGCTTGTTTCCTTTGAGTATTTTTTTTTAAGCTGAATGACGAAACTTTTGTCTATTTTTTTTGCAGTGATAGCTAACATGGAATTTGGAAAAGGTGACCAGGGCTGTGCCTGAAGAATTTGACAACTGAAAAATTTGAAAATTACATGGTGATTTATTACAAAAGATAAAATGATGATCTTTCTTCAAAATAGAGTTTTGAAGAAAAGTCATGATCAAGCAATATGACAATGAAATTTTGTGATGAAAACTTATTTTGAGCCTCCCTCATGTGCCTGCTGGCATTATTGGACACTTTGAAGACTAAATTTGCGAAACCCTAGACCTAATGACTGAAATGACCCTTTGTTGACTGAGAGACCAAAACAAGACTATAAATGACTTTAAAATTGATTTTGATGAACAGACACGGACCAACAGGTACATGACATCAGGGACATGAGTGACAAAATCCTTTCCTTAGAAGACCGATGCTCCTAATGGAATGCAAATGACTGAACTGTATGAGACACCTAAAAATGAAATGCAACCAAAAGATATTTTGATCTCTGATGGAGGGATGAACAGACTGACTCTAAATCGGTGCCATCATGGATCAAAGGCTATTGTTGGAGATGAATAGTGATATGTAGCATATTTTCATAGGTCCTATAGTTGTCCAAAATTGAGGAAATGACTCTCCAATGTCTTCATGATGATTGGTTCTTCATTTTGGTGCTCTCAATTATTTTCTTGTAGGGTAATTGCTACTTCTACATGAATGCATTTCTTCCTGTAGTAGTCACAAAAACCCTTCTATGACACAATAACTTTCTATTTATGCTTCCAAAAATGCAGTTAATTCATGATCAATCTATGGACAAGGATAAAAAGCCTTGGTTGTGGTGAAAGTAATGGAAGAAGATGTGAAAATGGGGATTTTCATGGACAAAGATAAATTTTTGGATGGAGAAGTGACTAAATGGTGTGGAGGATGGATGATGGAGGTGTGGTAGAATTTTTTATTCATTCCCCCAAGGGAAACATAGGATCTAACTTGTAACCACCATCCTACCACATTTACCCAAGCTAATCAGTCCACTGGGGTAAACATGTGATGAGAGGCTACTATTATGTGATTCAACTCTTCATGTACGGTTAAGGAAGTGGAACAAAAAACAAAAAAAACCAATATGACCTTCCTCGAGAGTTACAGGCCCTTCAAGATGCAATCTACCCTTCTAGGTGCTTAACCCATGAAACAACCTGTCATTTTGTTGATCTAGATTCTCAATTGCTCCCATGACAAGCCATGCATGAAACTGCAGCCTTCCAGTCACTCCCATGGCAAGGAAGTTCAACGAATGTGGACTTTTTTTAGGCATTTTTGAGCCAACGGCCCTAGATTCTAGGTCACTTTTTCAGGGTCAGGACTCAAGCCACTACCCAAAACTTCATGAAACCTTCATAAACGATACATAACCATGAAATCAAGCTAATAATACAAAAATTTGATCAAGGATTTTACCGGACCCCTACTAAACAGGATATACATTTCGTCAAACATATCACAAAAATGTAATCTATAGTTCATAACAACATACCTGAGAATAGGGGTCTCATACTTAGTTCAAATTTGTAAGGAAGCATTTATGCCATATCACAATAGTTGAATTATCATCTATTACGTAACACATTCATCAACCATTCATATATTCATCAAACATGTCAAGATACATAAGAAATATGCATCATATAAACAGCGAATAACCATCATATAAACAATGGAAAGGAAGCCAAAAGATAACCATCATAATCAACACATATGCTCATATATCTCAATAGAATAATACTTCATATTGTCATTTTAAAATGCCAAAAAATTCAAGGAATTCCATGTATCACCTGACCATATACTAGACTGAACTAAATCTTTCTTTTAGTGAGTCACCCCAATGCCATATTCCAAGCATGAATGTGGGATTTCATGGAATAAACCAAGAAAACCAAACCAAGTATTTCATCATCCAAACCACCATAACCAGTGATTCTAACTCATGGTCGGACATCACTAACCGTCACTAGATCGGTCTCCATCCAAGCTGTCCAAGGCTCCAGATCATTTGTTCCAACCCAGCTTCCAGGACTAGTAACTCAAACCATAGGTGTCATCGGGCTCCAGAGTGTTTGTCCAACCAAGGCTTCCAAGAATAGTAACTCAAGCCACAGTTGTCGTCGGGCTCTACAAGATTTGTCCAACCAAGGATTGTAGGACTAGTAACTCAACCCATGCTATTACAGGGCTTCCATAGTGTTTTTCCAACCAAGTCTTCCAAGACTGGTAACTCAACCCAACCTATTTCAAGGCTTCAAGGCTTCCAGAAACTAGTAACTAACCCAAAACCATAAGGAACATAAGCACTAACTAGAAACAAAGGTAAACCCACAACACCATGGCTATCAAGGAAATAACAAGGCTAAGAAAAACCATTGTCAATCCAGAAAATTCTCCATTCCAATGACAAATCATAACCAAGAAACCACTTGCATGTACCATGCATCCAAAAACTAGCAAGGAAGAAATACATGCAACTCAATAATTGAAAAGAAAATATGTTGTAGCCATTGATCTTGTTGTCCCCTTGCGTCCCCTTGCGCTTTCCTTCTTTTCATTTGCCATCTTTCTCCAAATCTAAGTAATCCACACTCCTCCAAGGGTGCTCCAAGAAAACTCTAATTGTCCAAGGGTATGAGAGAGAATAGAAGAGATACAACTCCATGCTAAAACTGTCAAAATACAACTAAAAAGCCATGAACTGGTCCTCATAAGCCTTTTTATAATTAAGGACTTTAATTTCTTCATTTTCCTTAATTTTTCCTTCAATTTACCTCTCATGCAAATGTGTGACCTTTCACCTTCCTTTTCCCCTATTTTCCTTTATTTTCATAAATAATGCCAATAAAGGCCATTTTTCATTTCGAAAGACTTTTCCGTTTCCTTTTCCAATTTCTCCTTTAGCCATAATAAACCAAATGAACACCCACTAGGATGTTTTTCCCACCATTCATCTTGGAGAATATTGCACCAAATTGCTGCTTGTATGTTTTATCCATTATCAGTAAATACAAAGTGACATTCTACTTCCAGAACTGTGATTCTCATGAGGTTTTTGATGTGTTATTGATCTGTATCTCTATGTTTAATCACTTACAATATATTTCATCTCTAATTACTCAAAATTCATAATATAATGCTATGACTTCCTTTAGTGGTAAAATGACTGTGTTTTCCTATATTATGTGTGTGAATTATCTCTGTTAAAAACCTATATCTGCCTCAGCTTCCATGTGAAGAACCATTGTCACTAATATCACTGGTTTCTGAATCCATAAGCCCAATGATAGAAAGCCTTCATTTTTCAACCTGCAATTATACAAAAACAAGTTACGATTCCATAGAGCTAGCCATCTAGTAATATCCTTATTCAAAACCATAAACCCCCTTTGAGAGATCCCTCTTAAACTAAAGAGGATAGTATTTAGTTAGAAGTGGTTTGAAAGAGGTACATTGAGTTTATTGATGAGCATCCAATAAAGATCAATTCCCGAAGACATATTTCCCGAAGTTTTTATGAAAAAATTGAAGCTGAAATATTGGAGGTAGTAGGAGCTCAAAATCTGTTCAAGGCTGCAACTACCTTGGTGACTCCTGTTAGTCATCAGTAATTTTTACCTTTGTAGATGACTAAATGCTTACCCTAGATTTCTAGAAACAAATTTCATCAACATTGTGAGTTCTAGAAATCTCACTGCCTTCATTATCCTTAAGATAATTTTTTCACTATTTCATCATCCCATCATGTCAAGCTCAACTCACCCATCCCAGCAGACCCATCATGGGCTCATGTCACTCATTTTGTCTTTTTTGTGTCACCTTTGGCCTCAATCCTCTATTTTTTTTTTAGCCTAAACCCCTCTATTGCTACCTAGGACCACCAAACAGCCATCTCTCTTACATCTCCAGAAATGCCTCAAGAATTGATGGTCTCAAAATTGTCTCTATAGGCTCTTTAGATAAATCAAGTATATTGGTTTTTGGATCTTCAATACATCAGTTTATAAAAAACTTTTTTTTACACCTAAGGATCCCAAATCAAGTTTTCAACAAAAGGCGAAGTCCAAAGAGTTTCTCCACTAGGTGACATAGGGTTTCATAGGTCATAGGTTTGATTTGGTATCCTAAAAATCTATGTTTTTCATGTGTAAAGAGACTACATTTCAAAGAAGAAGAGGGACAAGTAACTTTGTCCAAAAATGATCAAAAATCCATTCAAGAAAGGCTTCCGTGGCCTAAAGCACAAATTCTACAAGGGACAACTGCCCTTGTTCACATTTCTGCAAAAATGATCAAGATGGCCATTAGCCTGAAGAGAGGTAAGGTAATAGGGTGAAATCATCACAAGAAGACATCCACAGCAAAGAGAAAGGCAGTAGGCTTGTGTCTAAGGAGAATCAAGGATTTTTTGATTGATTGGCAAAACAGTGTTGCCAAAGCATGAAGCCAGTACAAGAACCACAAGGACAGAAGTCACCTCAACTCCACCAAGTACACATTGAAGATTTTCAGAAATAATAAATGAATTTTGAAAGGTTATAGAGAACTTAGAAGACAACACTGTTTGCTTTTTTCTAACAGCCCTAAAACCTAATATTTTGGAAAGATGGACAGAAACAGGTCCAAGAAAGATGATAAGTCCTCCTTCATAACAGCAGATGGCATCCAAAAGTTATACAAGGTGTCCCTTAGGGCTTGTCAAAGGTAGCACTGTTTCACCTACACCAAAGAGAGAACTTGTGAAGAATAGCGGTATAAGAGGTTAATTTTCCAAAATGCAATAAGAGTTCTTCAAATGATAAAGATAAAGGCAAGCATAAGGTCAAGTATTAAAATGAGAAATCAAGTTGAAACATGAGTTTACTATTCAGAAAATGAGGTGTCAAATTTCAAACAATGACAAGCAAACCAAAAACCCTATGTTATGGCACCTGCAGAAATCAGAAGTGGCCAAGGGAAAAACATGGTAAAACTGAGGCACACATCTATGCCAAAATGACCTCACTATGAAAAATATCATAAAAACATGAGAAAGTCATATTTAGGTCAATTACACTTAAGAAGGCCAAAAAGGGATAAAAACGGTGTTTTTAGTTTGTCAAAAGCATGCCAACAACAGTTCTGAATAAGTGCCCAGGTTTTCAAAGGTAAAGGGGATGAAAGAGGCCTTTACACCCCCTCAGCCAGCCATCAACACAAAAGAAGAAGAAAATATGCCTTGAGGAAGTCATCAAAACCTTGCAAAAGACATCAAGAGTATCAGTCAAGTGACAAAAAGGATTAAAACATAGTAAAAGTGGGTTTGGAAATATAATTATGTCTCTCAAAGGGTACAAAAGGTATTTCAAATCATTTTAGACTCATTTAGCAATTGCAAAGGATAAAAATGATTCAGGAAGAGAGATAGGGTTTTTGGGTTGTTTTCTGGTCAAAGTATTCGGGCGCTGCGCAAATTGAAGGAGCTACGCAAATAATAGGGCGACGCTACGCAAACTAGCCCTCTGCCCATTCAACTTTGAACAGCGTTGCGCAAATTTCACCGGGCGCTACGCAAACCCCGGGCGTTGTGTTAGAAAATTATATATTATGGAGCAATGCAACACATAAAATATACGGAAAATACAAGCACACAAAACACATAAAACCAGAGAGACACAGATATACTTGGTTCACCCATTTTGGGCTACGTCCACCTCGAACAGCCAGTCCTTCCTTTCTATTATCCAGCAAAATGAAGAGACACAACCTACAGTAGATCCACTATAATATCCTCTATTCTCTCTCACAATCTCCCTTTCTGTTTCTCGCTCTGAGAATACACACATACAATACACAGCCACAGTACACTACCCTCATAAAAGTGAAGGGTTGCCTTCTAGGGAAAAAAACCCTAAACTAAACATAACTTCTACCATCAAATCATCTACCTAATGAACGGCCCAGATTGACTAGAAATTACTATACTTTTACAAGGCAATTTTACATTTGCTTTTAGCTTCGGGGGTGCTGCCCCCTAAACCCCCGCCGGGGGACCGCTGGCCCCCGGACCCCCTAGCAAGGGGGTTAGCCCCCCCGGACCCTGCAGGGGGGAAAAGTCCCCCCTGCACCGCCCCGCTGCAAGGGTGTACAGTTTTCCTAGGGTATACATCCATCTAAACAAAGGATCTCTAAATCAGGATGAAAATCAGGCTCCACACCCAACAATCTCCCACTTGGAGACTAATTGTAGCAACTCCACCGCTACTTCATTTGCTGGAAAATGACTCCTCTTTGGACCTGGTTGTTTCTCATCTTCATCATCATCCTTGAAGAACAATTGAAACTAAGCACATTCTCAGTTTCTCCCTGGTTACAACTTTTGTTAGCATATCTGCAGGATTCTGGCTAGTGTGTATCTTTTCCAGCTTCAACTCTCCATCTTCCAATACTGACTGTATGAAATGGTACTTGAGATGTATGTATTTAGTCCTGGAATGATATGATGAGTTCTTTGCAAGATGAATGGCACTTTGGCTATCACTGTATAATGTTCCCATATCATGCTTCTTACCCAATTCACCCATAAACCTTTGTAACCAAATAATTTCTTTACTAGCCTCTGTAGCAGCAACATACTCTGCTTCTCTTGTTGAAAGTGCAACAACACTTTGGATTTTTGAAACCCAACTGACAACTATTCCACCTACAGTAAATACATATCCTGTAGGGCTCCTCCTGTTATCTCTGTCACCTGCCATATCTGCATCAACATATCCCTATAGAGAAATGTTTGAACCACCAAAGCATAATGCTTGATTTGTGGTACCTCTCAAATATCTGAGAATCCATTTTATTTCCATCCAATGTTCTTTTCCTGGATTATTCATGTACCTGCTTACAACTCCCACTGCAAATGCAATATTAGGCCTTGTGCAGACCATTGCATATATTAAGCTTCCAACTGCTGATGCATATGGAACTTTAGACATATAATCCATGTCTTCTTGGGTCCTTGGGCACATCTCCTTACTAAGTTTGAAATGGCTAGCAAAAGGTGTACTAACTGGTTTTGCATTGTGCATATTAAATCTTTTCAACACCTTTTGTATGTACTCATTCTGAGACAGTGTTAATTTTCGATTTTTCCTATCTCTAGTTATTCTCATACCAAGGATTTGTTTTGTAGCTCCCAAATCCTTCATTGCAAATGAATTTGCCAATTTTTGTTTGAGCACATTTATTTCCTGCATGTTAGACCCTACAACAAGCATGTCATCTACATACAATAACAATATAATATAGCCACCATCATTTTGTTTTTTCATATAAACACAATGATCAGAGTGACATCTAGTATAACCTTGTTCAGACATAAACTTGTCAAATTTTAGATACCACTACCTTGGGGCATGTTTTAAGCCATACAAGCTCTTCTTTAGCCTGCACACCATTTTTTCTTTCCCTTTGACCTCATATCTTTCTGGTTGCTGCATGTATATCTCTTCCTCCAAATCTCCATGGAGAAATGTTGTCTTTACATCTAACTGTTCAAGATGTAAATCTTCCACTACTATAAGACTTAAGATAGTTCTGATTGAAGTCATCTTAACAACAAGATAAAATATTTCATCAAAATCAATACCTTTCTTCTGTGCAAACCCCGCCACCACAAGTCTAGATTTGTACCTTTGTTCTCATCCATCTTCTTCCTTCAGCCTGTAAACCCATTTATTCTGCAATGTAGTTTTACCTGCAGGCAACCTGACTAATTCCCAAGTCTCGTTATGCATTAAGGAGTCCATCTCTTCTTCCATGGCTAGCTACCACTTCTTCCTACATTCAACCTGCATTTCTTCTTCATAACATTTGGGTTCACCAGAATCAGTCAACAATAAATAATATAATGAAGGAGAGTATCGTTCACGGGGTCTACTTATCCTGGTAGATCTTCTAACACCACTTCTAGGTGTTTGAGGTGCCTGTTGCTGTTGTGGTGGTTGCTGCTGTTGTGGTTGTTGATTATTATTATTTTGAGGCACCTTTACTTTTTCAGTTATCTCATCAAGAACCGTGTATTCTTTGCTTTCTTTTTCCTGTTTCTTTTCCTGCAACTGATTCTTATACAAGACATTTTCATTGAATATTACATCTCTACTCCTAATGATTTTGTGATTTTCATAATCATATAAGTGATAACCAAAATCATTAACGCCATATCCAATAAATGTACATTTCTTTGATTTTGCCTCAAGCTTTGTTCTATTTTCTTTATTAATATGGACAAAGGCCTCACAACCAAAAGGCTTTAAAAAAAAGTAGTTTACCTTTTTACTTTCCCATGCTTCCTCTGGAATACCACCATCCAAGGAACTTGAAGGCCCTCTGTTTTTTAGATAAACAACAGTATCTACAGCATCTGCCCAAAATTGTAAAGGCAATCCTACATGCAATCTCATGCACCTTGCACGCTCCATGATTGTTCTATTCATCCTTTCTAACACACCATTTTCTTGCGGTGTTCTTGGAACTATCTTCTCTCTACAAATTCCATGCTCTGAACAGTACCTATCAAACTCTTCGCTGCAATATTCACCTCCATTGTCTAATCTGAGACACTTCAACTTATTTCCTATCTCAATCTCAACCAAAGCTTTCCATTTCTTGAAAGTATCAAATACATCAGATTTATTTTGAATACAATAAATCCAAGTTTTTCTAGTTGCTTCATCAATAAACGTAACATAATAGCGAGAGCCATCGAGAGATGATACCTGAGCAGGTCCCCATACATCTGTATGCACAAGCTCCAATTTTTCTCTCTTATTTTCTTTCCCAAATTTGAGAAATCTGACTCTCTTTTGTTTTCCATAAATGAAATTTTCACAGAAATCCAAATCAACATTCTTCAAACCTGGCAACAAATTTCTTGAGTGAAGAATCTTCATCCCCTTCTCACTCATGTGTCCAAGCCTATGATGCCATAATGTTGCATCTGCTCCTTTGGAAGTTAAAGCATTAACAGAGTTATAAATACCATTGCATAAATACAATGCACCAACCTTTTCACCTTTTGCTATTACCAGGGCTTTGGTGACCTTCCAAGCTTTATTTGTGAAAGTTGTCACACAACCTTCACCGCCTAACTGCCCTGTTGAAATCAGATTTTTCTTTAGATCTGGAACATGCCTTACCTCCTTTAATAGCCACTAGTTTCCACTCTGCTGTTTTACAAAAACCTTACCCATTCCAACAATTTTACAGGGCTTATCATTACCCAAACGGACTTGTCCAAAATCTCCTTGAAAATAGTCATGAAAATATTTCTTATCAGGTGTGGCATGGAATGAAGCCCCTGAATCTACAACCCAAGAATCATTAACATTTTCTAAAGAAAGAATCAAAGCATCTTGTAACACATCACCTGTCACATTTGCTTCATGATTGTTTTCTTGTTGCTTGTCTCCTTCTTTTCCCTTCCGATATCTACAATCTTTCTTTAGGTGTCCTTTCTTTCCAGCACACTATCCCCGATCTGGACTTGGATCTTCCTTTTCTTGATTTACTGCGATATCCTGAGCTCTTTCTTCTTTCCATTCTCCTTCCCCTAGACTCTGCACTCAAAGCATTACCCGATGTCTCACTGGAGCTTTTCCGTTGCATTTCCTCGCTAAGGATAGCACCGGCAACATCATCAAAATTTAAAGTACTAGATCCAGAGACAGAGTTACTAATGCCCATTACTAAACCATTCCAACTCTCTGGAAATGAGCAAAAGAATAACAGAGCTCTAACTTCATCATCAAAGTTTACCCCTACAGAACTTAACTGACTGGTAACTGTATTAAAATCATTTAAATGGTCTGCAATAGATCCACCTTCCGACATCTTCATATTAAATAGTCGTTTCATAAGAAATACCTTATTTGAGGCTGAGGGTTTTTCATATAGTTTCACCAACGTCTGCATCAAACCCTCTGTTGTTGTTTCCTTCGAAATATTGAAGGCGACTGACGCCGCAAGGCACAACCGTACTGTTCTAAGTGTCTTTTTATAGAGAATGTTCCATTCCATGCTTGTCACGGCTGCCGAATTCTTTGTTTTTCCGCTCAATGGTAGCTACAGATATTTCTGATACAGATAATATTCCATTTGAATCTTCGACAGTGGGAAGTTTTGGCCATTAAATTTCTCTACCCTAAACTTACCATCTTCCGCCATTTCTCCCACTCGAACCATGAACCCTTCTTTCCTACGATTTTATCAGCCAAATATACCTTCAGCTCTGATACCAGTTGTTGGAAAATTATATATTATGGAGCAATGCAACACATAAAATATGCGGAAAATACAAGCACACAAAACACATAATACCAGAGACACATAGATATATGTGGTTCACCAAGTTTGGGCTACGTCCACACCGAACAGCCAGTCCTTCCTTTCTATTATCCAGCAAAATGAAGAGACACAACCGACAACAGATCCGTTGTAATATCCTCTGCTCTCTCTCACAGTCTCCCTTTCTGTTTCTCGCTGCAATAATACACACATACAATACACAGCTGCAATACAATACCCTCATAAAAGCGAGGGGTTGCCTTCTAGGGAAAAAAACCCTAGACTAAACATTACTTCTACTGTCAGATCATCTGCCTAATGAATGGTCCAGATTGACTAGAAATTAATATACTTTTACAAGGCAATTTTACATCTATTTTTAGCTTCAGGGGCGCTACCCCCGAAACCCCCGCCGGGGGACTGCTGGCCCCCGGACCCCCCAGCTGGGGGGTCAGCCCCCCCAAACCCTGTGGGGGGGACAAGTCCCCCCGCACCCCCCCGCTACAAGGGTGTACAGTTTTCCTGGTGTATACATCCAGCTAAAACAAGGATCTCTGAATCAGGATGAAAATCAGGCTCCACACCCAACACGTTGTGCAAATGCAGGCCCGACTCGCCCAGGGTCGACAGAACACTGAACGGATCACCCGACACCACTCTGCACGCATTTGGGTGCTACACAAAAAACACCACCCGACTCGCCCAGGAGACAGGTAGATGATGCCTCCTGCCCGGCACTATGCTAACCATTGTGCAGACCTTGCTGGTGCTGTGCAAACAGCCCGACCGGACAACTCGGGCAGGGCGTTGTGCAAACGCAGAGAACCTTATAAGGGCCAAATCCCTTGCCCTTTTTCAACTTTTTGTCTTCCATTTGATCTCCAAAGTCTACAAAAGTACCAAAAATTGGTAATTTTCCTTTTTTCATTATCCCCAAAGCAATTTTCAATAAATTTTATGTGTTTTGTGGCTTTGAAATGCAAACCCTAAGTGGATAAACCCTAAAAAATCCTGCATGCAAAGGAACCTTTGTTCTTACAAACCTCCTTGGACCAGTTTTATGGCATGGGTGGGTAAGTGAATTGAAGTGGATTTCATACACCTATGAGAAGGCCTCCTTAAGCTCTAAAGCAATTAAAACCTAAGAAACCTGACCTCATCAAAGTTTACCTCATCATCATTTTTCACTTTGTCTTCACCAAACCATAAGTTGTCAAACCACCTCTCATATCATTATGTCAGGGGCTGAAAACAACAATGGTAGTGAAAGTAGTCAAAGGCCTTTGAGGCCAAAACATAAGGGAGGAAAAGTCAATAGATTAGAGCCTCTAAGCACTGTGGCCATCACCTCCTCTCCTAGGATCCTGTCATTCTTTCATAATGCAAGATGCTTTCAGTTTTGTGAGAAGTTCAAAAAGGTGAAGAGCTACCTTGAGCTCACAAGGATCCTCATTCTTAACCTACATAACAAACACTCAAACCTTGCAAGAGTGAATTTTGAGATTTCAGTTGGTGCCATCTCTGAAGCCATAGTTATCCCTTCAGTGGGTGAGAAATGGTTTGACAAGGGCAAATTAGACAAATATTTCTTTTATCCCTTCATCAAAACAAGGTATAGAGGGGGCAGCAAAATAGTTTTTCCTTTCTCACACCTCAAGCACAGATTTTCCTCCTTGATGTTGGTTATCATGAAATACTTCACCTATGAGGGGAGGTACTCCAGACTCTATACCTATCATGTCAGACTCCACATGCATTTCACAGGGGTTAAATTGCTAAACTTGCCTTACTATCTCTATAGGAGCATTGAGAAAATGTCTTTTGTTTTCCGAAGGAGGAATCCCACACAAAAAATGCATAGCTTATTCCACCATTCCCTAATCAAGATGGTGGTCTTACATTAGTTAGATCAGCAAGGTATACCTTGGGATGTTCTCATAACCCATGAGGACTTTACAAACCCATAGCCTCCTCATCAACCAAATCTGCCTTCCAGACAAGTACCCTCACCATGGGCAAACCTCCCTTCCTCTCCTTCTCTTGGTGCGTCAGGAGAAGCAGGAAGTGGAAATGAAGAATCACATGAAGATCAGGTTGAAGGTGATGACATTAGTGTTATAGCATCATTTTTCACCTTCATATGATTCATGATTGCTTTTATGGCTTTGGGCACCCATTCCTACAGACTTGAACAAAATTCACTAAAAAACAGTGTTAAAATTCCCATACGCGGTTATGCCCAGACTTTTCCGCGTGTATATGCGAGTCCATATGTACTTTCCCGCATATGCCATTAAAAATCATTAAAAAATATATAAAAAATCCCTATTTTCGAGTTGGGTTGATGGTTACTCTAGTAGTTCAACCACCCCAACACGTGGCCAACTGTTTCCAACTGTTTGAAACTACTTTGAGGAAGTATAAAAGCCCCTCATGTGTATGGCCTAAGGGAGAGAGAAATTTTATAGACATTATACTCTATTGGAATCCTAGTTCAAGTCTGAATCCCCGTGCCTCCTGCACTTTCCCAGATTTATATCAGGAAACCCTTGTTTCCTGGAGATGTTCATCCATTTATATGCCATCTCGAGTGCACAAGTCTTGGAAGAATCTTAGCGAGGCAAGGGCAGGACGAATCTGGACGACGGTCTGCTCGAAGATCGTGGAAGGATTCAGGTGATCTCTCCACTTTTACTACTGTACATGTTGTTCGTGATAATGAAGAACCATCTTGTTCCTGAACTCGTGTGTTAATGTTTATTTATATATGTGAAAAGATTATCATTTAAGCATTTATTATGGTTTATATAATGTTTCACATGGATTACACTAACGTTTAGAAGAAGTATATGTTGTACAACTAGGTTTTCGTGCACGTTCTTTCTTGTTTTCCAGGTTGAACGAGGAAGAAGGGTTGCTGGGGGTTTGGACCCCGCGGGATCTACATCGAACATAGGACTACGGGTGAGTTCTGCTATCGTTGTTAACTAGTTTTTTGCATTCAAGTATGGTTGTGTGTGAGTCCTTCTGAATAGCATGCCCTACTCTGTGGAGGTTTAGACCCAACAAACCTCTAGGGTGATTTTCCCCCAAACAGAACTGGCGACTCCACTAGGGAACACATTCTTGTGATTCCCCTGTTGGGTGGTTTCAGTTGTTTGATAGGTTTCCAACATTTTTAACTTTTATTTCCAGTCCAGTTAACTTTTTCTCAGTCAGACTGAAGTCCTGGTTTCTTATCCAGGCTTGATCTTTTTTAATTTTTATTATTTACCTTCGCATACGCGGGTTAGTCTATACACAGATGCGTATACACGCAGTTTTTGTTAAAGGGAGTCGTGTATACATGGGTTTCCTTTAGCACAGTCGCGTATGCACGCTTGTTTCTAAACGGTCCAGTCGCGTATACCTAGGTCAATTTTGAAATTTTAGGTTTTTTGGCTTTTTGGCCTTGTCTGCCTATGGAGGCCTGTTCCTACAGTGTCTTTGTATCCTCTGGATTGTGTAGAAAGTGGTCTTTGGTATTTTCTCTCTCTGGTTTGGTTGAAAACTAGATTTTTTGGCAAATCTTGTTTCTTGTGCTGGCATTTCTGCTTTGAGTACCAAGATCTCTTCCTGAGGATTCTTGGTTGTTCTGCTTCATCAGAACAGAGAGCTTTTGCTCATTTACTCTTTCCTACCTTTGTGTCTTGCTTTGCATTTCGATTTTTGCCCATTTCTTGGTTCATTTTCTTGAGTTCAGTTGACTAGCTCTTGTTGCAATTTTTGAAGAGTCTTTCTAGGTTCTTTGAAGTTTTTGTTTGCTACAAGGTTGTACTATTCTTCTAGGCTGAGTGCTTGAGTTTCTTATCTTCTTTTGCTCATATAGATCTTGCTACTAGTTAGCCCTATAAGGTTTGGAGCATTTTTGAAGTTTTTGCTTGAAATTCAGAGTTGTTTGGCTTGGGATTTGGTAGTCTTCTTGGTCTTGTCGAGCTCTTCCTTTTTATAAAACTCAAAAGCTCAAAAACATTTTGTTTTTTCCTTTTCTTTTGTTTCGCATTTTTGTTTTCGTTTTGTTATATCTGTTGAAGCTTTGTTGAGGTTTCCTGCTTTTGGTTTTCAACTTGATTTTGGAAAGGAATTGTCATTGGTTTCTTCCTCTTGTTTCAAGCGTTTTTGGTGTCTTTATATTAAGAGTCTCTGATTTAGGGAACTAGCTTTCTAGACAACCAAAAAGAGATAAAACTGAAGGATCTTTGGGAAATTTCTCTCTGCTTTAGTAGATTTTGCATCTTAGAATTTGCATGCTCTTAGTGATTTGCATCAGGTGCACTTAAGCATTTAGTCATTTTCATAGTTTTTGTGAGTGTGGAGTTTGTTATTTGAAAAGAAAAATAAAAAAAAATTTAGTCTCGTAGAACCCGTATAGAAGTTGCTTTTCATCGAAAGACAATAACTGCATATACATGTAGTTTGGTTTTTATTAATTTCTTTTCTGCGTCAAAACACCACAAGTTTCATTTCCATATCCCTTTGACTTAACATAACGGCCAAGTAAAATAAGTGATATAATTTAAAAGCAACTAGCAAGTTTTTTAAGTGTCATACACCAACTAGCTAGGTTGTAGGGCCTTGGATTAGGTGAGTGGAGAGTTAACTCTCCAAGGCCGCTAAAAAAAAACATAGAAGTTGATTAATTGAGTGAAATCCAACTCCATTAGGTGGACCGGGAAAGCTCTCCTCCAGAGAGTCAAACGTGAGGGGAAGCGAAGGCTGAGAAGAGAGATACCCCCTCTCTGATTTGCTGAATCTGACCTCAAGACCGTTCCACTCGGCTTCTAACACAGATTGGTGCCCATAGTTGCCACTCCTAGGTTCCACATAGGTGACTGCGGGGGGGGGGGAATACCCGTGGTACCTGAGGCAGACGTTGCATCACTTTCAGCAGTACTTCTGGGGGGTGCCCTTACGAAGCTTGGGTACTTGAGCCAGCAAAGGCTGTCGTTAGGAGGTCGGCGTAACTGTTTCTGATACCTTCGCTAGTAGGCCTGGGCCATAATTATCCCAGACTGCTTTCGGGAGGTCCTATATTTCGCTTTCTTGTATTTTGGTGTCCGGTCCTAATCACCCGGAGCGGAAATACCTGAAGGTTGTTTGCTTGCTTGTATCTCAGGGATTTCTTTTTGTAGTAAGTGCTCTTTGCTCCTAGCTTGCCTAGCTTTATATTTTTTGAGTCTAATTAAAATTTGTTAAAGTGGCTGATCAAGCACCTCGTCGATCGAGGAGAATCCGGGGGTTATCTCCTGAGAGTCCAGAGCCTTCTTCAAGAAGGCGTAGGAGTGATTTAGCAGGTGGGTACCACCCTGTGACATCTGACGCAGTGGAGAGAGATCCTCCACAAGGGTCTGAAGGTTTCGTAACTAATTCTGGTGTTGGTTCCGAGAGGAGCGTTCCGCTCACCTCGCGAGTTTTATTTCCGCAGGAAGAAGAAGTTAAAATAGAGGAAGTACCTGAACCATCAGTGTCACTTCCATCTCCTCTTCCTCCTGATTATCCGTTCATTGTTGAATACATCGGACCCGAGTCAGAGAGACCGGAAGATCCTCCTTATTATACATACCTTTCGATGGCCACGACTGGGAACGCGGCTTCTACTGTGAGTGTTGCAGGCATTCAGACTTCTGCTTCTGTTGAAGGAGGGGGAACTATTGCTATATCTTCAATTGCCTCTAGTGATGCTGTGTTTGGCTCTGGTTTCACCCAAGCACATGCTTCTCAATCTGGTCCCTTCTGTTTTGGAATGCCCACTAGTGGGATTCCTTCTTTTTCCTTTTCCGCTGCTGCAGCTGGATCTACACCCATGTCTTCCATGGCTAGTGGATCAGCTTCTTTTCAAGGGTTCCCCTTCGAAACTGGACATATTCCTAGTTCAAATCCTTCTTTAGGGTCCTTTCCGTTTACTTTTCAGACCCAGAGTTTCAACCCTTGGTCTAGAGGTCAAAGTTCGACTACTTTTACAGGTTGGAACCCTGTATTCACTACAGCGGGGGCAGGGAATCAATTTTACGCTGGTCACCAAGGGAATGCTTCTTTCCCTTCCTCATGTGCTTATCAGACTTTTTCCCCTCTTTCTAATGCCTGGAACCCCTATCAGGGGCTTTCCTCTTCATTTAATACTTCAAGCGGGGGAACTAGTCCGGTCTTTGGTAACTCGGCGTGGGGAGGAGGTTCTTCTCCTTTTGCTACGAGTTCTTTCTGGCAACCTGGTGCCTCATCAAATCCAGGGTATTCTTTTCAGAATGTTGGGAATTCATCCTATCAAGGATGGAATCCTCAGGCTCCGCCTC
This sequence comes from Pinus albicaulis, assembly GCA_034641835.2. Classification (NCBI taxonomy): domain Eukaryota; kingdom Viridiplantae; phylum Streptophyta; class Pinopsida; order Pinales; family Pinaceae; genus Pinus; species Pinus albicaulis. The sequence continues at coordinate 793,396,979 of CM076573.1, read as the reverse complement.
GTTTACCTTTTCTGGCAATGTTAAACTTGCCAGATCTGTCGAAATTGACTAATGATCCGATCCGTTATAGTCCGGGGTGGCCTCCGGTTCCCACCAAACTTCCTTCAGACATTCCAAAGTTTGAAGGCAAGAATGGAGAGGATCCGGCTGATCACATCACCACCTTCCATTTATGGTGTTCTTCTAACTCCCTGATCGATGATTCGATTAGGTTGAGATTGTTTCAACGCACCCTAACTGGAAATGCTGCCAAATGGTATATTGAGCTAACTGGGGGTAGTTTTGCTACATTTGGAGAACTGGTTGTTACATTTCTAAACCATTTCCAGTTGCCAGTCCGTTATGATGCCGGGACTGAACTCCTAGCTAATTTTAAATAGGATGACGCAACCCACATTTCTAACCATATTCAGGAATGGCGGAGAATGAAGAGGCTTATTAAAGCTCATATTCTAGGAGAATTCCTTTTGGAATGGTTTCTGAAATCTCTGCAGTCAGATATTTCGAAAGATGTATCCCTCTCCGGGGTATTTTCCGAGGAGCAGGCCATTTTTAGGGCCCAACAGCTGGAACTGATATATTCTCAGTCTGGGGTCCTTCATAAGTATTTTCCCAATGCTCCTCACTCCAAATTATATTTATCCAAAACTAAGCCTGGTCCTCATGGTGACGGACTGATTGGATCGATCAATAGTGGTGCAACCAACCTACTTACTCAATTGCAGCAATTGTCTTTGCAATCTGCTCCTTCTAGTCAGGTTGTGCCTGCTGAGTCATCGCCTTCCCAATCTTTGCCCATAAATGTTGTCCAAGCTTCTGATCCCAAAGGAAATCAACAATCCGAAGGGAAGAAGAAGGGACGAAATAATAAGAAAAAGGGCAATAATGGGAAGGGTAATGCAAATAAAACCAACGAGCATGTTGGTGAGGGTCAAAAGGATAAAAAGAAAGTGAAGTTTCCATGCAAGCTGTGTGCTGGAGACCATCTCACGCACCTTTGCCCTAAAATTCAGGATGCGCAGCGCCTGTTAGCTCAGCAGGGTTCTTCTAGTTCCCAGGCTGTGTTAAAAAACCCTTTTCCCCAACGGCAACAACTAGTTGTTGGTGCGAATCAAAATCCCGGGGCTTCCTCTGGGGGCACCCAGGAAGGGGAAATTCCATCGAACATATTCATGATGAGTGCTCACGTGGATGTCGCTACGAGATCCCTTGATTATGGCGGAGAAGAGTCTTCGAAAGCTAAAGATGCTCCTGATGCTACTGAGCCGCTTCACATTACAAGGCCTACTGTTGAGCCTATACCTCAGATGCCCAAAGCATCTACCAAGTGGTCGACGATTAATCCAAACGCTAGGGCTGCCCAGAACTACTCTATTGTGGAAGATCTGGCGTAGAGTCCTTGTGCCATGTCGGCTTTATAGGTGCTCCAGTCTTGTCCGGCTCAGCGCAGTGCTTTGCTCACTGCCATTGGGGCTATCGATCCGAAAAATTCTCTTCTGATTACATTTGATATGACTAATTTTAAGAAGAGACTCCCCCATCATATGGCTTTTCATATTAAATCATTGTACCGGAAGTGCAATATCTTTCGAATGGTTGTTGATGAGGGTGCTTCCACGTGCGTGATGTCTCTCACATGTTGGAAGACAATTGGATATCCCAAAGTTGTTCCATATACCACTCTTCTGACTGCGTTTGATGGTCATTCTCACAGACCCCATGGTATTGTCCCAGCTTTGCCTATCTGTGTTGGGGGGAAAACTGTGAATATAGAGGTTGAGGTAGTTGATGCAAGCTTGGACTACAACCTTCTGTTGGGGAGAAACTGGATTTATGAGATGGATGCCATTGCATCCTCATTATTTCAGATTATTTGTTTCCCTCACGAAGGGAGGATTGTTACAGTGGACCAACTGGACTGTCCTCCTGTAGACCCGAATGCATCTACTGACTCATCTGTTCCAAAGTTGGATAATACTAAGGCACCTGTTGAGAATTTAGGGGTTGGAATGTATTCTTCCTTGATGGGTACTTTCGATATTCCTCCTCCTACGGTTCATATTAATGAAATTTCATCCTCCAAGGCTCCTCTTCGAAGAGAGTTCTTCAGAACTCATTATTTTTCGGACCCTTGGACCTTACCTTCCCCTACTGCCACATTAGTGGAAGGTCAAGTGGGTGGAATGGCATTTCCAATTTCTGCAGCTGAGATTGCATATCAGTCTATTGTTGACACTGCAGAATCTATCCCAGCTCCTCTTTCACCGGAAGAGTTGGATGGTGATGTGGCTCCGGCTTGGACGCTTAGTTCTTCTTCAGCCCAGGATTGCCTTGATACCACTCTTCCATCCGAAGAGGCCATCCTGGAAGCCATGACAGGTATAGATAGACCGTGGGATGATTTGCATCATCGGTCTTACTTCCTACCTGATTTGAACGAAGTTGAAACAAGTTTTCCGAGTCCTCAGTCTCCTGGTCCTATTCACCCAGTCTTGAACCATTTGGCACCAACACAGGTTTATGCTGAAGGGAACATGGCTGTGATCTCTCCTACTATCCCGGTGAACATTTCCAGGGATCCCAATATCATTGAGAATGTCTTCATTGGAGCTGAATGTTCCCGTGAAGAGATTCAAATCTACACCGAGCTCTTTAAAGAGTATAGGGATGTATTTGCTTGGTCTTATGAGGAAATGCATGGCATAGACCGATCTATTGTCCAGCATGAGATCAAGATGTATGAAAACGCTAAGCCGGTCAGGCAAAAGCTTCGTCCGGTCAATCCTAGGAAGGCAGCAGCTATCAAAGCTGAAGTTGAAAAGCTGCTTAAGGCAGGATTCATTTTCCCTGTTCCTCTGACTGAATGGGTTTCAAACCCCGTTCCCGTAGATAAAAAGCAAGGAACGATTCGAGTGTGCATCAATTTCAGAGACCTAAATAAAGCGTGTCCTAAAGATAATTACCCCACACCATTTATCGATCAAATCATTGACGAGTGTGCCGGTAATGAGATTTTCTCCTTCATGGACGGTTTCTCCGGATATAATCAAATTACTATCCGTCCTGAAGATCAACATAAGACTGCCTTTATTTGTCCCTGGGGTACTTTTGCATACAAGAAGATGCCTTTTGGTCTTAAAAATGCTGGGGCTACGTTTCAGCGGGCCATGTCATATGCCTTCCACGACATCAAAAATATTATCGAGGCATATTTGGATGATTTAGCTGCTCATTCTCGAAAGAGGATGGATCATCCTGCTCACCTCCGTCAAATATTTGAACGGTGTCGTTTCTATAAGATTAGGTTGAATTCGAACAAGTGTGTTTTCGCGGTTACATCTGGTCGGTTATTGGGATTCATTGTGTCTAGAGAAGGGATTAGGATAGATCCCTTCAAGGTTGAGGCAATACTTCGGTTGCCTCCCCCGTCCTCTGTTCGTCAACTTCAAAGTCTTCAAGGAAAGTCTAATTTTCTTCGGAGATTTATCGTAAATTATGCTGAAGTTACCAAGGGATTTATGAGATTGTTGAAGAAGGGAGTTCCATTTCTTTGGGATGACTTCGCTCAACACTCATTCGATGCTTTGAAAAAAGCATTGACCTCTGCTCCTTTATTGAGTCCACCTGATTATAGCAAGGATTTCCTTTTGTATCTGGCAGCAGCAGAATCTACTATTGGTATGGTTCTGGTTCAGGAGGATGATGCTCTTGCAGAGCATGTTATTTACTATCTTAGTCGAGGTATGGTAGGACCTGAACTCTGGTATACTCCGATAGAAAAGTTATCTTTGACAGCTGTTCATGCTGTGCAGCGACTCCAACACTACATTATTCTATGAAAAACTTATGTTTTGGCAGCAGCCAATCCATTTCAGTTTGTCCTCAGTAGGCGAGTGATTGGGGGAAAATACAATAGATGGATTGTGATTTTGCAAGAATTTGATCTTGAGTTTATGTCTTCCAAGTCCAAGAAATCATTAGTTTTCGCGGAATTGATCTCCGAGTTGCCCTGTGGGGATGAGATTGTCTATGATGAATCCTTCCCGGATGAACATTTGTTTCTTATCTCTCCACAGGATCCTTGGTATGGAGATATCATTGTGTATCTCCAGACTACGAATTTTCCCTCTACTTTTTCGAAAGATGAGCGTCGTAAGTTGCGTCACTTGGCTAAGAATTACTTGATTATTGGTGATGCTTTATACCGTCAAGGGGTCGATTCAATCCTGAGACGTTGCTTAACTCTCGAAGAAGCTGAGGCTGTGCTGAATGATTGCCACATTGGAGCTTGTGGTGGTCATTTATCTGGGCTTTCTACAGCCCAAAAGATCTTGCGTGCTGGGTACTTTTGGCCTTTGATTTTCAAAGATTGTATGGAGTCGGTCAAAAAGTGTCATCCGTGTCAAGTTTATACTCGAAAAATACGCGCGCATCTAGCTCCGCTTTTTCTAGTCATCACTGTCGGTCCCTTTACAAAGTGGGGTATTGATTATACTACTTGTAACCTGCCTTCGGCTAAAGGTCACAAGTACATTATTGTAGCAGTAGACTACTTTACGAAGTGGGTCGAGGCTATGCCTACTTTTGGGAATGATGGTGAGACTACAACTCTTTTTATTTTCAACCAGGTTATTGCTCGTTTTGGTATTCCTAGAGAGATTGTCACTAATCATGGCAGTCATTTTCAGAATAGCATGATGGCTGAGTTGGCTCTAAAATTGGGTTTCCGGCAGGAGCATTCATCTCCATATTATCCTCAAGCCAATGGGCAAGTGGAAGCTGTGAATAAATCCTTGAAGACAATTCTTCAAAGGAAAATTGATAAAGCTTGATCCAACTGGCATATTATGCTATATCCTGCACTTTGGGCATACAGGATGTCAGTGAAAACTGCAACTGGCTTTACTCCGTTTCAGCTAGTGCACGGGTCAAAATCTATATTTCCCATTGAATGTGAGATTCCTTCTCTTAAATTAGCTTTTGAACTTCTTCCTGACACTTCTAGTCTTGAAGAATGGCTCCTTCATCTGGAACATCTCGATGAGCAGCGTCGGGATGCCGCCACGATGAATGAGGCGCATAAAAACCGAGTTAAAGTTCAGTATGATAAGGCGTTCAAGCCTAGGGTTTTTTCGGAGGGTGACCTTGTTTTGGTCTATGCCCAAGAAAAATATGCCCTGGGGGCAGGAAAGTTTAAGTCTATGTGGTATGGCCCCTTTATCGTCAAAAAATTCCTTAAGAAAGGAGCATATACCTTGGTTGACTTTGAAGGGAACGAGTTGCCGGAGCCCAGAAATGGGCTATATTTGAAGAATTATTATGCCTAGGCTTCGGCCTGGCATGTTGCTTTTGTATATAGTAGTTTTTCTTTGTACATATCTGGTTGTTTTTTTCGATTTTTTATGGGATGGTGATGTTTTTGATCTGCTTTGGCAGGTTTTGTCGGATGTCATGAGTCATTTCGGTTTCACCGATGGTGCTAGTAGACACACTCGGAACTTAGCTTCCATGGCTTGGGTGCTTCATTATCCATCCGGTCAGCTGTTAGTATCAAGAGGTGCCTGCATTGGTCCTGCTTCTAATAATATAGCATAATACACTGCAGTTGTTTATCTACTCTCGGAGGCAATATCTTTGGGTGTTGATTCGTTAGTGGTTTTCTTGGACTCTCAGCTGGTGGTGTCGCAGTTGAACAATACTTATCAGGTTCGAGATACATTTTTACTCCGGTTGTTCTTGAGGGTACATTTGTTGCAAAGATCATTTCAATTTTTAACGTTCATTCATATTCCTCGCGCTGACAATTGGTTGGCAGACTCATTAGCTAATCAAGCAATTGATTGGCACATTAATAATTCCATACAATAAAACTTAATAAAAAACATCATACATTTTGATACATTTGTCACATCACATCAAATATCGATGTATATATATCATTAGAGTGTTCAAAACTATACAAAAATTTGGATCCATAGGTCATACAAAAACTTGGGCTTATGCCCGATCATGTTCAGTCTCAAAAAATATACAGTCATCTGATACATCATATCTATTTACTACTGAGGTCCCTGCCCATAAGTTGTGTTCTTATAGAACACAATCACGGTGGCAACTCAGCGGAATAACCGTACCCAGTCGCGGGGTACTCCTACCACCTGCCTCTGGATGGCTTCAGGCAGATCTTCCACTGCAGCCATAGGTACTTGGCGGGTTAATCCCTCCAAGTTCCTCTATACAGCCTGGAGGGTTCTGTCTGGATCTACTGTATCCGCTTCGCCCCTGCGATGCTTATGTCTTGGGCATCCCTCAGGTCGAACTGGTCCAATATCTGTTTCATGATCATTTTTACATTATAAGTCATTTGAATCCAATCAAAAACATGTTTGTTTTTCACATTTTTTCATATTGAACAAATCCAAAAAAATTATATAAGTCAAAAATTGTAAACTTACCGACTGTACCCCATGCTGCGCCTGGTGGCAGGACAAGATCTGGATCGCCACGAAAGTCCATCCCAGTATAGGGATAGTCGTCCACAGCGATGATTTGTTCTTTCCACCATTGGAAGAACTCATCATCCCAAGTGGTCCGGGGAACTTCACTCCCCCCAATCTCTTCATCATGTCTGCCCAGCGGGCAATTCTTGGGTCTCTCGAGCTGCTGATGGTAGAGATCACTCTGGGTCTTAGTACTGGAATCTTCTCAAAGAAGAATGTCATCAAAATTGTACCGTATCCAAAGTGTTTTGTCTTTGCTTGGCGGATAGAGGTCAATTGTTGCTTCATGTTCAGCAATACGGCTGTGCACCAATCATATACATGAGTTAAGCATTCCACTGCTATGCTCATTTGCGTCCTGGACGCCTGGTGTAGGGAGGCAGATCCTGCCACTCTGCCAATGGTGAAAAGGAGGATTTTCATGTGTAAATCCCTTAAATCTTTGATTGCAATTTGAGTTCCAACTTTCTTGGAACCCTGTACGCAATACACGTGGACGTAATCTTCCACGGTGAGCCCTCCCAAAGGCTTACCGTGCAAGTCTACTGGCTCCCCCCTCCGGGAGAGTCCAGTGATAAAATATATGTCTTCCACTTCAATGCGTACAGGCATATGATCTATCATAAAGCAGTCCTCTTCCGGTTCCCAATAGTTCACAAGCATTTCGAGCAACCGGACATTGCTCTTCATATTTGGCATTTTAAAAAGCTTGAGCAATCCGCAATTCCGAAGAATATTTAGTGATGCTTGGTCCTACATGACTTCTTGATCAATTGCAATGTGTTCACACTCTCTCCATGATATGGTCATCCTGCAAAGTTTCAATGATTCCTTCATTAGCTACGCTTTTTTCATTTGGGCCTGTGCATACGCGACTTTATTTGTGCACAGTCGCGTGTATACGCGACTTCGTCATTACCAACCTGTGTATGCGCAAACCCGTAATTTTTAGCAAGGGATTCTACGGTGAAAATTACTAAATTTTAATTTATGAACGGACAAAATGAATAGCAAGGATGGTTGATGAGCTTACCTGAGAAATTCGGTGGAATTCGACGGTCGGTTGCTCCTGTTTTGACGAAGGAAGCTTTTTTCTCCAGAGCACTTTTTTCCGAATCAGCAATGTAATAATGAACCAAATATTAGGTAATTTGTCTATTTATGCCCAAAAAGTTGAAAATTTTCGCAAAAATTTGTTATGCTTATTTTTTCAATCTGTCTTAAGCTGCATAATCTGGATGCTTGGAAGTGCCCAGTTTGGTATGTTTTCAGGTACATTTTTGATGATTTTTGAGATTTTTCTGGATTTTGATCCATGACTGCTGACCCGTCCTGGCAGGTATATGATCTTCACTGGCATATAGGTTAGGGAATCCACTTTCCGTTGCATTTTGCATACTAGCCTCCATTCTGATCACTTGCCATAGGGTCGATCCCATCAGGTCATGAGTATTACACCCATTTCACTCGCCAATTATTTAATCATGACTTGGTGGTAGAGCCTTCCTTTACATGGGCTTCCTAGTTAGTTCCTCGCTATCACTTGTTTCCCATGCTGCGTTTTATGTAGGCTCGGGAGTCCTCTTTAGTCCTGCCATGACTTATGTGTTGAAGCTTCATTCTTCTTCTTCCTCACTATCATTTTTCTGGCTATTACCCTAGAGGCTCCCTGGTGTTGTTGAGTTGTATTACTGCATTACATATTGGCTACTTGTTTATCCTGGCCTTTAGCCGGCTTCATTTGGACTCAATGTTTAAGCCAACTTTTGACCTTGTCTATCTGTACAAGTTAAACCATTGCATGCACTTAGCTATCGCGACTTGACACCCTTATACCCATGGATGGAACATTCCTCTGAGTATCGCTTACCAGTTTCCGCCACCTTGCATTGAGCATAGGATCGTTCCAATCCCAGGAACTAGTGCATCTGTTTCTTGATACTCGTTCTATCCATTGTACCATAGCATTCTTTTATTCCTTTTCGGGCTTATTATATGAAAAAGACAAAAAAATCAAATATAACAAAAAGAGCGGGAACGGGATGTAACTTCATAATTTGATGGCAGTACAGTGTCAGTTTGTCGCCCTTGAACAAAGCATATACACTTATATATCTTTCCTCCATTTGGGATGGTTTTAGTTTTGACCTAGGTTCAGCCTTTACCTTGTTTCACTGGTCAGTTCTCCCCCGGTTTTTTATCTCTTCCAATCATATGGAGAGTTTGTTTTTAACTCCTGCATAACAGACTTATACGGTGTCACTTTTTACTGCCATGGTCATTATGAGTCATGCTTTTGTTCGAGGGAAGTCTAACCAGAGTCGGCCATTCTGCAGTGTCTCTTGACTCATTATTCAGTCGGCCTTCCCGGTCTTGTCAGTATCTTGTTCTATCACATCAGATGTTTTGGTCCTTTGCTCGTGCTGGTTTGAGAAGGTCTCCATTGACTTCTTGCTGGCGGGTTTGTCTCTTATCGACTACAACACATTGCTCTGAGAGCAAACCTAGAGCCGCACCCTGGCCCTATTTCCATCATTGATAGGTGACCTTGTGCTCAGCATTTGATCATCATTATGGGTCTTTGACTGAGTGGTTTCCCCTGTGTTCGACGTCAGCATACATTATCACACTTGGGATTCGTGCAGTACCTTGATTTCCATTTGAACCTATCGGTGGATTTCTCGCCTCTGTGTCAGCTTTCATTATTGGTTGGTTCAGAGGGTTTCTTCCGTGCGCTAGCTTCATCTTGTGCATGTCGGAAACGTACTTCGGTTTTGGTTCCATCACTCTACTTCGTCCGATTCCTTCCAAATATTGGCCTGCGGGTTACACTCGCACTGGACTGATGTGGGATGCCTTAATGCCTTCCTTCCAGCAGATCTTTTCCCATCGACTTCGACTCATTGCTCTGGGAATAAGGTCTAGAGTCTTTTTGTCAGTACCTTAGGGTTTGCAGTCATCAGTGGCAGACTCTTCACTATCGACAGTGGGGATTCATCATTGCCTTCTGATTGGTAGATTCTTTCAAGTGTTCGACTTCAACTCATTCATTCGCACTTGTTAGATTGTACTGGGGCACCTTGACACTCATTTTCATTATTGGTGGGTTGTCTCGCGTTGGTTAACGATATTCATCATTGACCGGTAATCCAACGATTTCTCACATGGTCGACTTCAGCTCATTTATTCCCATTGTGTAGAATTGTGTCGTTGAGATCGGTGAAGACCTCGGGTTGCATCAACATCTTTCGGTTCACTTTTGACAGTCCATTCAGTTTCTGCCAGTGATGTCGTTCACCCTTATATGTTGCAGTATCAGTACAACAGCATCCTATATGTTGGCTCCCGAGTTGCATGATTGTACCGTTTATTCCACCTCTTATGATTTGGTACTTGGAGATTCATTTACTTGTATGATCAGACATCCAATTGCAGCATCATTGATCAGCTTTCTATATGTGATACTTGGACATTGATTCAAACTTATACTTCTGAGCCATGCTCAGATGATTCATTTTGTACTTTCAGTTCAGCTATACTTGTATGCATGTTGGATCTATTCAGTACTTTCCATATGATGTATTTTTGACTAAGCATGGGTATGCCCGCCTCAGCATGAGTTGACTCTCTGTTTTCTTTCATTGGTTTTTGGCAGGCTGAAATCTGGTGAAGTCCTCTCTTGTCCTTGTGAAGTTCTTTCTATGTGCATAATACATTTCTGCCATCATGTACCCCTTCTGACCTCATATATTAGGGGGCACCTGTTATAGCATTATTTTTCGCCTTCATATGATTCATGATTGCTTTTATGGCTTTGGGCACCCATTCCTACAGACTTGAACAAAATTCACTCAAAAATAGTGTTAAAATTCCCATACGCGGTTATGCCCAGACTTTTCCGCGTGTATACACGAGTCCATATGTACTTTCCCGCGTATGCCATTAAAAATAATTAAAAATATATAAAAAATCCCTATTTTCGAGTTGGGTTGATGGTTACTCTAGTAGTTCAACCACCCCAGCACGTGGCCATCTGTTTCCAACTGATTGAAACTACTTTGAGGAAGTATAAAAGCCCCTCATGTGTATGGCCTAAGGGAGAGAGAAATTTTATAGACATTATACTATGTTGGAATCCCAGTTCAAGTCTGAATCCCCATGCCTCCTGCACTTTCCCAGATTTATATTAGGAAACCCTTGTTTCCTGGAGATGTTCATCCATTTATATGCCATCTCGAGTGCACAAGTCTTGGAAGAATCTTAGCGAGGCAAGGGCGGGACGAATCTGGACGACGGTCTGCTCGAAGATCGTGGAAGGATTCAGGTGATCTCTCCACTTTTACTACTGTACATGTTGTTCGTGATAATGAAGAACCATCTTGTTCCTGAACTCGTGTGTTAATGTTTATTTATATATGTGAAAAGATTATCATTTAAGCATTTATTATGGTTTATATAATGTTTCACATGGATTACACTAACTTTTAGAAGAAGTATATGCTGTACAACTAGGTTTCCATGCACGTTCTTTCTTGTTTTCCAGGTTGAAGGAGGAAGAAGGGTTGCTGGAGGTTTGGACCCTGCGGGATCTACATCGAACGTAGGACTACGGGTGAGTTCTGCTATCGTTGTTAACTAGTTTTTTGCATTCAAGTATGGTTGTGTGAGTCCTTCTGAATAGCATGCCATGCTCTGTGGAGGTTTAGACCCAACAAACCTCTAGGGTGATTTTCCCCGAAAAAATTAGTAAGGCAGAAACAGAAATTAATGAAGAATAAAAATAGGGTGACAGTGGTAATAAACGAGAGGATTTCAATGGCAATAATGAACAAAAAGATGAAAGTGGAGATGATGAAATCAGTGGGGTAGAGTCCATGAAAACAGATAATGAAGAGGAAGGAAATGAGCCAGAAAATAGTGAACAAAAGGCAGAGTCCATAGAAACAGATAAAGAGAGTAAAAATGAAGAAGAAGACAGTGCACATGGCAGTGGTAAAAATGAGGAAATGGACAGTCAAAGAGACAATCTGCTTGGTCATGAAAACAGTGAGAAAATTCATGAATATGACAGTGACAATATGGAAGAATATGATGAGGCGAAAACAAATTTTTATGAAAGGGATAGTGACAAAGGAAATGCCACTGATAGGACAGTCAGTGAGGATAAATATAGCAAGGGAAAAAGTCATGACAATCATGACACTAATCAGCCTCTTAGTGACAATGAGAATGACAACAGTGCAGAGGATGATGAAGAAAAATACCTTAATGATGAACAAAGCCAAGATGAAGCAAGTGTAGGGGCTGAAAATCTCAATGAATACTAAAGCTACAACATATAAGGCAGCAAGGAGGGTAATGATGATGATGGTGTTAAAGTTCAAGAAAGTAGTGATCAAATAGATCATGAGATAACCAATGAGGATCATAGTGAAAGTGAAGGAGCTAATGACAACACCAAGGGTCACAACCATGATGAAAACACTTCCAAAACCACCATCACTCCTCTCACATGCACATACTACAGAGGTCCAAGGCAAGTGTTTGCTACCTCCAAAAGGCAAGGGGCCTTGCCATCTGCATCAACTCCAAGGATTTTCAAGGGCAAGGAAAAGATGGAAAATGGTAAGTAGCAAGTAAAGGTGGAAGATGAGGATCCTGAATTAGAAATGGAGTTTGAACTTATCCATATAGATAGTGATGAAGAAAATGAAACAATAATTTTGAACTCCCTCCTCCAAAACAAGAATGCACAAATAGAAGACCTAGAAGCTGAGTTGGAGAGTGCAAAGGATGCCATTCACTTATATCAAATTCAAAACAAGAAAATGAGTGCCCAAAAAGCCATCTATGAGGCTATATCACTCAAAGCCTGGAGAGAAGCCCAAAAAGCACAAGTCAAACTAGAATAATACATGGGCCCATATGAAGAAAGTGAAGGTGAAGAGGAACAACCTAGGAAGAGGCCAAAAACCATGGGCTTAAGGAAATCATTGGCAAAATAGAAAGAAGAGGAATCAACCCTAGCAGAGAAACTTTCCCTCACTGAACTCCTTTCTATGGAAATTGAACATGATCGGGAGTCATAGCTTGAGAGGGAAAACATACACCTAGAGGCCAAGCTAGAGAAGGAAAAGGAAGGCTTAGATTTGCAAAGAAATATGACAAAGTATTATGCCAAGAAACACAAGCTTTTTTTTACCAAATTGAAGGAAGCCATCCATGAGTACCAAACCCTAAAGGAGGCAAAAAAGCATGACATCCTTGGAGTTTGGGCCTGGCGCTACGCAAATGCCAGTATTGGGGTTTTTGACTTTTTTACTAGGCTACTGGAGCTAGATCTGGAAACTAAAAGTGTTTTTGGAAAGTAGACTCATTAAGCTTTCCAACGAGCCATCACGGAGGTAAATCCAACACCGGGAAGGGGTCCAAAACTCGGTTGCAAAAGACCGTAATTTCTGCTGAAAGTGGCGCTGCGCAAATGGACTGTTTAATGTGTTTTGGACCAAAAGTCAACAAAACACACCAATGTACTGCAAAATCATTTTTAATTGTTTTTTTGAAGCAAATCACTCTAGAATTAGGCGTAAGAAGTTATTTTGGCATTTATTTCATAGGATATTATGTGCCTTGGGCCTTGGATGGTCTCTTGGACATTTATGACATCTATGAGGTTTTTTAGGGTTTCTAGAAGCCTCTTATGGTTTCCACCTCCTCATTTGCTAGATAAGTAGAGCATGAGGACTTCATTTTAAGGATTGGAATTTGATGAACTTGGAGAGAAATACTTTCTTTTTATGAGCTCGGAGAAGAAATTGGTTTTGTGAAGTTGATGAATGGATTTCTTGGATTGATGATGGAGAATCTTGTTTGCAGGATTCCTAAGCTTGATTAATGGTGATGTCTTCTTAATTTTTTTTATGTTTTCTTGTTATCATTATGTTTCACTCTTCTTATTTTCTAAAGAACAGAAAAGTATAGGTTGAGATATTCTCTTTGAAGCACCTTAGTCCTCCGACTGTTTGTTATGGCCTTGATGTTTTCCTCTACTAGGTGTGTTTGAATAATTCTTGGCTGCTCTTCAAGCCTCCTTATGCTTGTTTGTTTCATCTATGGATTAATATGTTATTTTAGAAATATGATTCATGGTAAGCCCTGCTTGTTTGAAACTATCTAAACTCTGTCTTGAAACCTCTCTTTGAAGTACTGCTTGCTAGGTTAAGTCAAAGAGGTCTTGTTTTGATCTTGCCCTTTGCCCATGCCTATCAGTTTGCCTCAGAGTTCTTTGTAGCTTAATCAAAAATGTTTAGGAGTTCCCTCTTTGATTTATGAAAGTTATTTTGTCATCTTATATGTTTTTTAATTCTGAAGGTGAATTTACTAAAGTTAGAAGCTCTTATGCTTTCTATGTTTCAGGGGAATTTTTATCTTGGATATTTGTATGTTTAAGTATTATCATTGATTAAATGGTTTTCCCTATCTCATGCTTAGTATCTTTTGCTTATCACATCTAAAACCTTATTTTTCATGGGTAAATGACAAAGGATACTTCATTGCCCTTTGCCCTACCTTGTTTTTCCCAAACTTGATGTCCACCCCACCTTATACATTACCTTAAAGATCCATTAACCTTGCTAGATTGGCCTTGCAACACACTCTAATTTATTATTAAGAAACTCATGACTTTTATTGACTCCATAGCCCAATGATTTAAAGACCTCTCACTCCACTTATTCCACTTGACCATCTTACCCAACCAAAACAATCAACAAACCCTACACTTAACAACTAGCCTAAAATCAACCATCTAAAGCAAACAATAACACATCCTTTGCATCTAATAGAGAGATCCCTCTCTGAGTCCAGGAAGGCTAGGTCTTAGGACTCCAAAGACTAGTTCCATGTTGCCCTGTCATTTGGTATACCAATCTGCCAAATCATGGGACCCCAACAACTCCATTTCAAAATTTTCATGTTTAAAGGTGGCTTCGAGAAGGAGGTACATGAGGAGCAATCCAGATCCCAACCCACCTACTATTGTGGATAATCCAAACACAATTTTCAGATGAATTCAAGTCATATCTTCAAAATCAGGTACTCCATCACATTCAAGAGCTTTGTCCTCTAAAATTTTAAGAAGTCCTGAAGATAAGAAATTTAATGATAAAATTTAGGAATTTTTGTTTAGGTCTGAGAATGAATATGAATTGACTGAGATAGTTATAGACCTACAAAGAAGAGGTATTGATACCTCAACCCTAATGACCCAAAAACAAAGAGAGGAATTCTAGGGGCAGTCACATTAGAGTTACTGTTAGAGAGGGAATATTTTGATAAGTTGAAGGAATTAGACCCATTTGAATTCTTGCTAAGAAGAAAATCTGGTATGCCTTTACCTGACTGGAGCTCATTTGTAACTGGATTACAAAGACCAACTACACCACCTCCTACCAATTTATCTTCTACTACTGTTGTCCCTAAAGATACCACAGTCCCTATTATCATGGCTGGAGATGTTCCACCTCCGCCTCCTGTTTCACCTACTATATATGCTCCACTTGTTCTTCCAACTGTCCTTAATGCCCTCCCTAGTAAATACTCTGCTATAATTAAAACTTGGGGGAGTGATGAAGAAATTATAGTTGAGGAACATGTAGATCAATTCAATGACCTCATAGACAGAGAGGAGCTAGGCCATGAAGATTTCAAAATGAGACTATTTTCTCAAATTTTCACTGGTGAGGTTAGAAAGTGATTTAAAGCCTTAGCTCTAGGAAGCTTGCATAATTGGAATTAGTTTGAGGATAGCTTCTTGAGAAAGTTGGGAAATAGAAAAAACCCTATGCAGGCCCTTACTGAATATAATAGTCTAAAAAGAGTTGTAAATGAAACTATCCAAAATTTCTCCAAGAGATTTAATAAAGTTTATGATTCTATCCCTGCTCATATTAAACCTCCACCGGGAACTGCTTAATTGCACTATGCTGAGGCATTTCATTATGTCTTCTCTATCCTGCTTAGAGAAAGAGAATATCCTTCACTAGCAGAAATGTAGAATGATGCTGTGAAATTAGAAGTAAGCATTATAGCAGCCAAGAAGTATAAGATGGAGAAAAAAAAAATTGAAAGAAGAAGATAAGCCTTCCACCTCAGATGATAAGTTTGATTCCATGATGATGACTATCGAAAAAATTATGGATAGGCTTGTCCTTGGAAATACTTTTGCACCTCATGCACAACATGAGCCACAATTTATAAATCCATAGTTTAGAAGCCTCAGAATCAAAAAAGACCAAGGAAAAATAGAAATCAGCCCAATCCTCAAGTAAGGCCTCCTTTTCAGCAGAACTTAATTGATAAAGATGAAACTCAACTTGAGATTCGAGAAGACTCCATCCACTGCCTATATGAAAACATGTCTGGAATGTTTTTGACTAAAGAAGAGCATGATGAGCCTGATCATGATGTAAATAAGGGTGAGGAACCATATGAATATCTTAAAGGTTATCAACATGCAATCTTTGATATGCAGAAGCAATAAAATCTCAAAAACAGAAATTTTCTCATCACTGTAAATAAAAAACAGCCCAAGAAAGATGCTCCTAAAGCAATTGAGTCTAAAAAGGATCCACCACCTCCTCCGCCTGTCAAAGAGAGTGAAAATATTACTTCTATTTTTAGTTTGGAGAATGAGATTTCTAAAATAAAGATCCCAGTCCTTTTTGGATAAATTCTCAAGGTGAATGAATATAGAAGCAAAATTGTAAAAATTTTGAATTCTCAACTAGGAGCGGTAGATATCCTTAATGTACAAGAAGACCATTCTACCATATACTTGGGACCAAGATTGGAAGATGAGAAGAATGAAGAAGTACCTCCTTTCTATATCAGCCTTAGTATCCATAACATGACCTTACACAATGACATGTTGGATTCAGGGGCTTCTCATAACCTCATGCCTAAGGTGATCATGGAGAGGACGAGTTTGGAGATCACTAGGCCATACAAGGATTTATTTTCTTTTGATTCTAAAATATTTCAATGCATTGGATTGATAAAAGATGTTGTTGTTGGCCTTACACAAGTCCCTACCAAGACAGTTGTAATGGAAATTGTGGTAGCATATATTCCACCCAAGTTTGGCATGCTCTTATCCAGATCTTGGGCAGAAAAAATCAAGGGCACCATGGAGATGGACTTGACATATGCCACCATTCCTATTTATGGTGAGCAAAGAAGACTGTACAGAGAGACTAGGATGGCTTATATGGTAAGCAACAAGGATAAACCTCAAAATTTTCCAATTTATACCGTTGAAACTAAATTAGGATGAGAAATCCTTTTCAATGAGATAATTGATGAAGTAGAAAGTGAAGGGAAAGCAAAAATTTAGGAGGTTGAAAATCAGCAAGCTGAAAATCAAGAAAATATAGAAGAAAAAGTAGAGGGCTGGTGGCTTTTGCACTTTGATGGATCTGCTAGAAGAGAGGGGGCTAGAGCAGGCATTTGGATCACTACTCCTGATGATGAAAGTAAGCTCTACTCTTTCAAACTGAACTTTGACTGCACAAATAATAGGGCTGAATATGAATCTCTATTTTTGGGTCTGGAAATTTTGAAAAGATTGGGTGCCCAAAAAATTTCAGTTTGTGGAGATTCTGAATTGGTGATTAAACAATTTGAAAGAATATATCAAACTAAAGATGTGAGTATGAGAGCTTACAAAAATATGATCATGGAGATGTTGGAAAAATTTCAAGAATATTCATTTATTGTGAAAACTAGGGATCAAAACTCAGTAGCTGATTCCCTAGCTATTTCTGCAAGTTTTTTTATTATCCCTACACATTCCACTGAAAAGTATGAGATTTAATTTTGCCATAGGTCTACCATCCCAGATAACATCATCCATTGGAAAGTGTTTGAAGATGACCAACAAGTAAAAAATTTGATAGAGTTGAAGGAGGAGTTTGAAAGCACACAAGTAGATCAACAAAACATGCTTGCTGAAACTAAGGGTAATTTTGAAGTTTACAGCTGAAGAAAAATTGTATACCCAAGGGTCTTATTCCACTTGAAAAGATTTTTGACCAAAATGATGTTTTCAAATCTCCTAGAATACAGGTTGATGATGAAGAGCTAGATAATTGTAATCTTGGTATAGTTGTAGTGCCTAAAATGGTAAAACTTTCTAAGTTTCTTTCTGTAGAGATGAAACAGAAATATATTGGGATGATGACGAAGTTTATTGATTTTTTTGCATGGAGTTATGTTGATTTGAAGAAATATGATCCTACTATTATTCAACATACTATTCCTATCAAAGAGAATGAGAAACCTTTCAAACAGAAATTGAGAAGGATAAATCCATCACTCATGCCTCTGATTGAGAAGGAAATTAAGAAGATTTTTTAAGCAAAAATTATTGTTCCTATCAGATTCTCAAAATGGCTTGCTAATTGGTACCAGTCAGAAAGAAGAGTGGAGAGATCAGAATTTGCATTGACTTTAGAAACTTGAACAAGGCTTCTTTGAAAGATAATTACCCTCTTCCTAAGATGGATCAAATTCTACAGAATATTGTTGGCTCTCAAAGGATGTCTATGTTGGATTGTTTTTCAGGATACAATAAGATATTGGTACACCCAGAAGACCAGGAGAAAACTACCTTTACCACACCATGGGGGACATTCATGTATTCCAAGATGACCTTTGGTCTGATGAATGCAGGATAGACTTTTCAGAGAGTAATGGACATTCCCTTTGCTGAGGAGAAGGATAAGTTGGTGGTAGTCTATCTAGATGAAATAGCTGTATTTTCAAGAAGAGAGGAAGACCACTTGAAGCATCTGGAGAAAGTTTTGCTGAAGTGTATGAGATTTGGTATTTCCCTTAATCCCACTAAAAGTATTTTTTCTCTAACCTCTGGAAATTTTCTTGGGCATATTATATCAAAATATGGGATAAAAATTCATCCAAATAGAGTCAATGCCATTTAGAAAGTTGACATTCCAAGGAACAAGAAGGAAATTTAGTCTTTCCTTGGGAGAGTGAATTTTTTTAGAAGGTTCATCCCGAACTTTGCTGAGATTGTCAAAGATATAACCAAGATGCTGAAGAAAGGAGCTAATATTAAATGGAAAATTGAATAAAAGCAGTCATTTGAAGAAATTAAGAAAGCACTTACTTAGGCCCCAGTAGATTAGCCCATATTTTTCAAAATAATTTCTGGTTTTTACATTTGCATCTGAAAACACCATTGCTGGAGTTTTACTGAAGAAAGGACAACAAGGTACAGAGCAGCCCATTTCATTCTTTAGTAGAACCCTTGCTAACTCAGAGCTGAAATACAATATTTAGAAAAATAGGCATATACTTTTATCAAAGCCATTAAAGATTTTAGAATTTATATTCTACATTCTCATGTCATAGCATTTGTGCCTAACACTGTGGTGAAGGACATCTTGACTCAATCTGATCTTGATGGAAAGCGAGGGAAGTAGATAGCTAATTTTCTGAAGTATGATATAGAAATAAGACATACAAAATTGGTGAAAGGATAGGGGCTAGGAAATCTAATGGCACAGTGCAATTTTGACTGTCTTGACATGAATTTTATTGCAGAAATTTCAGAACTATTAGATGAAGATGGAGATTTGATTCCTATTTAAGAGAAGTACATTCTATTTGACTGGTACGAAGACATTGTCTTTGTCTTACATCATCATAGAGCTCCTACATAATTGACTAAATCTAAAGCAGGTTTTGTGAAGTTGAAATCTCTGAGGTACTGCATTATAGATAAAAATATGTACTAGAAAGATATTGGTGGCATTCTTTTGAATTGTTTACTGGAAGAGGAAGCTAAAAAGGTGATTGAAGAGTTTCATAAAGAAGATTGTGGA
The DNA here is from genome assembly GCA_034641835.2 of Pinus albicaulis. Taxonomy (NCBI): domain Eukaryota; kingdom Viridiplantae; phylum Streptophyta; class Pinopsida; order Pinales; family Pinaceae; genus Pinus; species Pinus albicaulis. Next base: position 793,377,574 of record CM076573.1, on the reverse strand, counting down.
GGACATCACTATTGGAAGGCCATAGCAAACAAAATTCTCAGAGCACGGTACTACTGACCCACCATGTTCAAATATGTTTACAAGAAGATAGATGCCTGCCATGAATGTCAGATTTTTTATGGTAAGAAAAGCTAGTTCCTTTACCCTTAATGCCAATTTATATTGAGGTGCCTTTCCAACAGTGGGGGCTAGATTTTATTGGTTAAATACACCCATCTGCTTCAGGGGAGCATCGTTGGATCCTAACAGCAACAGATTATTTCACCAAGTGGATTGAAGCAATCCAAACAAGGCAAGCAAATGATTCAGTCATCATCCAATTCTTAGAGAATAACATATTATCCAGGTTTGGTTGTCCTATGAAGATTATTAATGACAATGCACAAGCTTTTAAATCCAAAAGGTTTATTAGCTTTTGTCATCAGTTTCACATAACACTTGGACACTCTACTTCTTATTACCCACATGGTAATGGTCTTGCTGAATCTTCTAATAAAAGCATTGTGAGAATTATCAAGAATGTACTGCAGGAAAACAAAATATCATGGCATCTGAAGCTAAAGTATGCTCTGTGGGCTGACAGAGTATGTACAAAAAGATTAATTGGTACTTCACCTTATGAGTTAGTGTATGGAGTTGAAGCTATTTTTCCCACATCCTTGGGAGTGTCTGTTATGAAGTTGTTGCAAGGACTAGACGAGGAGCCAAATGCTTTTTAGAGGAGGATAAACCAGCTGATAGATCTGCAAGAAAAAGGGGAGGAAGAATACAAAAACCATCAACAGTCACAAAACAGAATAAAGAAGACATTTGACAGGAAGGTCAAACAAGAAAATTTTCAAATTCAAGATGTGGTGTTGAAGTGGGAGGCCAGAATTGAAGAAAAGGGAAACATGGTAAGTTTGAGAACATCTAGAAAGGACCATTCATAGTAGTTGCATTCCATGGCAACAACACTTATCTACTATAGGAAATGGATGGACAACCTTGTGCTTGAGGGCCTGTCAATAGCAGGTTTCTAAAGCACTTTTCCTCTTAAGTGTTACTAAATTTTCACTCCATTGTATAGATTTCATTTTATCATGCTTTTCTGCTAATAAAGATAGGTTGATCATCAAACTTGAGCCTGAGGTAAAGGCCATTAGAGTTTTAAGAAGGCTTGGAAAATTTCAGAGTTTTTGTTTTCAAAAAATATGGATGGCACTAGAACTATAGGTTCTTTGGTGTACCACAGGGGCACACCATCCCAAGTGGAGGCACTGTTATCACTCATAAAATTGTGAAACATTTCTTGACATGGTCATATAGTTCACTCATCAAAAGGATAAGGTCTCCTTACCCATTTCAATGTGGTATAGGAAATTTTTGTTTTTTTTACATTTTTTAGCCTATCCTAAGTTTCATTATCACCTCCATCTATGTCATTTCATTTAAAATCACTCCTCATATGGTGTAATTTTTCATTCCCCATGCATTTAAAATAAAAAGGCTGCATTTGTCAGTTTTTCAAATTTCCGTATCATTTTACACAGGAAAACAACAGTTTTCCATATGAAACTGCCTAATAGTTTCGTACTGAATATGTCAGAGGTTAAACTAGCTTTGCTATGAAAATATGTCTTCTAACCTGTCTTGTCAAATTCGCTATGAAGTGTCATTCTATGATTGGAGGAGTTAGGGTGGAGGTCATTCAAGTCTGTTATGGTTAACTCAAAGGTACATAGCTGTATCTGACATCATCATTACCTTTAAGCATGAGCTATCAGTTAAACCATAAAACCTAACCTCAATTAGCCTTTTGTCATATTGCACTTTGTCTTTTCATGTAAATCGATCCTTGGAGAGCTACTTCATCCAGCCAAGCAGGTTGCTGGAAGATTTGAACTTTGTAGGTGTCATCAGCAAGCGAGGCTATGAAGATTATAAAGCACCCATGGCTACAAGAAGGAAAATAAAAATGGTGGTCATTGCCACAGGTATGAGCCCATGGACATGAATTTACTCAATGAAGACCTAACTGCCATGGAGATTTTTAGAAGAACTGGTTGCTTGCAATTATGTTAGAGGTTGCAGGGCTTTCATCTACGTGTTTCCAAGGATTTTTCTACTAGCTTCATAGGAACAACTTTAAAGGTTGGAATTTTTTACCTTACAGTGACACAAGAGAGCATCTCATCAGCAAAGGGAATCCCTAGAGGAGGGAAACAGTGGTTTAAAGGCATAAAATTCACAATACAGGATTGTAAAGAGTTCATCAAGCAAGAACACAGTGAAATTGATATGAAAAATGCTATCCCTAGGAGTTTCATGAAGGACAATTATTCAAAGCTGCTGATGGTCATCCAGAAGTATTTTACCCGTGAAGGAAGGTTTCACATGGTCTACTCCTATCATCTCAGGCTTCTTCTACAGAAGTCTAAGGGAAAATTTCAGATAAGGTTCAAATCAAAACAGAAGGCAATGAAACTTCTCTTTTTCATCATGGTTTGATTAAGTTGTTGGTGTTAGAGGAATTGAGGAGGTTAGATAGAGATTGGACTTCCTTCTTGTTCATGAGTGGTTATGAAAATGATGTTGTCCCTCCTAAGAAATCCTCCAAACCTAGAAACATTTCATCACCTGCTGTGGCAGAGGATGTTGAATAAGGGAATATATCATCTCCTCCAGAACCAGTGAGCATGGAAGCAGAACCTTTTCAAAATATTGACACACCTAAAACAACACCTTCAAAACAGAAGCAGACAGTCACTAAACAAGGCAGCAAAAGAGTCACTAGGATCCAAACAGTGGCTAAAGGAAACTTGGAGGATATCTCGCATGCAATTGACATTAAAGAATCACCCAATGTGCAAGCTAAAGACATTGAAGATGGAGGAAGAAAGTTGAAGAAATGTAAGACTGCTAAAAAACTGGAGTTTGCAGGTGATGATGCTGGTTTCATTTTTCAACCTAGGAAGCCAATGACCAGACATGCAAGGAAGGTGATGGAAAGTAGAAAATATACTGATAAAATCAATGATGTTGTTGCCCAACCAACAAGCATCATATATTTTTCTTCACTTGCAAAAGAAGAACCGGTTATCAAACAAAGAAAGGGTAAAAATAAAATTATTGAAAAATCAGAAATTGAAACCCTCAAAGAGCAGTTGAAGGAGGAAGGTAAAAAGATATCAGTCTTGAAGCAAGAGGCAAAGAAACACAAAGCTAAGAAGGTTCAATTTGAACAAATGAGGAAAATCTAGGAAGATCAAGTCACAAGTGTTTCAAAAACCTTGGACAATACAGAAAATTTGATAAAGTGGACTCAGCCACTACGAGGAGAAGTCAAACACATAAAAAGAAAAAATTTCACTTGCAATCCAAGAACAAGGAATTAAAAGACCAAGTGGAATATCTTCAGGAGTATTTGGATTTAATTCAGGTGAAATTGGAAAAGAAAGGGCTGAAGATGAAAGCGATAGAAGAGCCCATCAGTCAATTGATTGTGAATGAAGATGAAGCACCATAGGAGTAAAAATTAAGTTGGAATATGTTTGACAAGGTTCATAACATGTATAGAACCCAAATTTTTGTAGTTGGAGAAATTGTTTTGAAGAAAACTTTAAACTCAGCAAATTCTAGTTTTTTGCACAGTTTCATAGCGTACCTCAGGCTTGAGGCCAGAGATATGCTACGAAAATTCCTGTAGGTGTATTTTTGCTTTAAAACTCAATTTTGTCAAGTTTTATGGAGGGATTTTTATGGTTTGTAGAGTGTCATGGCATACTAAAGGTGCTGGAATAACAAATTATTCAAAGAGATAGATGGAAAAGCCCATTTTCCTACGCTACTAAAACTCACTACGAAACTGCCTAAAACTATCTTGTTTTCGTAGTGAGGTGTTTTTGAAGAATTTTTAAAATATCAACTGCACATTGGCTAGCTGGAGACCTCTAGCATGTCAGTGGATCATACCAGCAGATATTCATGGCTCAAAAGGAGTTCCATACAACCATCTCATCAGTCAAAACAATGTTTAAAGTCAAGGTCATCCATCCCTAAAAAGCAGGATTGTGTTCCACAGATCTAGGAGTGCTTTAAAGATGTAAAGTGGTGGTGAAATAGGATGATTTTTCCTTCAATCATGTGACATTCATTATGTAACCATTATGTAACTGTTTCACTGATAGGATAAATGAATGTAATAAATATGAGATAGAGTCCTATTAGGAGTTTGTTTTCTTTATGGTTAGCTATCATTTTTCTGTTTCAAGTTAGTGGTTTCAATTATGATAGGTGTCGAAGTAGAATTCAAAGATCTAGACAGCCAAGTAGATCATCCACATTGTAAATAATGTCTATATATAGACAAAACATCGAAGAGAAAGGGGTTGGAGAATATTGCACCAAATTGTTGCTTGTATGTTTTATCCATTATCAGTAAATACAAAGTGACATTCTACTTCTAGACCTGAGATTCTCATGAGGATTTTGATGTGTTATTGATCTGTATCTCTATGTTTAATCAATTACAGTAGATTTCATCTCTAATTACTCATAATTCATCATATTATGCTTTGAATTCCTTTAGTGGTGAAATGACTGTGTTTTCCTATCTTATGTGTGTGAATTATCTCTGTTAAAACCCTCTATCCGCCTCAGCTTCCATGTGAAAAACCACTGTCACAAATATTACTGACTGTTGACTCCATAAGCCCAATGGTAGAAAGCCTTCATTTTTCAACCTACAATTATACAAAAACAAGTTACAATTCCATAGAGTTAGCCATCTAGTACTATCCTTATTCAAAATCATAAACCCACTTTGAGAGAGCCCTCTCAAACTGAAGAGGCTAATCTTCATTTATAAGTGGTTTGAAAGAGTTACATTAAGTTGATTGATGAGAAGCCAATCAAGATCAATTTAGTGACAACAAGGTGAGTCCTACCAATCACATCATGGTATCGCAATCGCAAGACACTGCAAGAAACATAGAATGATTTATTTTGTGATCTGTGATATGCGATGATCTACAATCTGTGATTTGCAATGATCTGTGATCTACGAAACTAACTATGTTGTGATGCGAACTGCGGAGATTTAAATACGTCAAGCGTATATTAATACAATATTTGTCGATAAGTGTGGTTTAGTGCTAAATTTTCTTAACCCCACTTAACACATATTTATCTTAACATTAATTGCATGGCGACGCCTTTGGCGGACCCACCAGATTAAGCGGACTTCCACATTTAGTGGAGTTAGCTGGCTGGATTCTAGATTTAGTGGAGAAATAGTAGGAGAATTTGTTTTTTACATAACTTTGGAAATTTTTGACCTACATGGGCTCAGGAAGAGTCAGTCATTGTAGATTTGGATGTTTTGGAGCCATTGGAATAGGTTGCAGAGAAAACAAGAATCTGTAAACAACATTTTTTCACAATTGAAGCTAATACAAAGGCCCACACTATGAAGTGGGACCAAGGAGATGTAGCCCAAGAGGGGTGAACTCCGTCATCAAAAACTTGTGTATTTGTCTCTATTATTGGTGCTTGTTGTGTTTTATTATGCTATTGTTCAGCAATGAGTTTCCACACTTTTAAGTTCATGAAATACACTTAATCTCACCAAGTTAAATGAATTGTCACTCATAAACATTTGTATAAACCCTTGTGTGATAAGAAAACCAAAGAACTTTCATGTTAATTCTGAAACTGATATTAGCACAACATTAACTAATAATCAATTTCAGATCAAGTTGGTATCAGAGCACAAGGTTTCTAAAGGTTTATTGCTTTCTTTGCTTGAGATTGTGCAAGAAGGGTTTTAATTGTTGCAATTTTGTGATTCTTACAAAGTTGAAGTTGTAGAGAGGAGAAGGGAAACTATTGGTTGTTAGTCCAGAGATTAGGAAAAGGAGAAAGAGAGCTGAGAAAGTCTCATCTTCACCCAAAATTCCACTCAAAGCTACACTTGAAGCACCTCAAGTTCCATCTCCAGTAGTTGATATTGAAGAGGTAAAAATTGCATAAGAAGCTGAAGTGATTGAGAAGGTACAAGCATCAGAGGCTGAGCTTGAATCCTTAGCCATTACGTGAATATTTGAAGAGACTCTTGGACATTCAAAAGAAGAGGATGTTGAGAGAAACATCAAAGACATACAAAGAATGTTTAAAATCATGTTTGATGCATTCACTGTAGAAAAAGCATGAGAAGGTTCAAAGCTTCCATATGGATAAGGATCTTCAGATGTTAATAAGGATGAAGAGAAGAGTTCGAAAGGCAGTGGAGGAAAGCCACCTCCATCTCCACCATCCTCATCCTTATCATATTCATCAGCATCTTCATCTTCCACGTCCACCACAAAAACCACCCACACTCATTTTAAAATCCCAAAAGGCAAAACTCCATTACTAAAGTTGGACATCAAGTTTGAACTTCCCATGTGAAATGGTGAGGTAAATGCAGAGAATTTAGACAATTGGATCCATCAATTGGAAGTATACTGCAGAATTCAAAATCTACAAGAGGACGACATAAATATCCAATTATCTTCATTAAGGCTACAAGGAGTAGAATTAGTTTGGTGGGAGGCAAAGAATCAAGAGGAAATGTGAATCCATGGTAAGATATACATTTCTTGGTTTGAATTCATTTATTCCATTAAAATAAAGTTTTATCTATTAGCCTATATGCAAAAAGCAATAATGAGTTGGAAAAACTTTAGGCAACTCAAAAGCCAAACTATTCAAGAGTACACACAAGAGTTTAGAAAGAGGGCTTTGTTGTTAGGATTAAATTTAAATTCACAAGACACACTCTTGAAATATATTGGATTTTTACATTCCTACTTGAGACATACTATCCTTATGTTTAACCCAAAAAACTTAGATGAAGTATATGTGCAAGCCATGCATCTTGAAGTAAGGGGAAATAACATTCAGGAAGAGGGTAATAAGAAGAATCCATTCAAGGGTAAGGGAAAAGGGAAGGGTGGAAAATGGAAGGGAAATAAGAATGAAAGCATCAAGAAAGAAGGGGAGAAATCTACATGCAAAAATTGCTCCAAAGAGGGGCATGATGAAGCCCACTGCTGGAAAATACATTCTGAACTAAGGACAAAGAAACCAAATAACAAAGGGAAACAAAATATGACTACCACCACACAACAAAATCTTGGATCTGATTCAAGAGATGAGACCAAGATAATAGCCATGGTTAACAAAGGAAAGGAAGCCATAGCAAGTACTAGTTCCTCAAATAGTCACAACAACACTCCAAATGAAGACACAATGATATAATTGTTCCATGTTAGGGTGATTTCAAGTCATACAAAAATTGATGCATTGTTTGATAATGGGTCAAAATCAAACCTAATTTCAGAAGACTTAGTAAAAAATATTAACCTTGAAACCGTACCACATCATAAACCATACCCTTTTGGTTGGATAGTTAAGAATGCCAATTTACAGGTTACAAGGAAATGCATATTTAGATTTTCTATTATTGCAAACTTTGTTGATGAGGTCGAGTTAGATGTGGTTCCACTTGACATTTCCGAGATTATCTTGGGAAGTCCATATTTGTATGACAGGAAAGCGATGTTTTATCATCATGAGAAAAAATATCATTTGCTTAAGGATGGGGTGGAGTATATTGTGAGAGCTCATTGCAAGAAATTGAATATTTGTTTAGTTAATGCAAGGAAAATGAAGAGGTTAGTTAATGCAAGTAAAAATTTTGTGCTTCTCATGATCAAGAAAAAGGATGATGTTGACTATGAATATTTTGAAGGATGTGATGAAAAATTGAAATATGATTTTTTTGATGTGGTAAGTCAGCATGGAAAGATGTTTCAAGAACCAAATGGGTTACCTCCCAAGAGGGGAATTCAACATGAGATTCAGTTGTAGCAAGATGTTCCACTTCTAGACATTGGTATGTATCACATGTCAATTATGGAGAGTTTGGAAATCAAGAAGAAAATTCAAGAATTTTTGAACAAAGGTATCATATGCCCATCTACTTCGCCATGTGGTTCACCAATTGTTTTGGTACCAAAGAAGGATGGGACTTGGAGCATGTGCATCGATTTCCATGCACTGAATAAAATCACAGTAAAGAATCGCTACCCACTCCCATGCATTGATGATTTTCTAGATCAGTTGAAGTATGCAAGATATTTCACTAAGTTATACTTGCAAAGTGGTTATCATCAAGTTAGAATAGCTGAAGAGGAAATTTGGAAAACTGCTTTCAAAACTAGATAAGGATTGTTTGAGTGGTTAGCTATGCCATTTGGTCTACAAATGCTCCAACTAATTTCATGAGAGTCATGAATGATGTAATTAGACCATTTCTAGATGACTTCATCATTTTTTACTTATATGACATACTTATATTCAGCAAATCAAGAGAAGAACATGTCATGCATGTGAGCAAGGTACTTGATGTCTTGAAAAAACAGCAATTGTTTTTAAATATGTTGAAGTGCGAGTTTGGCAATAATTCTTTGGTGTATTTGGTACACATTGTTGGAGGAGGTGAGTTGAAGATTGACCCTTCCAAATTAGAGGTCATTCTGAATTGTCCAAGCCCAATACAGTTACTGAGGTGAGAAGTTTTCTTGGGGCAACACAATATTGGAGGAAATCCATTGCTAATTTTTATTTCATTGCAGCTCCACTACATGCATTGAAAAGTGTTAAGAAAGTATTCCGTTGGGGAGATGTCCAACAAAAATCATTTGATTCTTTAAAGAAAATGATAATTTCAGCACCAGTATTAGCACTTTTTGATCTTAGACATCCATTTGAGATCCAAACGGATGCAATTGATTATGCCATGGGAGCAGTAATCATGCAGCATGGTAAGCCTATTTCATTTCATTATGAAATTTTTAATGGAGCTGTGACTAATTATCCCACCTATGAGAAATATTTATATGCATTGGTACAAAGTGTAAAGAAATGGAAGCACTATTTGATGGGGAAAGATACCATTATCCATATCGACCATCAGCCATTGTAGTACTTACAATCATGGTCAAAGTTACAACAATCAAGACATTTCAGATGGATGGGATTTCTACAACAATTTCATTTGGTTATCAGGTACAAAAATGGAATCTACAATAAGGTAGTTGATATTCTCTCTAGGCATATTGTAAATTCATCTATTATACTCGAGAACAATTCAATTATGCATGAAATTTACATTCAAAAATATGCATATGATAGTGATTTTCAAGATGTGTATGAAATATTGAGTCAAGGAAACCAAAATGAAGAGTTAGATTATCATTTACATAAAAAAAAATTGTATCACTTGGGAAAGTTATGTATACCACAGGGAGAAAGAAATAGTATCATAAGAGAGGCACACACATCATTTATTGTTGGACATTTCGGTGTAGGAAAGGCAGTAGAAAATCTCCAAATGTATTGTTATTGGCCACACATGATTGATAGTGTATCTCATTTTATTAGAGGATGTTATTTATGTGCAACAAGTAAGCCTAGCAATAGGAAACTTGGATTGTACACTCCACTTCCAGTTCCTTCACATCCTTGGGAGATTATCTCAATGGATTTTGTAGGTGGTCTTCCTATGTCAAGGAAATGTCATGATTACTTGTATGTTGTGGTATATAGGTTCAAAAAAATGTGTCTTTTGATGCCATGTAAGAAAACAATTACAGTTTAACAAACCGCTAATATTTTCTTTCAAAATGTATGGTTTCATTTTGGTCTTCCTACTTCTATTATAAGTGATCGGGATTCCCAGTTTTTTGGGAAGTTTTGGTCAAAATTATGGGACATGATGGACACAAAGTTGAAGAAGAGTACAAAATTTCATCCACAAACAGATGCTCAAACTAAGGTGGTAAATAGGATAGTTATTCATCTTCTTAGAGGTTATTTCAGCAAGCATCCCAGGTTGTGGTACGAATAGTTGCAATACATTCAGCATGCATACAACAGGGCAAAGCATTCTTCCACAAATGCATCACCATTTGAGGCATGTTATGGTTATTTTCCAAGATCACCTTTGGACTTAATATTTGATAAGGATGTCTCTATAGATGGTCATAGTGACATATATAAGGCAAGAAAGTTCATTGAGAAAATTCAGTTGATACATCACACAGTGTAAGAGAAAATTGAAAAGAGTCAAAGTAGCTACAAGGCACTAGTAGAAAATGATGAAATTAGTGACTAGGTGACTAAAAAATTTAGTCACCACAATTATTTCAAGTGAATTACTACTAAATTTGAGCAATTTTAAGTGACCGAACTAAAAATGACTAACTTAAACGATTAATTTAGTGTAGAGATAAAATATACGACTAAATAATAAGTGACTAAACTAAAAGCTACTAACATAAATGACTAATTTAGTCTAGGATTAGAATATATGACTAGATAGTAAGTGACCAAATTAATAATGATCAACATAAATGACTATTATAGTCCAAGAATAAAAATATGACCAAATAATAAGTACAAAAAATATATGAATTAGTCGTTTATGTTAGTAATTTTTAATTGTGTCACTCCAGAAATGGAAAATTGAAATTTTGATATTGAAATATTACATTTCACTACAGGGGTCTTTGAATCCAGCTGCACTGTTAAAATTTAGAGACAAATGGGTCTATGAATCCATCTACAGTGTTAAAATTATGAATACTCTTTTGTCTCTAAACTTTAACACTGCAAATGGATTCAGAGACCCCCTTCTTTGAATCCATATGCAGTGTTAAATTTAGAGACAAAGGGGTCTCTGAGTCCATCTGAAGTGCTAAAATTAATTTAGAGATCCTCGTCCGCAATGTTAAAATTTAGGTAGATGGATTCAAGGACCCCCTTAAAGGGGTCCATGAATCCATCTATAATGCTAAAATTAGAACACTTTTATACAATCACTACTAAACCAACATAGAAGTTTCTATTAAAATGATTAACCACAACACATATTAACATAATCAATATCCCTGTCATAAATAGAAAAAATAATATATATTTATCATTAGAGTAACTTTAGCTACATTTGAGATGAATTGAAATGACTTCCACTCTAACCCAAGAGTATATTCAATATGTTGCAAGTCTATAATCATAACATATGATTTAGAAAGGGTCAAGGCATCTCTAAATACACATGTGGGGTGGTCGCACTCCTTGGGGAAACTGCCCTTCTAAATTGAAAGTCATGTTCTTTTTTACTTCTAGGAAAAGTTTATAGAGAAATCCAACACTGGTAATTAATCAAAGTGATTTGAGCTATACTTGAGACGAAATGGAATGATTGCCATTATAACCCAAAAGTATATCCAATATGTTGCTAGTATATACTAATAACACGTGATTTAGTAAGAAAGGTCAAGACATTTAGAGATCCACTTGCGAGGTGGTCCTACTCTTTAGAAGGCTTCTACTTTTCTAGTGTTATAAAGATAGGGAAAATGTCTCATCAAGAATTTGAACTTAACTATGGGAAATAAAGAACTAAAAAAATACTACAACATTGATAATAATCAATTAAACTAACCAAACAACCAACTAATTACTCTTTTTCCCTTAATAATATTTTTTACCCTAATTTATTATCGCTCTTGTCAAAATTTCTCCACAAATAAATATTACCCCTTCATGATATCTAACATAATCTAGGCAAGGAATGACAAACACTGTGTTGATCACAAATTCGAGGTTGGAGATGAAGTTTGGTTGTATATTAGCAAAGAAAGATTGCAAGGGGAAGGTAAAAATCTCAAGCCAATCTGCTATGGTCCATTTAAAATTATGGAAAATATTGGTACTAATGCATTTAAGCTAGATTTTACTCCTTATATGCAAATATATTATGTCGTTAATGTTGAGAATTTGAGATTTTTTGAGGCTCCTTTGGTTGATGATCGAGGAGAGCATGTTCAATTTCCATCATTAGATGATTTCTCACCAGAATATCTTGATGAACTTCACCAAGATCTCATACTTGACAAAAGAGTCAAAACTTCAAGAAGAGGGAATGTTGAATACCTTAGAGTGGGACTCAAGGGACAAAATCCTTCAAAGACGAAATGGATGGAGAGTGAAAGGGTGAGGGAGTTATACCCTCACCTGCTAAACAATTGATAGTATCTTTCGGGGTCCAAAAGGCTTCTAGAGGGGAGGAATGACCAGGAGCTCGATATTTAGACAAAAATTGAAAGTGCTCAGAAATTATTCAGACTAGAATAAATGGATAGATCTCGTCACCAGGATTCTAACGCAACTCATTTCATCAAAATCTAAGTTTGTATGAGTGAGTTATGGTCTATTGTTCATTTTCCCAAATAGGTAAAAATTGTACAGTGATAGACCAATGACTGGGTAGTCCAGTCATCACATTAGGAATTTATAGGCGAATGGAGAAGGGCATGTGGCACAGCCGAGAGCCAAATAAATCTAGCAGGTAATCTTTAGTTGGAAGGCGCATGCATTACATATTGCAAGATAAAGGTTGGTCGCATATTTATTTAAACAAAGGTTGGGACTAATGGCTGAAACCATAGTTGAATGACAATACAACATATATCTACGACATATTTCATTAACCCAAATTCTTAAACCTTGGTCCAAATCATCGGTGCATTCAACCATCTCGCATCAGCGGTTTATGAGCGGAGGACATAAGGCAACAAAAAATGATTTCTGATTTGAGATTGTGCAGTAAGTGACGCAGCGATAAGGTGGGTCCTACCAATCACATCGGGGTATCGCAATTGCAAGATGTAGTAGGAAACATAGAATTATTTTTTTTTGATCTGTGATTTGCGATAATCTACAACCTGCGATCTGCAATATGCAATGATCTACGATCTGCGAAAGTGACTGCCTTGCGATGCGAACTGTGGAGATTTAAATGTGTTAAGCCATATATTAATACAAGATTTGTGGATAAGTGCGGGTTAGCGCTAAATTCACTTAAACCCACTTAACACATACTTTTCTTAACATTAATTGCATACTTATCTTCGTGGCACCTTTAGCAGACCCGTTAGATTCGGCGGACTTCCACATTTAGTGGAGTTAGCTGGCCGAATTCCAGATTTAGTGGCGAAATAGTAGGAGAATTTGTTTTTGCCATAACTTTGGAAATCTTAGACAAAAATGGGATCAGGAAGAGTCATTCTTGGTAGATTTGGATGTTTTGGAGCCATTGGAGCAGGTTGCAGAGCCAACAAGACACTATAAACAACATTTTTCACAATTGAAGCTAATACAAAGGCCCACACTGTGAAGCTGGATGAAGGAGATGTAGCCTAGGAGGGGTGAACTCCTTCATCAAAAACTTGTGTATTTGTCTTTGTTATTTGTGCTTGTTGTGTTTTATTATGTTGTTGCTTAGCGTTGAGTTTCAATGCTTTTAATTTCATGAAATACACTTAATCTCACCAAGTTAAATGAATTTTCACTCATAAACACTTATATAAACCATTGTATGATAACAAAAACAAAGCACTTTCATGTTAATTCTGAAACTATTATTAGCACAACATTAACTAACAATCAATTTCAGATCATTCAACCAAAACATAATCATACTATTTATGGAGATTTAAAATACAACTTGATAAAGTATTTACAATAATATACACATATACACGTATATGCATTTGTGCGAAACAACAAATGAAAGGATACAATTCCTATATTAATCAACAAAGGAATATAGAGGCTCACATCTCCACCCTCAAAAGTAGTACCAGGATTCACCTCCTTCCCAGGAAGTCCAAAATCCACTTCCATAGTCAAACCTACATCCAATGTCTAGCGCTGCCAAGATCACTATTTTCCTCTCAGTGAATAGTTATCGGCTCATTGTTCCAGGGCACACTCCCAATGTGCTTCTGATTCCATATGGAAATGCTAATGACCAAAACAAATCCATCCTCGCCCTTCCCTTCTTTGTTACACACTCCCTTGATCAATCTGGTCACACCCTTCCATGCAGTCACAAACCTTCCAATTTCCATGAGCATCCCCTTCTTTGCTACACAGTCCCTCGGGTGACCCCTCCCTTGGAAATGTTTCCTTGCATGGAAAGGTCCAAAAATGACCTTGCTTCTGAAGTGTTTTACCAACATGCTACTGCATGTTCCAATTCCTTTTTACTACTGCTGCTAATTCTTGCATTCAATTACAACCAACCAAACTGGGCATTTCCATGCTTTCCTATACCAAACACATAATTCTCATTAGAGTCAAAATAAATTGAAATAAATTCACAAGATACCTCATCGGTGGCTCGTCAATAAGGTACACTTGCAAATATGTTTACTTCGTATCGCAACAATCAAAACTATATTTTTGATAAAATAATCAAGAATAAACATATCACATCTGGTTAGCTCAAATGCAACCATCATAAATCAAAATCATAGATCACATGCAACCATAATAAATCAGAGTAATGGATCACATGTAACCATCATAAATAAGAATCATAGATCACATGCATAATAAAAATTGAAATAAAATATTGATTGTTGTCCTTTAATTGATTCTTAGCTTCTACATTTGTCCTTTTTAATTTCCGTACATAGACTAGATTGGTTGTCGCAATCGAAAAACACCTAGTGCCTTCGCCTCTCTTCAAACATGTACACATACACATAGTGTGCATCACACACATAAAACCACACATGACATACAACACCATATAATACATGCACCTAAACCTGGCATACAACACGTACACTTATACTCGGTGTACAATGCAACAAATACACCTGCATCTGGTGTTCGACACAACACATACACCTACACCTGGTGTACAAGACAACACAATACATACACCTACATCTAGTGTACAACACAACACAATACATACATAGAGTACAACAAAACAAATACACATTTCACTATACCACGACTATGCAATGAACATACATAGTGCCACACATACACAAAACAACATGTACAATATGCACAAAATATCACATCTGCACAACATAGCATGAACAACATACACACAATACCACATGTACAACAATATCACATCCACAACATGTACATAGTACCACCTGTACACAATACCACTTGCACAACATGTACACAACACCACATGTACACAGAAGCACCTGCACAATGTGTACACAACACCACATGTTCATAGCACCACCTACACAATGTGTACACAACACCACATGCATATCATGTACACATCACCACATTTACACAACACCACATGTACATAGAACTATATGTAAAACATGAACACCACACCATATGTACACAACATCGCATATGCAACATGCACAAAGTGTCATATGTAAATAGCACCACATATCAAACATGCGCACAACACCATATGTACACAACACCACATATCCAACATGCACACAGTGCCATCTGTACACAACACTTCATAAACAACATGTACACAACACCATTATGCATACCATTGCATAAAAAACATGTACACAACACCCTATGTACACAACATCACAGGTCCAATATTTACAACATATATACAACAGAACTACCACACATCTAGAGACCACATTGTCTCTACCGAGAAACCATGCTTCTAGTGTCTTTCCACTATTCATGTGTGTCCCAGAATGTTGCAAATCACACTTCTTTAATTTCGTTTATGTATCCATCAACATTATCTGCCATAACATAAACATAGACATAATATAATCACATAATATCAATTCATATCCACATGCTACTGACCTCATAGATATTTCAGGGCTACTCTTCCCACTTGATTCCTCATAAACCAAGAACCTCTTCATGTCATTCACCTAAATAAGTAATCATTCCTCCACAAGAATTATTCCTAATGATCCTGTCAGACAAAGGCATACATACATACATATATACATATAAACATCAACATAAAACAATCATGATCCCTAACGACCCTGTCAGACAATGGAACACATATTATATATATATATATATATATATATATATATATATATATAGTCATATATATAGGCATTAACATAATCATGATCACAACATAATTACCAGATATCATAAGGTTTAGGTTAAGAGAACTCCCTCTATCTGTGCATGCATGCACAACATTAAGAACAATAATTTCCAACATAACTAAGGAATTTGTTACCTTAAGCCCATTTACTTCACCTTTCCTGTTACCTTTATCATGATTGTTGTTATCAAAAAATTTCACCTGATAGGTTGTTAATCAGACAATCTCATGGAACTGTTTCAAACCAATATTTTGACTGAAGCTTAGCCTCTTCAGTCTAAGAGGGCTCTCTCGAAGGGTTAATGATATTAAATAAACATGTGTTTAGATGACTAACTCTATTTAGGAAACAATTTGATTATGATGAATGTAGGTTGAAAATAGTATCAGTATGCAAACATTGGGCTTATGGAGTCAACAATTTCAGTAATTCAGTAGTGAGCTTACTTGACATGGAAGCTGACGCAGGTAAGAGTTTTTAGCAGTAGTATACACACACACATGAAATAGGAAAACACACAGTCAATTCATCTATAAATGAAGTCAGAGCATTACATGAATGAATTATGAGTATTATAAATGAAAACCACCGCAAATGGGATGCATAAAAGATATACACAAGATAGGTAGGCACTAAAAACTCAATTACAATCTTCGGTTGGTCAAGTAACAAATCTTTGTATTGTTGAAACAGTCAATTTACAATAAGCTACAATTTTTCCAAAATCCTCCAACCCTTGACCAATTCGAACCAATGGCATTTAATAGACTTGTTACATCATGAGATGATCTGCGTCCTGGCTAGATCCATCGAATTTTTGCCTAATGACACCTTGCATAACCATAAAACATCAACTTAATGACAAAAAGATAATTATCCTACTTGACAATCCTTTTCCTAATAGGACTCAAACTACTCATTATTATCTTTAAAAACCTTATATTATAAAGTGATTACATTATTTGACAAGTATATTTTCACGTTTTTGAATTGAGGTGATGGGATTCATCACTTTATGACCACTTAACTGACCTCCTCTAAAACTGGAAACAAAACCCTGGTTTTTAGGCAAATGGCCTTCTTCCACAAATGATTTGGCTACCAATTTATCTTCAATTCGTGATCTTTGAGTGCTGAATAATTTCTTGTCATGGTATTTAATACTTCAATAATCTCCATATGTCCAAAAATGCTCCAAAATATGCTAAAAGGGCTGAAATACAGTACGCTACAAAAGTGAGGCAGTTTTGTAGCGTACTTTCATAGCGCTGCAAAACATGCCCTTTACCCTCAAAATTTTTTATTCTTTCCTTTTGCATAGTCTTCATCATCATTAAACACATCTCCCACATCCATTTCACCTCTTGACAATAGCCAAAATTGGTTCAAAAAGTAAAATGAACAGCTACAGTAGTTTCGTAGCATTTTACTGCCCTTCAAGCCCAAGCATGCTACGAAACTACTGAAAAGTGCTAAAAATCCAAATTTTTGTATAATTTTAAAAACTAAACCCTGTAAGTGCCAAAATCTTGTCTCTGAAATGTCATTAGCCTTTAAAAACCATAAAAAAAACTCACCTTATTATCCTTGAGGCATTTCTTCCTCATTTATAATTGGTTGAGCTATTGGCTCTTCAAGCACTGTCATTTTAAGGCCTTTTTTCTCTAATTCTTCATGAATTAGTTCAATTTTCTCCTAAATATATTTAACCTGGTCTTTCAATCTTCTATTGGTGGCTTTCAACTATGTGTTCATCCTCCTGACATGTTTGGCCTCTTTCCTTGCTGGAATGGTCCATTTGATGAGATGTTGTGTGTTATCCAAAGTCTTGGAGACAGTGTCAACTTGTTCTCCCCAAATTGCCTTCATCTTTTCAAATTGAATCTTCTCTACACCATGTTTCCTTGCTTCTCTTTTCATAACAGCAATTTCATGATTGGCCAATTTCAATTTTTCTTCAAGGAGCTGCAACTTTGTTTTTCCATCACCTTCTCTTTTCCCTTCTTTGATTTGTTGACTGTATCTTTCTCTAGAGGTGATGATAGGTCAATAATCTATTGAGGTGGTTGAGTTGTGTCAATAGGTGATTGAACTTCTTTATTTCTCTCTAATAACTTCCTAAAATGCCTTCTCATAGGCTTTCTTGCTTGGAACATGAAACCTGCATCTTCTCCCTCAAATTCTAATTTCTTTGTAGATTTAGCCTTTTTTTAACTTCTGCCCACCTTTCTCTATAAACTCAGCTTGGAAAATAGGAGTTTCCTCTATGTCAATGGCATGTAAAATATCTTCTAGATTTCCCTTAGCTTCTGCTTTGTCTTGTATAACCATTGTTTTCTCTTCTAAAACTAGTGTTTGGCTCCTTGTCATCCTTTTGGTTCCTTGTTTACTAACAATTTGTTTTTGTTTTGCAGGTGGAACACTTGGTGTGTCAAGACTTTGCATTTGCTCTGGCTTCTTCATAATTTTCTCACTTGGTTCTACTCTTGCAGGTTCACTTGGTTCTGCTACCAATGGTTCCCTCTATTCTGCTGCTAATGGCGATGGAATTCTCCTAGGCTTAGGAGTTCTTGAAGGAGTAAGAGCATCAAGCTCAAAACCACTAACAAACAAGAATGAGGACCAGTCTCTGAATAACCTTTGAAGTTCATCTAAGACTAATAATTTCATTAAACCATGATTAAATAGAGAAGTCTCACTCCCCTCAGACTTTGCTTGGACCTTATTTTCCATTTTTGACAAACTTCTATGCAAATAAAAAGATATATCAAGGGAAATCTTACCAGTAAAGTGCAGAAGTAATTTGAAATGATAAGAGTACACTTTTTGATATCTCCCTTCACAAGTAAAGTACTTTTGGATGATGAGCAACAATTTTGAATAGTTGTCTTTTATGTAACTTCTTAGAATAGCATTAGTGAGATCCATTTCAGTATGCTCAGGCTTCATGAACTCTTCGCACTTCTTCATGTTAAACTTGAAACCTTTGAACCAATTCTCCTGGCCTCTTGGAATCTCTATAGCAGCAACAATAACCTCTGGTGTGATGGACAAATTGAGCATTCCCACTTTAGTGGATGTTCCATTGAAATTCAAAGCAAACTCCTTGGATTCCTGTGTATGAAAGCGTTGTAATTTCTCATAAAATTGTAGACAACCTACTCTTCTGAATGCTTCTACTATTTTTGGATCTTCATTAATCAAATTCATGTCTACAAGTTCATATCTCAGGAATTGAACACCCTTGTTAGTCCTTCTTTTCTTTACCATGGCTTCTTCAATGTCTTCACAGCCTCACTTGATGAATTGCAGCCTCACTTGATGATTTGCAGCCTTGCTTGATGATGCTCAATGTATTCCTTTGAAAACACCAGCCACAACTTTGGCTTAGTGCACTATCTCTCCAGAGCTCAATATCACACAAGAAAGAATGAGGAATAAGGAAAGACTGAATTGGGAAAGGATTTGAAGTTTTTATGTCTCTTCATGACCTTATTATGACTCATACATACCTAAACTAATCATGATGACTATAGACCTGAGCATGTACCTTGGATTTATCCCTCCATGACTCAAATGGCATCTAACCTACTCATTCCCAATGATTTTCTGACACCTAACAGCAAGACTGACAAGATAGACATAAAATCGTGCCTTCGTAGCATTTTTAGTGCAAATTTGACTGTTTTCGCTACAAAAATATCATCAGTTTCGTAGCGAAAAGTGACTTTTCATAGTGTATTTCACTACGAAACTGTGGTTTCTTGGCTAAATTGGCATTTTTGGTACAAAAACCTTGGAAATTGAAATCATTCAGAAAATGATGAATAATGTGACATGAGGGAGTTTAAAAATGAGTGGGTTTAGACCTTAGGGTAAACTTAAACAATAAAAATTTAATATTTCCCTTGACCAAACTTAAAAAATTAATCTTACAACCCTATTTTTAACACATGAACATATTTAACCTTGTCACAATGATGCTTCATTTTTTTGGGTGATAACAGTGGCTCCACTTGGGATGGTGTGACCGAGTGGTACACCAAAGAACTAGTAGGTCCAGTTATGTTATCCATCTTCTTGGAAAAACATAAAAACTTTGAAACTGCCAAGATTTCTCTTCAAAATCTAATGGCCTTCACCTCGGGCTCAAGCTTGATTATTCAGCTAGTCATTGTTAGCAGAAAAAACACATAAAATGGAATATTTATAATGGAATGAATGATCTGCAAATTTGAGGAACAGTAGTGCTTTAAAAACCTGCCATTGACAGGCCCTCCAACACATGGTTGTCCATCCATTTCCTACAGAATGTAAGTGTTGTTCCCATGGAAAGCAGCTACTTTGAATGGACCCTTCCAAATGTTCTCAAACTTACCATGTTTTCCCTTCTCTTCTATCCTGGCCTCCCATTTCAAAACCACATCTTGGATTTGAAAATTTTCTTCCTTGACCTTCTTGTCAAATGTCTTCTTGTTTCTGTTTTGAGATTTTTGATTACTGTTATAGAATTCCTCCCTCTTCTCTTTCAAATCTATAAGCTAATTGATCCTTTTCTGAATTGCATTTGGCTCCTCCTTCAATCCTTGTAGTAGCTTCATGACAGACACTCCTAAGGTCGTAGGAAAGAGAGCTTCAGCTCCATATACCAACTCATAATGTGAAGTTCCAATTGACCTCCTTATGCACACTATATCAGCCCACAAAGCATACTTTAGCTTCAAATGCCATGAATTCTTATTTTCCAGCAACACCTTCTTTATAATCCTCACAATGCTCTTGTTAGAAGATTCAGCAAGACCATTCCCTCGTGGATAATATGTAGTAGAATTCCCAAGAGAAATATGATATTGATGAAAAAAATTAATTAGCTTCTTAGACTTAAATTCCTGAGCATTATTAGTGATAATCTTCATAGGACAGCCAAATCTAGACAAAATATTATTTTCCAATTTGGTGAAATAGCCAATTGCTGTCAGAATCCAACGATGCTGACCTGATGATGATGGATGCATTTCACCAATAAAATCTAGCCCCTGTTTCTGAAATGGTGCCTCAACATAAATAGCCATCAAAGGTAAAGGTATAAGCTTCTTCTTACCATCACAAATCCGACATTCATGGCAGGCAGCAATATTTTTGTAGACACCTTTAAACATTGTAGGCCAATAATATCCTGCTCTGAGAATCTTGTTAGGTAGCAATATTTTTGTAGACATCTTTAAACATTGTAGGCCAATAATATCCTACTCTGAGAAATTTTTTTTTTGTAGCCTTCCAATAATGATGACCTCCACAATATCATTTTTGGAAATCCTCAATCACTTTATCAGCCTCCTCTTCCAGCAAACAATTCAGCAAAATACCATTGATATCCTTCTAATACAAATTTTTTTCAATGATGCAATACTTCAAGGATTTTAGCTTCACAAATATTGCCTTGGACATTTTCAGCTCAGCAAGTGCTCTATAATGACATAAGACAAAAACAATATTCTTATACCACTCTGAAATGATATAATTTTCTTCAACGAGGATCGGTTCTTCCTCTTCATCTGAAATTTCTGATATGTCTGCAATTACATTCATGTCAAGATAGTCAAAGTTTGATTGTGCCATCAGCTTTGCTAGACCTTGTCCTTTGACCAATTTTGTTGGCTTGATCTCTATGTCATATTCTAGCAAGTTGTCAATCCATTTCCCCCTCTTACCATCAAGGTCATCTTGAGTTAGGATGTCTTTCACAATAGCATTAGGAACAAAAGCTATAATATGAGAATGCAGAATGTAAATTCTGAAATATTTGATGGCCTTAACCAAGGCATAAGCTTTCTTCTCTAATATGTTGTATTTAAACTCTGAGTTAGCTAATGTCCTACTAAAAAATGAAATGGGTTACTCAGTACCTTGCTGTCCTTTCTGCAACAAAACTCCAGCAATTGTATTTTGTGATGCAAAAGTAAAAACCATAAATTCTTTTGAGAAATCTGAGTTGATCAACACTGGTGCTTGCTTGGGTGAGTGCCTTTTTTATCTCCTCAAAAGAGTGCTTTCCTATGCTTTCCACTTGATGTCAACTCCTTTCTTTAGCATCCTTGTTATGTCCTTTACAATCTCAACAAAATTAGGAATAAACCTCCTCACAAAATTTACCTTTCCAAGGAAATATTGAATCTCCTTGTTGCTCCTAGGAAAATCCACTTTTTGAATTGCATTGACCCTGTTTGGATCAATGTTAATCCCACCTTTAGAAATAAGGTTTCCAAGTAATTTACCTAAAGTTAAAGAAAAAATACTTTTGGTGGGGTTGAGAGAAATGCCAAACCTTCTACACTTTAGCCGAATTTTTTCTAGGTGCTTCAAGTGATCTTCTTCGCTCCTTGTGAAGACTGTTATGTCATAAATATAAACAACCACCATCTTGTCCTTCTATTCAACAAAAGAAATATACATTTCCCTTTGAAAGGTAGCTCCTGCATTCATGAGACCAAATGGCATCTTGGCATACATGAATGTACCCCATGGTGTAGTAAAGGTTGTTTTTTCCTGATCATCTGGATGCACAAGTATCTGATTATAACCTGAAAAACCATCAAGCATAGACATCCTTTGAGAACCAACAATGTTCTACAAAATTTGGTCCATCTTTGGGAGAGGGTAGTTGTCCTTTAGAGAGGCTTTGTTCAAGTTTCTGAAGTCAATGCATTTTCTGATTTCTCCACTCTTTTTTCTGATTGGAACCAATTTTTCAAGCCACTTTGAGAATATGATTGGAAAAATGATTTTGGCATCAAAGGGTTTCTTTATTTCCTTCTCAATCAGAGGCATGAGAAGTGGATTAATCCTCCTCAACTTCTGCTTGAAAGGCTTTTCATTTTCTTTAACGGGAATAGTATGTTGAATGATAGTAGGGTCATACTTCTTCAAATTAGCATAACTCCAAGCAAAAAAATCTATGAATATTTTCATCATCTCAATATATTTGTGCTTCATATCAACTGAAAGAAACTTTGAAAGTTTAATCATTTTTGGCATAGCTACTATACCAAGGTTACAACTCTCTACCTCTTCATCATCAGCTTGTATCCTAGGAGATTTGAACACATCATTCTAATCAAAAAAATTCTCAAGGGGTATGAGGCCTTTGGGTATAGAATTATTCTTCAGTTGCAACACTTCATAATTTCCCTTAGATTCAGCAAGCATGTTTTGTTGATCTACTTGTATATTTTAAAACTCTTCTTTCAGCTCAATAAAGTCCTTTACTTGTTGGTCATCCTCAAAAACTTGTCAATGGATAATGTTATCAGGGATAACTGATCTATGGCAAACCTCAACCTCATATTTTTCAGTGGAGTGTATGGGAATAATGAAAATACTTGCGGAGATAGCTAGGGAGTCAATAATGGAGTTTTGGTCCCTAGTCTTAATAATGAATGAATGTTATTGGAAATTTTCCAAAATGTCCATAACTAAGTTTTTTTATTCCCTTATTCTTACATCCTTTGTTTGATACACACCTTCAACTTGTTTAATGACTAATTCAGAATCTCCACAAACATAAATCTTTTCATCACCCATTCTTTTCAAAACTTCTAAGCCCAAAATCAAAGATTCATACTTAGCCATGTTATTTGTGCAATCACAATTCAGTTTGTAGGAAAATAACTTACTTTCATCATTTGGAATTGTGATCCAAATCCCTGCTCCTACCCCCTCTCTTCCTACTGATCAATCAAAGTGCAACAACCACCAACCTTCTGCCTTCTCATCACTGATTTGTTGATCTTCTGCTTGCTGATTTTTTGTCTGCTGAATTGTAGATTGCTGATTTTCTGCCTTCTTCTCATCTTTTTCTTCATCAGTCAACTCATTGAAAAGAATAGCATATGCAAGTTCAATATCAAGAGCATAAATTGGAAATTTCTAAGGTTTATCTTTACTACTCACCATGTAAGCCATTATTGTCTCTCTATACAGTCTCTTTTTTCACCAAAAATAGGAATGGTGGCATAAGTGAGGTCCATCTGCATTGTACCTTTGATTTTTGCTGCCTATGACCTTTATAATAGCATGCCACACTTTGGTGGAATGTATGCTACCACAATGTCCATTACCATTGTCTTGTTCGGGACTTGTGTAAGACCAACAACAACATCTTTAATTAAACCAATGCATTGAACTCTTTTTGAATCAAAAGAAAACAAGTCCTTATACGGTATATTAATTTCTAACCCCATCCTCTCCATGATTACTTTAGGCATAAGGTTGTGAGAAGCCCCTAAATCCAACATAGAATTATGCAATGTCATATCATGAATGCTAAGGCTAACATAAAGAGGCACCTCCTCATTCTGTTCATCTTCTAATCTTGGACCCAAGTATATGGTTGGATGATCCTCTTGAATATTTAAAATATCAGAAGCTCCTGGTTGTGAATTCATCATTTTCACAATCTTGCTTCTATATTCATTTACCTTAAGAATTTCTCCAAAAGGTACTGGTATTTTGATCTTAGAAATTTCACTCTCCAAAATGAATACAGAAGCAGTTTTTTTAGTTTCTTTGATAGGAGGAGGAGGTGGTGTATATTTCTTACCTTCAACAGCCTTCGATGTATCTTTCTTACCTTCAGCAGCTTTAGGATTGTCTTTCTTAGGCTTTGTTTTGTTTGCAATGATTGGAACATTTCTATTTCTGAGATTGTATTGTTTTTGCATCTCAAAAATTGCATGTTGATACCCTTTAAAATAATTAGATTGTTCATCTTCATGATTAATTTGATCTGACTCATCATGTTCCTCCTTAGTCAAGAAAATTCTAGACATGTCTTCATCTAGACAATGAATGGACTCTTCTGGAATTTCTAGTTCATCATCTTCATCAACTAAGTTCTACTGAAAAGGAGGTCTCAGTAGAGGGTCAGGCGGTTGATTTATGTTTTCCCTTGGCCTTTGCTGATTTTGAGGTCTTCTGAATTGAGGATTTCTAAATTGAGGCTCATGTTGTGTAGGAGGAGAAGAGGTATTCCCAAGGGCAAGCCTATCCATCAATTTTTCCATTGTCTTCATCATTGAATCAAATTTTTCATTAGAGGTGGAAGGCTTATCTTCTTCTTTCAACTTAGTCTTACCCATCTTGGAATTTTTTGCTGCTATCATATTAACCTCTACCTCCACTACATCATTCTGCATTTCAACAAGTGAAGGGGATTCTCTTTCTCTTAGCAGTATAGAAAATTCATAATCAAAAGATTCAACATATCTCATCTGAGCTAAAGCTTGTGGAGGTTTTAAATGGGCAGGAATAGAATCATAAACTTTGTTAAATATTTTTGAAAATTTTTCGACAATTTCATCAATGGCTCTTCTCAAACTATTGTACTCAGTGAGGGCTTGTATAGGATTGGTTCTATTTCCCCACTTCCTCAATAAAATATCTTCAAGTTCATTCCAATTATGAATGCTTCCATGGGTAAGGGCTTTGAAACACTTCCTAACTTCACCAGTAAAGCTCTGAGCAAAAAATCTCAACTTGAAATCCTCATGATCAACCTTTTCCCTATCTATAAAATAATTAAATTAGTCTACATGTTATTCAGTTGTAATCTCTTCATCACTTCCCCAAGTTTTTATTCTAGCAGAGTATCTGCTAGGAAGGGCAGGTAGGACAGCTGGAAGAACAAGAGGGGCATATCTAGCTGGTGTAGCAGGTGCAGGAGGTGCATTTCTGGCCATGATCAATTGGACTATGGTATTTTTAGGGACAATAGCACTCGCAGAAGAGGAACTGTTAGGAGGAGGATTGTTTGGTCTATGTTGTCCACTGAAAATTGAACTCCAATCAGGAAGAGGAAAACCAGTTTTACTTCTCAACAATATTTCAAAAGGGTCAAGCTCATTCAACCTATCTAAAGATTCTCTTTCCAACAGCAACTCAGAAGTGACTGCTTCCCAAAACTCTTCTTTACGTTTCTGTGTTACTAAGGCTGAGATATAAATACCTCTCCTATGTAGGTCTAAGACAATTTTAGTTAATTATTTTTCACTTTTAGACCTAAACAAGACTTCCTAAATTTTATCATCAAATATTTTATCTTCAAGACTTATTAAAACTTCATAGGACAAGGATTTTGTATGTAATGGAGTACCTAATATTTCAAAAATGCCTTAACTGCCTCTGGAGATGGTGTTTGGATTGTCCACGATGGTAGGTGGATATGGGTCAGGATTACTCCTCGTGTATCTCCTTCTCGAAGCCACCTTTGATCATATGAATTTTGAATGGAGTCACCAAGGTATATGTAGCCTCGATCAACTTCTGAGGCCCTTCTACCTTCAGAAGTTCAGCTTCAAAATTTTGGGAAATTATAATCTTCGGGCTCCTGACAGACGCACCAAAATGTTATCACAAAATTGCACCTGATAGGATGCTAATTAGACAATCTCATGTAACTGTTTCAAACCAATATTTTGACTGAAACTTAGCCTCTTCAGTGTGAGAGGGCTCTCTCAAAGGGTTAATGATGTTAAATAAGCGTGTGTTTAGATGGCTAACTCTATTTAGGAAACAAATTGCTTATGATGAATGTAGGTTGAAAATATTATAAGTATGAAAACATTGCGCTTATGGAGTCAACACTTTCAGTAATTCAATAGTGAGCTTACTTGACATGGAAGCTGAGGCAGGTAAGAGTTTTTAGCAGTAGTACACACACACATGAAATAGGAAAATACACAATCAATTCATATATAAAGGAAGTAAGAGCATTACATGAAGGAATTCTGATTATTATAAATGAAAACCACTGCAAAAGGGATGCATAAAAGATATAGAAAAGATAGGTAGGCACTAAAAACTCAATCAAAATCTCAGGTTGGTCAAGTAAAAAATCTCTGTATTGCTAAAATAGTCAATTTACAATAAGCTGTGATTTTGACAAAAATCTCCAACCCTTGACCAATTCGACCCAATGGCCTTTAATAGACTTGTTACATCATGAGATGATCTGCCTCCTTACTAGATTCATTGAATTTTTTCCTAATGACACCTTGCATAACCATAAAACATCAAATTAATTGCAAAAAGACAACTATCCTACTTGACAATCCTTTTCCTAATAGGACTCAAACTACTCATTATTATCTTTAACAACCTTATCTTCTAAATCAATTAAATTCTTTGACAATTATACTTTCAAATTTTCGAATTAAGGTGATGGGATTCATCACTTTATGACCACTTAACTGACCTCCTCTAAAACTGGAAACAAAACCTTGTTTTTTAGGCAAATGGTATTCTTCTTCCACGAATGATTTGGCTGCCAATTTATCTTCAATTCATGATATTTGAGTGTTGAATAATTTCTTGTCATGTTATTTAATACTTCAATAATATCCATATGTACAAAAATGCTCCAAATCTTCTAAAAAGGCTAAAATACAGTACATTACGAAAGTAAGGCAATTTCGTAGCGTACTTTCGTAGCGCTGCAAAACATGCCCTTTACCCTCAAAATTTTTGATTCTTTCATTTTGCATAGTCTTAATCATCATTAGACACATATCCCACACCAATTTCACCTCTTGAAAAAATCCAAAACAGGTTCAAAATTTAAAAAGAACATCTACAGTAGTTCTGTAGCGTTTTGCTACCCTTCAAGCCCAGGCACGCTACGAAACTGCTAAAAAGTTTTAAAAATCCAGATTTTTGTATAATTTTGAAAAATAAACCCTGTAATTGTGAAAATATTGTCTCTGGCATGTTATTAACCTTAAAAAACCATCAAAAAACTCACCTTATGATCCTTGAGGCATTTCTTCCTCATTTACAATTGGTTGAGCTATTGGCTCTTCAAGCATTGTCATTTTAAGGCCTTTTTTCGCTAATTCTTCTTGAATTAGTTCAAGTTGATCTTGAAGATCTTTAACCTAGTCTTTCAATCTTCTATTGGTGGCTTTCAACTGTGTGTTCATCCTCCTGACATGTCTGGCCTCTTTCCTTACTAGAATGGTCCATTTGATGACCCGTTGTGTATTATCCAAAGTCTTGGAGACAATGTCAACCTGTTCTTCCCAAATTTCCTTCATATTTTCAAATTGAAGCTTCTCTACACTATGTTTCCTTTCTTCTCTTTTCATAACAGAAATTTCATGATTGGCCAATTTCAATTCCTCTTCAAGGAGTTGCAACTCTATTTTTTCCATCACCTTCTCTTTTCCCTTCTTGATTTGTTGACTGTATCTTTCTTTGGAGGTGATGAAAGGTCAATAATCTCTTGAGGTGGCTGAGTTGTGTCAGTAGGTGATTGAACTTCTTTACTGCTCTCTAATAACTTCCTAGCATGCCTTGTCATAGGCTTTCTTTCTTGGAACATGAAACCTGCATCTTCTCCCTCAAATTCTAATTTCTTTGTAGATTTAGCCCTTTTTAACTTATGCCCACCTTCATCTATAAACTCAACTTGGACAATAGGAGTTTCCTCTGTGTCAATGGCATGTAAAATATCTTCTAGATTTCCCTTAGCTTCTGCTCTGTCTTCTACAACCACTGTTTTCTCTTCTAAAACCATTGTTTGGCTCCTTCTCATCCTTTTGGTTCCTTGTTTACTAACAATTTGTTTTTTTTTTGCAGGTTTGACCACTTTTGACTTCTGTTTTGCAGGTGGAACATTTGGTGTGTCAAGACTCTGCATTTGCTCTGGCTCCTTCATAATTTTCTCACTTGGTTCTACTCTTGCAGGTTCACTTGGTTCTGCTACCATTGGTTCCCTCTATTTTGTTGTTAATGGTGATGGAATTCTCCTAGGCTTAGGAGTTCTCGAAGGAGTAAGAACATCAAGCTCAAAACCACTAAAAAACAAGAATGAGGACCAGTCTCTGCCTAACCTTTGAAGTTAATCTAAGACTGATAATTTCATTAAACCATGATGAAATAAATAAGTCTCACTCCCCTAAGACTTTGCTTGGACCTTATCTGTCATTTTTGACAAACTTCTATACAAAGAAAAAGGAAAATCAAGGGAAATCTTACCAGTAAAGTGCAGAAGTAATTTGAAATGATAATAGTACACTTTGTGATATCTCCCTTCACAAGTAAAGTTCTTTTGGATGATGAACAGCAATTTTTAATGGTTGTCTTTTATGTAACTTCTTGGAATAGCATTGGTGAGATCCATTTTAGTATGCTCAGGATGCATGAACTCTTTGCACTACTCCATGTTAAAATTGAAACCTTTGAACCAATTCTCCTGAACCCTTGGAATCTCTGTAGCAGCAGTAATAACCTCTGGTGTGATGGAAAAATTAGGCATTCCCACTTTAGTGGCTATTCCATTGAAATTCAAAGAAAACTCCTTGGACAGCTATGTATGACAGCCTTGTAATTTCTCACAAAATTGTAGGCAACCTTCTCTTCTGAATGCTTTTACTATTGTTGGATCTTCATTAATCAAATTCATGTCTGCAGGTTCATATCTCAGGCATTGTCCACCCTTGTTAGTCCTCCTTTTCTCTGCCATGGCTTCTTCAATGTCTTCACAACCTTGCTTGATGATGCTCAATGTATTCCTTTGAAAACACTAGCCACATCTTTGGCTTAGTGCACTAGCTCTCCAAAGCTCAATATCACGCAAGAAAGAATGAGAAATAATAAATGACTGAATTGGGAAAGGGTTTGAAGTTTTGATGTCTCTTCATGACCTTGTGATGACTCATACATATCTAAACTGATCATGATGACTGCAGACCTGAGCATGTACCTTGGATTTATCCCTCCATGACTCGAATGGCATCTAACCTACTCATTCCCAACGATTTCCTAACACCTAATAGCTAGACTGACAAGACTGACAGAAAATCATGCTTTCGTAGTGTTTTTAGTGTAAATTTGATTGTTTTCACTACGAAACTATCAACATTTTCGTAGAGAAAATTGACTTTTCACAGTGTATTTCGCTAAGAAACTGTGGTTTCTTAGCTAAATTGGCACTTTTGGTACAAAAACCTTGGAAATTGAAATCAGTCAGAAAATGATGAATGATGTGACATGAGGGAGATTAAAAATGAGTGGGTTTAGACCTTAGGGTAAAATTAAACAATAAAAATTTAATATTTCCCTTGACCAAACTTAAAAATGAATCTTACAACCCTATTTTTGACACATGAACCTATTTAACCTTGTCAAAATGATGCTTCAGTTGTTTGGGTGATAATAATTTCCATACCACCGTCCATTTACACTAATGCGCCCAACCAATCCAACTGGGTTTCATAATATTGCGTTCATTTTCTCTTTACTCATGCATCGAGCTTATTCTAGGTATTACATCACCTATTGGGTTTCTTTCAGCTCTCCCTGAGTTCAATTAACTTTCCTCTTTTGCAACCAATTCCCAAGGTCCTCAAAATATAAAAGGAAAGAACAAGGAATAAACACAAAGAAAACCATGAAAAAAAATATAAATACAATACCGCAAACAAAGTGGTATGGTCGTACACTAGACACAAAAAAAATGAAAACCAAGCACAAACAAATCACAAAGTATGAAAGAAAAAAACTAAAAAAAAACACCATGACTAAATCCCCATGGGTTCCTAGAGCTTCGAAAGGAAATATCAACCTAAGCTTTCTCAATTATTGCATGATAGCCTCTTTTCCATGCAATTCCTTGTATCATACTATTATAAACACATATTTTTTATTGTATAAACAAATATAACAATATACCAGTTATCTTACCATGTTGTGCCAATCACGTTGCCTTATAACTAAACACACATGTCAGCCACATGTTCCAAATATCAAGACAACATATTTATTTATTTGAAATCAAAATTTACCAATACTAACAAACATATCATAATCAACTCACAATAACTAGTCATAATACTACAACTAGCACCCACTTAGACTCAAGTACACATCAATTGTTCTCAACACATCTGTGTTAGTGCAACCATCTCAAAACAAGATCATTCCTTCATGCAATCTTATAGATACAAAATCATCTCATGTAAATAATCAAACATTAAAACAACAGATAGATGACATAATAGACACCAAACACTCAAACACTAAATAGATGACATAATGAAGCATTGAAGCACCAAGTATTCGACATAAGAAAACTCATACCTTAATGTATCTCAGGGGAGGATATATTGTCTGCACAATCAATATATATTAGCATGATATAACTTCACAACATATCAACTCAAAAATAAATAAGGTCATGATGTCTATAACAGTAACTAGCTAACATGTTCACATCACAAACTCATAAACAATTGTCATTCATGCATAACAATCACATATGCACAATCAGTCTATATTAGTACAACACAATATTACAAATATGTCGAATCAAGTCTAATTGTCATAAACCTAACCATATAAATAGGCAAACCCAAATTAGAACGATAGATATAAAATTAATATCTTAGGAGCAATGACCATGACCATCATGCATATGACCACAATGCATATAACAACAAGTTATTATCCTCCATGACTAACCGACACATGTACATGTGATCACACTAATTAAATAAATCTATCATACTCGTAACCAAAAAAATTATAGTCTAACAGACATGTACATAACCATAATTCTTATAATAACCATTAGCCAACATTACTGCACACCCACCATACAAACATGTGTGATGATCTACCATTACCCTGACATTCGGTGCTGCAACCCTGCTCTGATGATATGCGTCCCCTGCTCTATCTTAGCCAACATGTCATAATCATAACATACCAAGAACATCATGATGACATAAATAAATACAATGAACTCATGACCAAAAACCTTCACCATGACAATGCATGCATAAAAACATCTAGACACGGGCATGCATAACAAATTCATATGCAACCTACATGCATTCATGACAATCACATCCCAAAAACAACATCATCAGCTTCTACATGGAAACACAATTGTACATGAACATCACCAAGCATACAAATAAAGCACATATACAACCTGCATGCATGCATGACAACCATATTCCTCTCATCCAGTCTAAGTGTTGATCCATTCTCTTATACCACCCTATGGTATCAAATATCACACAAATAGAAGGGAAACCTGACACCATCCAAAGAGAATGAAACCTACTATGATACCACTATGTAACCACCCTCACCCCATATTTACCCAAACTAACCAGTCCACTGGGGTAAACATGTGACGAGAGGCTACTATGATGTGATTTAACTCCCCATATATGGTTAAGGAAGTGGAACTGACCAAAAAAAACCAATCTGACCCTCCTCAGGAGCTACAAACCCTTCAGGAGGCAACCAACCCTTCCAGGTGCTTAAACCCTGAAACAATCTGTCATTTTTCTGATTTGGACCCTTAGTCTCTCCCATTACAAGCCATGCATGTGACTAAGGCCTTCCAGTAACTCTCATAGCAAGGCATGCTAGAGACTGTGTACATTTTTTCAGGAAGTTCTAAGCCAATGACCCTGGATTTTGTGCACTTTTTTAGGGCCAGGACTCAAGCCACTGCCCATAACTTCATGAAACCTTCAGAAATTATACATAACCATGAAATCAAGCTACTATAAAAACATTTGATCAAGGACTTGACCACACCCCTACTATCCACGATAGGAATTTTTTCAAACATATCACAAATATGTAATATATATTTCATAGCTACATATATGAGCATAGGGGTCTCATACTTAGCTAAGATTCATAAATAAGCATTGATTCCTTATCACAATAAATGCATTATCATCTGCTAGGTCATGCATTCATCAACCATTCATATATTCGTCAAACATGTCAAGATCCATAAACAATATACATCATATAACCAACAAATATACAACATATAAACCAACAAATAACCATCATATAAACCATGGTAAGGAAGCCATAATATAACCATCATAATCAACACATATGCTTATAGATATCAATAGAATAATACCTCTTATTAACATATGAAAATGCCAACCAAGTCAGGTACTTCCATGTACCACCCGACGATAGACTCTACTGAACCAAATATTTCTTTCATCCAGTCACCCCTGTGCCATATTCCAAGCATGAATGTGGATCTCATGGAATAAACCAAGAACACCAAACCAGGGCTTCCAAAGGCCAAACCACCTCAACTAGTGATTCCACCTCATGGTTGGAAAACACTGATTGTCACTAGATCAGTCTCCATCCAATTTTTCTAGGGCTCAAGAGAGTTTGTTCCAACTCGGCTTCTGAGACTAGTAACTCAACCCACAGTGGTCGTTGGACTCCAAAGAATTTGTTCAACCAAGGCTTCTAGGATTAGTAACTCAACCCACAGTTGTTGTCAAGCTCCAGAGTGTTTTTCCAACCAAGGTTTCTAGGACTAGTAACTCAACCCAAGCTATTATAGGGCTTCGATAGCATTTTTCCAGCCAAGACTTCCAAAAACTAGTAACTCACCCACAATCATAAGGAACATGAAAACCAACTAGAAACAAAGGTAAACACACAACACCATGGCTATCAAGGAAATGGAAAGGCTAGGCAAAACCACTATCAATCTAGGAAATTATCCATGCCAATGGCAGATCATAACCAAGAAACCACATGCTTGTGCCATGCATCTCAAAACTAGCAAGGAAACCATACATGCAACTCAATACCTGCAAAGAAAATATGCTGTAGTCGTTGATCCTATTGTCCCCTTACGGTTTCATGCTCTTCCTTTACCTTATTTCTCCAAATCTAAGAAAGCCTCACTCCTCCAAGAGTGCCTCAAGAAAACTCTAAGTTTCCAAGAGTATGAGAGAGAATAGAAGAGAGAGAGATCCAAGTTAAAACTGTCAAAATCCAAGACAAAAGCCATGAACTAGTCCTGAGAAACCTTTTTGTCATTGAGGCCTATAATTTCTTCGTTTTCCTTCATTTTCCCTTCAATTTACCTCTCATGTAAATATGTGACCTTTTGCCTTCCTTTTCTCATATTTTCCTTTATTTTCATAAATAAATGCCAATAAATTGCACTTTACCTTTCCAAAGTCTTTTCCATTTCCTTTTCCAATTTCCCTCTAGCCATAATAAACCAAATGAACACCCACTAGGATTTTTTTTCCACCATTCATCTTGGAATACGTGTCCCATGAACTTGGTATTATATTTTATTTTACATGGAAATTCAACCAAGGGTTGTTACAAAACCCTCCCCATTAGGGGAACACCGTCCTCGGTGTTTAATGACACTTATAAACCAATAAAAAACTGAAAATGTAACATACATCCCATGGAGATTTATAACACAGCTCATTGCAGTATTTACAATGACCATTATTGAAAACATGACAACACACTGTTTTGTTGGTGCGCTATAACACAACTCATTATGGTATTTATGATAACAATCACATATAGTCTCATGCATATTTTCGTCAACCAACAAATAATGATATTGTCTATGGAGATGTATAATACAACTCGATACAATATTTACAATAATATACACATATACACGTATACACATTCTTTCTAACCAGAAGATAAAAATATATGATACCTGTATCAATCAGCAAGGGAATCTAGAGGCTCACACCTACAGCCTCAAAAATAGTACCAGGATTCACCTCCTTCCTAGGAAGTCTAGAATCTGCTTCCAAACTCAAACTTGCATCCAATGTCGAGCCCTATGTTCCTGCACTTCTTTCCTCTCAGTGAACAGCTACCGGCTCATTATTCTAGGGCACACTCCCAATGTTCTTCTGATTCCATCTGGCAATGCTAATAAGAAAAAAATTCCATTCCCAACCTTCCCTTCTCTACTACACAGTCCCTTGGGAAATCTAGTCACCCCCTTCTGTGCAATCACACACCTTCCAAGTTCAAAGGACATCCCCTTCTCGGTTACATAGTCCCTCAGGTGACCCCTCCCTTGGCAAGGTTTCAATATCACATTGGAAAGTTCAAAAATCAAGGAATATCCCTCCCTAAAAACCATCATATCGGTCATACCATGCTCATGGAAAATATTGGGTATCAATGTCCCACAATGACCCTTCTCCTGAAGTGCTTTACCAACATACAAATTCCTATTCCAATTCATTTTTGTTGTTGTTGCTAATTCTTTCAGTCAATTCCAACCTGCCAAACTGAGAATTTCCATGATTTCTTGTACCAAGCACATAAGTCCCATTCGAGTCAAAATAAATTTAAATAAATTAATAGCATACCCCATCGATGGATCATCAATAAGGTACACTTGAAAACTTGTTTACTTCCTATCATGACAATTAAAACTATTTGTTTGATAAAATCATCATGAATAAATATATCACATTCGGTTAGCTCAAACGCAGCCATCATAAATCAAAATCATAGATCACATGCAACAAAAATAAATCAGAGTAATATATGACATGTAACCATCATAAATCAGAATCATACATCACATGCATAGTTAAAATTGAAATAAATACTGATACTTATCCTTTAATTAGTCCTTAGATTCTAGCTTTGTCGTTTGTCCTTTTCGTATGCACATCAAATCAGCTTCCACACTTGAGGAACTCACAATTCCCTCGCTTCTCTTCAAACATGTACACATACATATAGTGTGCATCAACACATACAACCACACATGGAAGATAACACCATATAATGCATGCACCTACACCTGACATACAACACATACACCTACACCCAATGTACAATGCAACACATACACCTGCATCCAGTGTATGACACAACACATACTTCTACACCTAGTGTACAACAAAATACAATACATACACCTAAATATGGTGTACAACACAACTCAATACATACACAGAGTACACCACAACGAATACACATTTCATGATACCATGACGACGCAATGCACATACACAGTACCACATGTACATGAAACAACATGTATAATGTGCACAAAATACCACATGTGCACAAGACAACATGTACAACATCCACACATTACCACATGTACAATAGTATCACATGCAAAACATGTACACAGTACCACCTACACAACATGTACAAAGCACCACATGTGCACAACACCACCTGCATAATGTGTACATAGCACCACGTGTACACAACACCACCTACAGAATGTGTACACAACACCACATCTACACTAAAAAACATGCATGACTTGTACACAACACCACATGCACGATATGTACACAAAACGACCTACACACAACACCCCATGTACAACATGTGCACGACATCACATGCACACAACACCACATGTACAATAATACACACAGCACCACATGTACATAGCACTATATGTACAACATTCACACTACGCCATAGGTACAAAATACCACATATGCAACATGCACAAAGCACCACATGTACATAGTACCACATATCCAACATGCACACAACACCATCTGTACATAGCACTGCATAAGTAACATGTACACAACACCATCTATACATATAATTGCATAAACAACATGTACGTGACACTGCATGCACACAAAATCACAAGTGCAAAATGTACAACATATATAGAATAGTAGTACCACCCATCCAGATACCACATTGTCTCTATCAAGAAACCTTTCTTCTAGTGTCTTTCCACTATTCATGCTTGTCCCAACATGTCACATATCACATTGATTTCATTCCACTGATGTATCGCTCAACATTACCTTCCATAGCATAAACATATACATAATATAATCACATAATATCAATTCATATTGAAATTCTATTGACCTCATATATTTGTCACGACTACTCTTCCCACTTGATTCCTCATAAACCAAGAACCTCTTCATGCCATTAACCTGCATAAGAAATCATTCCTCCACAAGAATGATTCTTGATGACGCTGTCAAGCAACGACATACATATATACATACATACAAACATCAACATAAAATAGTCACAATCCCTGACAACCCATTCATTTAATGGCACACACACACACACATAGTCATTAACATAATCATGATCTCAACATAATTACCAGATATCATAAGTTCTAGGTTAAAATAACTCCCTCTATTCGT
Source organism: Pinus albicaulis (assembly GCA_034641835.2). Classification (NCBI taxonomy): domain Eukaryota; kingdom Viridiplantae; phylum Streptophyta; class Pinopsida; order Pinales; family Pinaceae; genus Pinus; species Pinus albicaulis. Next base: position 793,340,592 of record CM076573.1, on the reverse strand, counting down.
GCACGCATGCAAAACATTGAGAAAAATAGTTTCCAACATAGCCAAGGCATCTATTACCTTAAGACCATTTACTTCACCTTTCATGTTACCTTTCTCATGGATGTCCTGCCATAATCCATTTACACTAGTGGACCCAACCAATCCAATTGGTTGTCATACTCTTTCCTTCAACTACTCTTTACTCATGCATTAGGCTTCATCTGAGTATTACATTGCCTATTGGATTTCTTTCAACTCTCTCCAATATCCATTAACTTTACTCTTTCCCAACCAATTCCCAAGACCCTCAAAACATAAAAGGTGAGAACAAGGAACAAACAGGAAGATAAACATGAGAAACCAATAACAATACAATATCGCAAAAAAAGTGTTATGGACATACACTAGACACAAACAAAACTGAAAACCAAGCACAAACAAATCACAAAGTCTCAAAACACAAAACTAACAACAAACACCATGACTCAATCCCCATGGTTTCCCAGTGCTTCGAAAGTAAATCTCAACCTGAGCCTTCTCCAATATTTCATGGCACTACCTTTTCCATGCAATTACCCGTATCTTACTTCCATAAACACATAATTATCAGTGTATAAACAAATATAACAATATACTAGTTATCTTACCTTGTTGTGCCAATCACGCTGCCTTTTAATTGAACACAAATATTAGTCACGTGTTCATAAGATCAAGACAAAATATCTATTAATTTGAATTCAACCTTTCCCAAGACTAACAAACATATCATATTCAATTCACATTCACTAGTCATAATACTACAACTAGCACCCACTTACACTCAAATACACATCAACTGTTCTTAACACATATGTGTTAGTGCAACCATCTCAAAAGAAGATAATTCCTTCATGAAATCTTATAGATACAAACTCAATCATGCAACTAATTAAACATTGAAACCACAGATATATGAAATAATAGACACCAAACACTCAAACACTACATAGATGGAATAATCGAGCATTCAAGCACCAAGTACACGACATAAGCAAACTCATACCTTAATGCATCTCAAGGGAGGCTATCTTGTCCACACAATAAATATATATTAGCATTATATAACTTCACAAAAAATCAACTCAAACATAAATAAGGTCATGATGTCCATAACAATAACGAGCTAACATGTTCACATCACAAACTCATAAACAATTTTCATTCATGCATAACAATCACATATGCACAGATACTCTAGATTAGTACAACACAATATCACAAATAGGTCAAATCATACATGAATGTCAAAATGCTAACCATATGCATAGGCCAATCCAAATTAACACGATACATATAACATCAAGATCTTAGTTATAATTACCACGTCCATCATGCATATGACCACAATGCATATAACAACAAGTTACTATCCTTCATGACAACTGACGCATGTACATGTGATCACACTTATTAAATAATATCTATCATACATGTAATTGCAAAAACCATAGACATAACAGAAATGTACATAACCCCAATGCTTATAACAACCATTAACCAACATACTTACACACCCACCATACAAAAATGTATGAAAATATTCTCTTACCTCGAAATTTGGTGTTGCGGCCTTACTCTGATGATTTGCGTCTCCTGCTCTATCTCATCCAACATTTCAGCATCATAACATACCAATAAAATCATGATGAAATAACTAAATACAATGACCTCATGCATGACAACCTTCACCTGAAAATGCATGTATAACAACATATATACACTCACATGCATAGCAAATGCATATATAATTGACATGCATTCATGCCAACCGCATCCCAACAATAACATCATCAACTTATACATCGAAACACAATTGTACAATGACCATCAACAAGCATACACATAAAGAACATATGCAGCCTACATGCATGCATGACAACCACATTCTTCCCATCCAGTCCAAGTGTTTAACCATGCTATGATACCACCCTCTAGTATCAGATATCACACAAAGAGAATGGAAATCACATACCACAAAAATAGAATGAAACCCACTCTGATACCACCCTGTAACCACACTCCTCCCACGTTTACCCATGCTAACTAGTCCATTGGGGTAAAAATGTGATGAGAGGCTACTATGATGCGATTCAACTCCCCATGTATGGTTAAGGAAGTGGAACTGACAAAACAAAACCAATTTTACCTTTCTCGAGAGCTACAAACCGTTCAGAAGGAAACCAACCCTTCAAGGTGCTCAAACTATGAAAAAGCATGTCATTTTGATGATATGGACCCTTATTTTCTCCCATGATAAGCCATGCTTGCAATTGAGGCCTTCCAGTCACTCCCATAACAAGGCATTCGAGTCCCTGTGGACTTTTTTCAGGCAGTGCTAATCCAACAACCCTGGATTCTCTTTGACTTTTTAAGAGCTAGGACTCCGGCCACTACCCATAACTTCATGAAACCTTTAGAAATAATATGTAACCATGAAATAAATCTACTAATACAAACATTTGATTGAGGACTTGACCTTACCCCTACTCACCATGATAGATATTTTTTCAAACATATCACAAATATGTAATCTACAGGTCATAACAATAGATCTTAGCATTGGGGTCTCATATTTAGCTGATATTTGTAAAGAATCATTGATGCATTATCACAATAGTTGTATTATCATATATTAGGTCATGCATTCATCATCCATTCATATATTCATCAAACATGTCAAGAGCCATAAACAACATGCGCCATATAGCCAACAAATAACCAACATAAAAACTAGCAAATAACCATCATATAAACCATGGTAAGGCAACCATAAGATAATAATCATAATCAACACATGTAGATCATAGATATCAATAGAAGAATAGCTCATATTAACATCTTAAAATGCTAACAAAGTCAAGGATTTCCACGTACCACCTGACCATAGACTAGACTGAACCAAATATTTCTTTCGGCTAGTCACCCCCGTTCCATATTCCAAGCATGAATGTGGGATGTCATGGAATAAACCATAAAAACCATACGAGGGCTTGCATAGGCCAAACCACCTCAACCCTCAACCAGTGATTCCACCTCATGGTTGAACATCACTAATCATCACTAGAATGGTCCTCAGCCAAATTATCCACAACTCCAAATCTTTGTTCCAACCCAACTTCCAGGACAATTAACTCAATCCATAACTACCACGAGGATCCAGATATTTTGTCCAACCAAGGCTTCCAGGACTAATAACTCAACCCACAGTTTTTTCCGAGCTCCGGATCAGTTTCCAACCAAGGATTCTAGGAATAGCAACTCAATCCAAGTTGTTACAAGGCCTCCAAGTGTTTTTCCAACCAAGGCTTCCAGGACTAGTAACTCAACCCAAGCTATTACAGGGATTCCAGAGCATTTTTCCAACCAAGGCTTCCAGGAATTAGTAACTCACACACAACCATAAGGAACATGAGCACCAACTAGAAACAAAGGTAAACCCACAACACCATGGCTATCCACAAAATTGCAAGGCTAGGAAAAACCATTGTCAATCCAGGAAATCCTTCATGTCAATGGCATATCATAACCAAAAAACCACATGCATGTCTTGCCAAAACTAGTGAGGAAACCATACATGAAACTCAATACCTGAAAAGAAAATCCGTTGTAGTCATTGATCCTAATGTGCCCTTGCATTTTCTTGCTTTTCCTTTTCCCTATTTCTTCAAATACAAGTAATCCACACTCCTCCAAGAGTGTTCCAAGAAAACTCTAAGTGTCCAAGAGTATGAGAGAGAGCTCCAAGCTAAAAATATCAAAACCCAAGAAAAAATCCTTGAACTGATCCTCTGAAACCTTTTTATCATTGAGGTCTCTAATTTCTTCATTTTCCTTCATTTTTCATTCAATTTTCCTCTCATACAAATATGTTACCTTTCACATTCCTTTTCTCCTATTTTCCTTTATTTTCATAAATGAATTCCAATAAATTCCACTTTGCCTTTCCAAATCCTTTGTGATTGCCTTTTCCAACTCCCCCCTTAGCCATAATAAACCAAATCAACACCCACTAGGATGTTTTTTCCACCATTCAACTTGGAATACATGTTCCATTACCTTGATATTATATTTTCTACTACATGTCAATTCAACAAGGGGTTCTTACATGACCTCTCTCTCTATGTCAATCACAATCATGTAGCAATTATGGTCACTCATGTAGCAATTCTAGAACACTCTTGTAGTATAAATTTTTTATCTGTATCTCTCAAATGGTAGATTGCAATGACCTAAAAAAATTTGCGCATGTTTCCATAATCCTTATGTACCTCCCCATAAAAAATATTGTCCAATGGATGCACGAATATCGCGAAACATTAAAATTGGTTGTAGGTGATGAAGGAGAATTTCTCGAAAAGTGTGCACTGGAATTTGTTGAAATTCCTTGAGCATGTTATTGTCATCCTTATACATTTACCCATGAATCAAGTTAGCAAAATTATGCATCGTTTTTTAGATATAGTCAAAAAAAATTATGCCCTGTGTATGTTGCGACAATGAGGAAAATGAATAGGAAAGGCTTGGGAATGATGGGTGGATGTTGTGAATGGATGAGGCTGATGGATTGGCATGGCCTTGGGCATTTTGGAGAATCTTGGCAAAGGAGGATAAAGCCTAAGTTTGAGTTTCTTTGACTAGATTTTTTACTAGCTTTTTTTCTTTTGATGCTAAATTTTTCTTGTTGCTTGTTGAGGTTGGAGAGCACCTGCATTCATCAAAGAGAGATACATGGAAAAATAAATTTTTTCGTTTCATTTTTTTTAATTTTTTTATTTTCTTAGGCCTACTAGTTGCCAAAATGAGATTTTCAACTAGTAGATATGCCTAGGTGCCTCAAAGGAGGTTTTCACTTAGGATATTTTCCTTTTTTTCTATTTTTTTCAACCCTCTCACTGCCTCAAGAATTATTTCAATCAATGAGCCAATCTCAAGTGCCTCAAAGGAGGTTTTCACCTGGGATTTTATTTTTTTCTTCTTTCATTATATTTTCCTCTTTTTCCTTTTTTCTTTTATTCCTTTATCCTACCCTACTTGAAAAACAAAGGAAATCTATTTCAAGTATAGGAATACTTCCAATGGAGCCATGTGCATAACAAGATGACAATTAAACTCATATGTAGGCTTCAAATGTATTCTTTGACATGTATATGAATATTAGATACCAACTGTTTTGACTTTGATGACATCAAGCACTATTGAAGAAAAGAGTGACATTCCATCTTGTTGATTTTTTGGAACCAAACCTCAATATAACTTTGATGCCTTTGGTTTTCTCGTTGATTTAGATCATCCTGTATGTATTCTTCTTCCATGAGATTCAGATATTCTTATTTCTTTTATTACTCTCTTGAACACATGGAGGATCTAATGGTAAACATGATAGAACTTTCTTAATCTTTGATTCTGATGTCTGCTCTATATCAAGTGAAACCCATGATTCTTTTGTTTCCTCATTTGAATCCTCTTTTTTCTGAATGTTGTGCATTAATGGAATCAAAAGAATCTCTTTTTTGCAATATACTTCCCGATATAAGGTGAAAACTATTCATATCAAGAGGAGTTGTTTGGAAGTATTTTACTTAAACAATATAAGTGGGTTGAGTTACTAGATTGTTTGGGTTCGGAAATGGTTGTATAAGTAGTTGAGTGGGACTAGATATTTGAGATGGAAATGGTTGGGATTGTGGTTGTGGTGTAGGCAGATGGTATATATAACATGGAGTTGGGTATGGAGGATATTGAGGAAAATATTGTGGATTTCTCCCACAGGGTCCTTGCCGACCTTGTTTCCAAGATTGGTTTTGGGTTTGAGATGCCAAAGGTTGCTAATGAAAGGGTATGTTCCAATTGCTTTGAGATGGATGTGCATAACCTTGAAATTTTGAATCAGGTTCTTGCATCATACCAGGTTGATTAGACTACCATGGTATTCTGAGAGCTACATAACATAGTTTCTTTAGTGATTGAATTGATCCTTTTTCCTCTTGATAAACTTCCTTCAACATTGGTAATGATGGGAAATATTTAGTAGCATGTGATTCTGCATGGATAACAAAAATATAAACATCTTTATTTTGCTCATTTTGCATTCTTAAAATTTCTACTTGTTCACTTAGATTTCTAAGAATTTCTTCTTTAAAGTTATCAAGCAAATTTCCAAGTTTGGCTTGACTTACCGATATTGATGTTGATTTACTTACTCTCGTCCTTCCTCTTGATATGTGCTTTCATGTTTCAGAAATTTCTTCAATTGATAATTGGTATACATCACCTATACTCATGAGATCAAGGAGATCAATCCACTCATCTCTAACTATTCTAAGTAAGAGGGTTTTTAGTGTGTCAAATCTGAAATGATGTAATTTTTCCCTCGTATTATTGTACATAAATATCTCTATTATATCTTCAAGGCCCTCATCTTATTTTTCAGTAATTCTAAATATTTATTATTTAAGATCGTGATCTTTATATTTTTATAGAAATATCTTTTGCATATCATTCCATGATCTTATTTAACTAGTCCCTAAACTCATGAACCATTTAAGAGCTCTATCCATAAATGTTGTCAGAAAGAATATCAATTTTTAAGTGTTTAGTAAGTAATCATAAGATATAAAAATGATTTCAAATTAAAATTGAAATATTTTCAGATCCTCTAACCTCATATCATGGAAGTTGGGAAGGAAATATGGAGGGTTGTTCTTCACATGAACACTGATATCAGTTTCTTGAATGGAAAATCCAATAAGATCTTCTTCACTGTCATCATCTTCATCCATTTATTCTACCTTCTCTGCCACCTCTTCTTCATCTACCTACAAAAGTGGATGGTGATGTGGTTCATGCTACACCATGTGATCAAGTGGGGGGGTTTGGTGTTGGAGAAGTATTTTTTTCCTAAAAAAAAAAAATTGAATAATAATGCTAATACAATGCAATTTTTCTTTCTTTGAAATGAAATATTCCTAATGAATCCTTTTGTTCTTCTAGAAAGTAAGCAAATTGTATCAACTAAGGAATAAAACAATGCATACTTTGACACCTCCCTGACAACGAGACCAAAAAGGGATGAGTCCCAGTATTGCAACAAGAATGTTGCAATTCTTGAGGTTATCAACTTATATTATCAAACTAGGGTTCGTACAAACTTAAGGCGTGTCAGAACAATACGTGAAACATGAAATGTGTCATTTTTTTGATCTAATGCAATGAAGTGAATTCCATGAAATCCAAGACTAAAATAATTGTAGAAATGGAAATGTTATTCTATTTGCAGAAAGGAAACCTAATTAATTTTGTAGAGAGTAAATCCTAGTTACTTTTGCAGAAAGGAAAGTATATTCTACTTTGCGTGAACTTAAATTTTAATCCTATTTGAGTAAATGTAAACATTAACCTATTTATCAAGTGTAAATGGTACATCAAAAGGAAGCCTAGTCTATGCAATAGAAATAGCGATGTTGGATATGGAAACCACAACTTAAGATGTATGAAACAAAATGAAATCATTCTTCAATCACTGCATTCAAGATATACTTTTTCAAAAAATTTCATAAGGTGCATCATAAATTAATCATGAAAATAATCATTATGCTCTTCAAGTCATGAATCTGTCCACTAACCATAAGTGCATAGGTGAATTGCAATGGAAAATAGGCAAGGCTTAAGAGGTTTTTCTTCTTAATCAATCATGGTTTTGGAGCGTATATGTAATTATTCAAGAATAAGAGAAAAAAAACATGTTTTTGGATTAGATACAGTCAATTTTACACGTGCTACAAGATTCCTACATGGCTACTACAGGAGGTGCTATAGGAGGACATGTTTTTCTACAAGAGTGAGACAACTTTTCGAATGCCTGAGTAAATAAAATAAAAATGAGACGAATTTTTTTTATTTATTAAATAGCATTTCTTGGGGCTCTTTTACAAGTTGATTCACTCCAAAATACCCTTGTTAACACGTGCTAAAAAAATAGCAAAAAATTAATACTCTAAAATCCAGAAATTTAAGAACTAGTGAGCTAGTTAACCTACCAAATTCCTAACCAAATTAGGTGAAAATGATATGGGGTGAGTGTTTTTACTAACATGAATTTTTTTTATGACCCAATACAAGTGGAATAAACTAATATTAAGCACATTAACAAATTCTAAAAAATAACATAAAATTACTACTATTTTTCTATAAGGGACTTCAAGTAACTCTAGTTTTGTGAACTAGTAAACCCATCCAAGTAGCTCAATGATGAATATGAATTTTAAAATTTGTTTTAAGGATGCATAACTCTTGTGAATATTTAAATAACTTGCAAAAAAATTCACTTCAATCATTTAACCAATATGACCTACAACAAAAGAAGCATGAAAAGTAAATGCAGAAATACGAGATGTATGTGAAAAAGACATTCAAAGGAAATAAAGAGATTGTAAAAGAGGGTTGTGATGCTCCTAGGATTTCCAAGCCTAAGGAAAATCAGATTCCTATGAGGGAAACCAAGCCTTAGAATCTAAAATGGCACCAAACTTCATTATTTAAATCAATCCAAGTACATCCCTGCTAGAAATGAAAGTGGACCTGCTAAATAACAAGTTTTCTCCACAATAAGACTAAGAAATACATGCCCCTAGAGGAAAATTCGAATTTAGACTTATGCAAGTTGATGAGAATGAATTATCCTTGAAATTAGGCATGTTTACCCTCCAAAGTCTCTCAAAAAGTGGATCTAGTTCCCAGCACTAGGAATCTTCATTAAATGAAAAGGAACACCTTCTTAGATTTTCTCAATCACTGGAGCTCCAGAATTTGTGCAATAATTTCATAATATCTTGTTAATTTATTATCCAATATTGTTCGTCCTATATCGGGGATCAAACCCCTAGATTATCTCACCCTCCAAATATTTATAATTTGTCAAATATTCTCACAATATTATACAAAAATAAATAGTTTTAGGCACCTAATAAAAAATTATCTCTAAAACTTCGTAAAAACATATTAAAGCTAGAAAAACATTATTGTGTGTAGAAGGAGAGATTTAATATAAACTTTATATGTCTAAGAAAGGTTATATGGGCCTTAAATTGTGTCTAATTGGGAGGCCCATCATTCCCCCTACTAAAATTGTTGTGCATCCTCTGAGCAACCTATTCATCCTCATCTCCCTATTGTTTTTCATGTATGCTCGAAAATTTCATTCTTTGTTTGTTGTTCCATGTGTTTCTCCTCCTGAATATTTTCTTGCTACTCTTCTATTTGCATTTATTCCCCTATCTCAATTTCCCATGGAACTTCTATTGCAGGTTTAGGTTGCTTCTTCTTCTCAGGTGATTCATCAATTGTAATGGTTTCTATTTGTGAGGGAAACACCTTGCTTTTGGTTTTTCTTCTTGGTACTCCTCTAACACTTCTACTTGCAAAAATAAATATTGATTTCCATTCATTACCTCATTACTAATGTCATTCTCATTGGAGTCCAATCCTCTTACTGTTGATACAAATTCTTGGCCACTTGGATATTGTAAATTGAATGCAAACTCAAGTGCAATCTCATCATCATATCCCCTTATACTTTCAATGAATACCATCTGGTTTCAATTTTTAAAAATCATAAGCACACTTTAGAGACAGAAATAATTATGTTTCCAGCCTCAAGAAAATTATCTCTTCTCCTACTCTTCCCTTCTTGTGAATTTTTTTTTTTTTTTTTAAATAATTCAAGCCTACAGGAGTTTGCTATAGGATTCCTATAGAAGGCATAATTTATTCAACAACTGTATGAAATTTGGAAGGAGAAGATGCCACTTACCCCTCTTGGGATGGTTTTATTATGCTTTAGGGGGTTTGGAGGAAGGTTATCATTGGTTTGGACCCCTTTTTCACCTCTCGGACCGATCCTGTAACACCTCCTATAGCATTGTTGGTAATCATGTAGCATTGTTGGTACTCTTGTAGCACTTTTGTTCTTTCCTTTAGTAGCTTTGTTCCTTCATGTAGCAGCTTTGTTTTCCCCTATAGCATATTTTTTTTGCACCCTTTCCATTTCCTTTGAATATTTCCTTCCTTCCCTAAGCTTTAGGGAGAAATTTTCCTTCTTATAGCACTCTATTAGCTTCATGTAGCGAATGTGTTCTTTTTGTAGCAATAATGTTCCTTCTTGTAGCAACTTTACTCTTCCTATATCAAACAACCCGAATATTGTATTTACTAATATTTTCATGCCAAGAGGTGGTGGGTCCAACTTTTATTTTTATTTTTTATTATATATATATATATATATATAAATATATATAATTATTTTCTCTTTTTTCTTTGCATGCAAAATAAAATGAGTTCATTTTGTTAACTGAAATGGCCCTCACTTACCCCTTCAGACTCCTTGTCCTCCATCATGACTAAATGATTACAACCCACTTTCTCAAGACCTCTTCACTTTTGTTTGGTTCCTCTCCCACACGTGTGTGTAGGTTTTAACCCTGAACAGAAATTATCTATACATGAATCTTGTAACATAAAATAAACAATAGCAAAAGCATAAAACATAAAACAGATAAACACAGAGATTTTCCCTTGGATCCCAAACCGGGACGACCAACTTGATTTTTCATTATTTTCCTTTTAGTGTTACAACACACACACACACACACACATATATATATATATGCTGAAGCATACATGAACCCTAATCCATTAACCCTGGATTAGATCATAACCGTAGTTCCCTTGACCGGATCTACAAAAATACCAGGAGCCAAAAACCATCGTACCCCAAAACCATGTGAAAAACCATGCAAAAAACCATGGGTGCGGACTAACACATACCCAACATTCTCCCACTTGTTGTTTTCTTTCCGCAGGGGGCCACAGGAGAGCTTAGTCATTGGCCCAATTCTTCAACACCCATTGTTTCTCTACACCAAGAGAACTTCTGAGAGCTCACAGACTTCGTCAATGTATTTGCAACATTCTTCAAAGTGTCCACCATTACCAGCAACACCCTTTTAGCCTCAACCATATCTCTAACAAAGTGATATTGCACATTAATGTGCTTTGTCTTTGAATGATAAGTAGGGTTCTTAGCCAAGAAAATTTCACTTTGGCTATCACAGTCTATCCTTATAGCTTGTTGTACCAACCCCATACTTGAACACAATCTTTGCAACCAAACTACTTCCTTGCTTGCATGAGTGGCTGCTATGTATTCTGCCTCTGTAGTTGAAAGAGCCACTACAAACTATCTCTTACTCATCCAACTGACTGCACCTCCAAATAGGCTAAACACATACCCACTTGTAGATCTTCTTTGGTCCAAATCTCCAGCGCAGTCTGCATCAACAAAACCACGAATGTCCAAAATTCTTTCCAATCCTGGTCTTCCCTGGTAGCATAAGCCATAATCACTAGTGCTACGTAAATATCTAAAAACCCGCTTCACTGTTGTTCAATGCTCCTTCCCTGGGTTTGACATAAACCTGCTTAATACTCCCACTGCATGTTCAATGTCTGGTCTAGTACAGACCATTGCATACATCAGGCTACCCACTGCACTTGCATATGGAACATGGGACATATCCTCCTCTTCTTCTTGTGTCTTGGGACACTATTCAGCAGATAGCTTTACACCTACAGGAATAGGAACATTCACTGGTTTACTATCCTGCATATTGAACCTCTGCAATATAGTCTCGAAATACTTCCTCTGGTTTAACCAGAGCTTCCTCTTTGCCCGATCTCTCTTAATTTCCATGCCCAAAATATAGTTTGCACAACCAAAATCATTCATGTCGAATTTGGATAACAGTTGGGTTTTCAAATCTTGGATAATTTCTTTATCATTTCCAGTCAACAACATATCATCCACATACAAGACCAAATAAATAACACAGTCACCAATTAATTTAAAATAAACACAGTGATCCTCCTTGCTTCTGGTGAAGCCAAGTCCCCGTATATAGGTATCAAATTTCTAATACCACATCCTTGGTGACTGTTTTAACCCATACAAATACTTCTTCAACCTACATACTAGTTCTTTCTTACCCTTCACCATAAAGCCTTTAGGTTGCTTCATGTAGATCTCCTCTTCTAGATCCCCGTGAAGAAATGTTGTCTTCACATCCATCTGTTCTATCTCAAAATCAAATGCAGCAGCAACAGATAAAAGTAATCTAATAGAAGTAACTTTGGCAACAGGAGAAAAAATATCACCAAAATCAATTCCCGGCACCTGGGAATAACCTTTCGCTACCAACCGAACTTTGTATTTCTCCACCTTGCCTTCTACATTCATCTTCTTCTTAAACACCCATTTGCTCCCAATGGGCTTCCTTCCAGTCGGCAACTCCACCAGATCCCATGCATCGTTTTTGTGCAAGGATGTCATTTCATCAACCATGGCCTCCTTCCAGAGTTTTCCATCCTCTGAATCTACTGCCTCCCTGACAGTTCTGGGTTCATCATCAGTTATAGTTAAGGCAAAACCTGAACAGAAAGCAGATGGACTATACCTTTCTGGTTTCCTTCTTTCCCGAACTAATCTTCTCAAAGCTGGAGTTTGTGGCTCTTCATCTTCTGAGTCTTCTTCTGTTGTAGAGTCTGATTCATCCTCCTTTAGCTCAAACTCTATCTTCTCAGGTTCCTTTGGTATGACTTCATGTGTAACAACATCTTTTACCTCTCTAAACACCACATCACGGCTGTGCACAACCTTCCTTGTTTCTGGGTTCCAAAGCTTGTAACCCTTTAAACCATCCTTATACCCAATAAAGATGCACCTTTCAGATTTATTATCCAACTTGGTCCTTTTATCCTTTGGAACATGTACATATGCATCACATCCAAATACCCTTAGATGTGAAAGAGAGGGTTTCTTACCAGTCCATACCTCATGTGGAGTCTTATCCTCCAACACCGATGAAGGTGATCTGTTAACTAAGTAACATGCAGTCTCCATTACCTCTGCCCAGAATTCTTGTCCTAACCCGGTACCACTGAGCATGCTTCTTGCCTTTTCCATCAGTGTTCTATTCATTCTTTCTGCAACTCCATTTTGCTGAGGTGTGTATGGAGTAGTCTTCTGTCGTGTTATACCACACTTCTTACAGAACTCTTCAAATTCCTTCTTGTAGAACTCCCCACCATTATCTGTCCTCAGCGCCTTTATCTTCTTCTCTGTCTGGTTTTCCACCAGAGCCTTAAATTCTTTAAATATGTCAAAGACTTCAGATTTCTTCCTCAAGAAATATATCCATGTATTCCTTGAGAATTCATCTATGAATGAAACATAGTACACAGACTTTCCCAGTGATGGAACTGACACAGGTCCAAACACATCACTATGCACAAGTTCTAATATCTTGTTCGCCCTCTTAGCACCAGAAGGAAAACTCACCTAATTCTGCTTCCCATATACACAATGTTCACAAAAATCTAAATCCAGAGAGAAATTAGACATACCTTCCACCATACCATTTCTATGTAGTATCTGAAGGCCCTTCTCTCCAATATGTCCAAGCCTTTGATGCCATAGCATGGTATTTTCTCCAGAGACAACTAGGCTTTCCGCTCCACTTTTAGGAACCATAGAATTGTTACACCCATCAATAACAGTGCTACCTTGTAGCTTGTACAGAGTTCCAGTCCGAACTCCCCGCATTAATACCAGTGCTCCCCGAACCATCTTGCAGGCATCTTTCTCGAACACTGTTTTTACACCTGCATCATCCATCTTACTTACAAAAATCAGATTTTTGGCCAATGCAGGAATATGCAGAACACCAGGAAGTGTTCTAATCCTTCCACCTTGCAGCTTCAGCTTGACCTTTCCACGTCCGATGATTCTAGCCTTCCTATCATCCCGTAGGAAGACATCACCACCATCATATTTCTCATACTCGCAGAACCACTCCCGATGGGGAGTGAAGTGAAAGGATGCACCTGAGTCAATCAACCATGACTCATGATCTACATGTGTATTTGAAGAAGAAGCCAAATACACATCCCACCTTCATCTGAGGTGGTTTTTGCCTCTGCAGAAGGAGCATCATCAAATCCCTTTCCTTTCTCAGGAGCTTTAGGTCTGCACTCCCTTTTGTAGTGCCCTTCCTTTCCGCATTTTCAGCGTACCTTTACAAACTTCCCAAGAGATTTATATCTCCCTCTAGATTTAGATCTCCCACTCGAAACCTTATTCTTGTTTCTGTTTTGAGACCTTCCTCGTACAGATAAGGCATCTCCATTCTAGCTCTCCATGTTTCTCCGTCTCATTTCCTCCGACAACAAGGCTGAGACAATGTCATCAAAATTCAAGGTAGTTTTATTGCTACCTATTGCAATAACCAGACTGTCCCACGAGTCTGGTAGAGAACACAACAAACTGATGCACTTATCTTCATCTGAGATTTTAATATCAACAGTTGACAGCTGACTTACCACAGTATTGAAGGCATTCAGATGCTCTATCACCGAGTCTCCATCCTTCATCCTCAAGTTATACAGCTTTTTCCGCAGGAACAAATTATTCACCAGAGACTTAGATTGGTACAAAGTCCCAAGTTTTTCCCACAAATTCTTCGTCGTAGCTTCCCCAGATACATTCAACAATACTGAATCTGAGACACACAATCGTATTGTGCTCTTAGCCTTCCGATCCAATTTCTTCCAGTCTTCATCTGACATTTTCATTGGTTTAGTATCTGGATCTATTGCAATCCACTGATATTTATCCACTAGCAGATCCTCCATCTTGAACTTCCATAACTCAAAACTCTGACCATTAAATTTCTCGATCTCTATCTTCCCACCGGTCGCCATCTTCTTTCACTGCAAAAATCGATCACGCATATCTCCCACTGAACAGGGTCTACCTCAGGCCCGAGCAAAAAACCCCCAACAGCAAAGGCGTCCCCTTGAAGCCGAAACAACTCTGATACCAAATGTAGGTTTTAACCCTAAACAGAAATTATCTACGCATGAATCTTGTAACAGAAAATAAACAATAGCAAGAGCATAAAACATAAAATAGATAAACACAGATATTTTCCCCTGGATCCCAAATCGGGATGACCAGCTTGATTTTTCATTATTTTCCTTTTAGTGTTACAACACATATATATACATGCCGAAGCATACATGAACCCTAATCCATTAACCCTGGATTAGAACATAACCATAGTTCCCTTGACCGGATCTACAAAAATACCAAGAGCTGAAAACCATTGTACCCCAAAACCATGCACAAAACCATGGGCGCGGACTACCAACCGGAAATTAAGGACCAAAAATTTTCGCCGGGGCGCTGCCCCGGACCTCGACAAGGGGGGCTATCGCCAACCCTCTTACCCCCCCCCACACTTGCTTAGTCGTGGAAAGAATATAACACATACCCAACAGTGTGGGTGTCTTGGTGGAAAAGTGAAGCTAACTACTAGATAAGGCCGAGGTTGTTCTGCTACTAATTTTGGTATAAAAAACCTTTTCCTTCATACACTTGCAATTTTTTTCAAGCTAAAATAATTCCGTAGTAAAGGTTTATAGGATTGCATACCTGATCCTTACCCTTGATGTGTTTTTATAGGTGATATTGAGGTTGTTGATATGCCTATTGAAGTTCCCTTTGGTGGTTTTGAAGCTACTACTGATGATCCTAAAGCTTCATGTGATAATGTGTTGGAGGTCCTATTGTCGATAACCTTGAATCTGGAGGACATATAAGATTTTTTTGTTGTTGTTGTTGTTACTTCACATCCCTGGCTAAAATATTGTTGTTGACATACTCATGATGTGAGTGTTATGGCTGATGATAGACTTGTTGATGCTTGCATGAGGTTGTTGGAACATTAATGAAGTTGTTGGACTTCTCTTTGAGGTACAAAATGTCGCTTCATCAATTTTTTTTTATTGGATGGAATTTTCTCATTGTTGTTTGAAGTTACATGATTCATGTGATCAAAATATAGGTTCCACCATGGATGAAAGGTTGTTGTTGTATATTAACAATGATCCTGTAGCAGCTTTTTAGATATCATGTAGCTTCCCAAAAATGAGGAAACGACTCTCCAATGTCTTCATGATGATCGGTTCTTCATTCTGGTGCTCTCAATTGCGGTCTTGCAAGGTAATTGCAGGCTACTACAAGAATGGTGGTATAACACTTCATTCCATATTGCAACAAAAACGACCCCATTTATGGCACTTTATGAGTATCATCCATCGTCCATCACATCATATTTAAGAGAAAATTCTAAGTTTCATGCAGTGGAAGATCACATTGATAATCAACAACAAGTTATCCAACTCTTAAAGGATAAACTCACTTTGGCATAGGGTCGAATGAAACAACAGGAAGATTAGCATTGCAACAAAATAAGTTTTGATGTAGGCGATTGGGTATTTTTACTGCTACAACCATACAAACAAATGTCCCTCAAGTAAGCTAAGATGGATAATAATTTATCACCAAAGTACTATGGTCCTTACAAGGTATTGCAAAATATTGGTACTATGGAATACAAATTGGAGCTTCCTACATCTTCTCAAGTGCACCCGGTTTTCCATGTTTCATGCTTAAAGAAGGTTATAGGTGACAAGCTCCCAGTTCAAACAATATTTCTAGAACTTGAAAAGGAAGGAAAAATCCTATTGGAACCTGAAGTATTCACGGAAACAAGAAATCAGTAGCTATGAAATCGACGAATTTAAGAGTATCTCACCAAATGGAAGAACTTACCCGCTGGAGATTCCACATGGGAGGATGACAATTTTATACAAAAGCATCCAAAAATACTCAAGTGTTGAGGACAACACTTTTTTGAAGGAGAGAGGCATGTTAGGTCCCTATAATACTAGTGTATCCCCTTATTTTTATTGTTAGTGTACCCCCCTTATTGGTATTGTTGTGCCCATGTAGTCCCCATATTGTTATTATTGTACCCCATAGAAGCCCACTATTTTTATTTTTGTGCCCTTACATTATTATTGATATGTAGGCTTTGATTACATTGTGACCCCTTAGACTCCTATATATCTAGAAACGAGGCCTTGTCCTTTTTACAATTCAAGAATTATTCATTTAAGTTTCCTCCCTTGAAGAGTCTAATTTTTAAGTCATTAATCTATCTTGTCTTCTATTTTGTGATATGGTTGCATAACATTTAGTGTGAGAGCTTTGGATTTTAGGGTTTTGCTTCTTCAAAATGTCATCTTGGAATTTTCACTATAAAATTTTATACGAAGCTTCAAAAGCTTAAATTGTAACCACGTGGAGCCGAAATGTAGGTGAAACTCATGTAAGAATTTTAGATCTTGGTTCGCTATATTTTCAGAGATATGATCTGACGAAGTTAGGGCTTTTTTAAGCTCCATAATTTCATCTCAAATAGGTGACCTATGGAAAATCATCATAACTTTCGTTTCAATCATCATATTTGAATTATGTAAAAAGTGGAAAAGAGTGCACATACTGTATTTTTTCCTATAACAATTTCAGGGCTGAATATTTTAGTAGTGACATGTGGAATCCCTTACAACTTCACTCTATTGAACCAGTCCATAATTAGGTCATCGTGGGAGACTTGACATAACTCTATATTGAATAATCCAATATTGGTCTGACTTGTGGCATTGGAAAGAAGATTCATAGGACTATAACAGGAACTAAATTTAGACCTTGGAGATCTAAAATTATAGAGATATAAATATTTCAATATCGATCTCCTAAAACAAATAAAAATGGGTGTAAGTTTTTAAAATTACATAACATTTGTTTGAAAAAACAACTTTCAGTGATTTCAAGGGTATATTGAAGCACAAATATCAGTATTGGGTTCTAAAATTCCTCCAAAAAAAAAATTTCCAAACCCATTAAGCCCTCAGAAATATCTACTATGATGCATGAAGAGGAAGAATTACAACATGATATATCAAAATTACGAGACCAAATGCAACAAATTTCGCTCTCGCAAATAGTAACCAAAAATGAAATGGAAGCTAAGATGGATGGTTTGAAGAATGACTTAAAATCAGACACGAAGGGCTTGAAGGATGGGTTAGAAGCATACATTAAAGGTTTCAAGCATGGTTTAAAAGTATATATGGAAGGTTTGAAGGATGGTTTAAAATCAGACATGGAAGGTTTGAAGGATAGATAAAGTTGCTACAAGAAATGTTTCCTAATAACTTAAAGGAATTAGATGAAAATCATGCTGAGAAAAAAAAAAAATATTAATCATGATTTCATAGACTCTAAGTTTGGATTGAAGACCCACCATATTCCAAATATAGATATGAGGAAGTTTGATGGCAAGGATCTGGTAACATGGATAATACAGATGGAGAAATATTTTGATCTCCATAATGTGCAACACACACAAAAGGTATGCATTGCAATTTTATATTTAGAACCCAATAACTTTGTATGGTATCAATGGCTTTGTTCTTGTAAACCACTTTTCACTTGGTCAATTTTACAAAGTAAATGATAGCACATTATGAGGATACAAAGAGAAACACATTCTTTGGCCAATTGATAAATATCAAACAAAAGGTTTCAATGGTGGAGCACATTGAGGACTTCTAAAATTTGAATATAAGCGTAAATTATATTCCAAAGGAACATAGGATTCATGTCTTCATAGGTACTTTAAACGATATCATCAAACATGAGGTTCACCTTTGGGAACCCAATTCATTGGAGAAGGCATTCAAGGTGGAAAGAAAATTTGAAATCAAAATTATGGAAACAAGTAAGTCTACCACTCATAACTATAAATATGGAAGTGTTGCTTCTTCTAACATTCCAAAACCTACAAGGTTGACCCCACTAAAATTTGAAGAAATAAGAGCAAAAGGGATTTTTTATAGTTATGATAGAAAATACATTAAAGGTCATAAGTTTGTTGAGAAGAAATTACTTTACATACATTGTGAAGAGGAGGAAGAAAAGGAACAATAAACATGAAGAGGATATACACCAGGAACCAACCCTAGATAAAGAAGAAATGAATCCAAACATATCTTGTAATGAATTGGCAGGAATTACAACTGCTCAAACTCTCAATATAGAAGGACATATCTAGATAATAATGTTGATTGATTTGGGTAGTTCCTATAATTTTATTCATTGTAAGATAGCCAAGGAATTGAATTTCTTCCTATATCCAACACCATAGTGTCAAGTGATTGTTGCAAATGGGGAAAATATGAATTTCTCTGGAAAGGGCCATAATATCAAGAAAACCATGGGGGAATATGTATTTAATAGTCCAATTCTTTCCATTGCAATGGGTGGTGTTTATATTGTACTAGGAGTCCAATGGTTACAATCTTTGGGTTCGATAGCTTTAATTTTCAAGAAATTTTCTTGAAAAATAAATTGGAAGGAAAGGAAGTTGAATTAAGCGGTATTAGAGGAAAACCAAGAAATATAATAAACTATAACGGAATTACAAAGCTTCCAAAGAAATAATAATGGTCTGTAATTGCACAATTATGCTCACTAGAGTTTCCAACATTGAAATCATCTACTTCTCCAGATCTCCAAAAATTCATAGACAATCATTCCAAAGTATTTCTATCTTCCAAAATCCTCCCACCTATTTGTGATCATGATCATGCTATTAATTTGATTCCAATAATTTTTCCTCCAAACATCGGGCCTTACAGATATACCTATGCCAAAAAGAGTGAAATTGAACGTATGGCTGCAAAAATGCTTGAGGCAAGTATAATTCAACCTAGTCAAATTTATTTTTCCGCTCAAGTTTTATTGGTGCATAAGAAGGATGGATCATGGCGCATGTGTCTGGATTATAGGGAGCTCAAAAATATTACTGTTAAAGATAAATTTCCCATTCATATCATCGATGAATTTTTGGATGAATTAGATGGATAAATTTACTTCACCAAGTTGTATCTTAGTTTAGGATATCATCAAATTAGAATGAAGATTGAAGACATTCTGAAAACAACATTTAGAACTCATGAGGGTCATTATGAATTTTTTTTCATGCCTTACCAATGCACCTTCTACATTTGAAGGTTTGATGAATTCCATTTTCAAACGCTTCCTTATAAAATTTGTGTTAGTATTTTTTGATGATATACTAATCTACAACAATTCTTGGAAGGATCATGTTCAACATGTTGACAGGGTGTTCAAACTATTGGAGGAGAAAAAATTATATGAAAATCCCTCCAATTGTTTCTTTGGAGTAGATGAGATGGAATATTTGGGTTATATTTTATCTCATGAGGGTGTTAAGATAGACCCTAAAAAATTTTCATCCATTAAGGAATGGAAAATCCACACAAACATAAAGCATATTCGAGGATTTCTTGTGTTGACAACGTATTATCGTAAGTTTGTTAAGAATTGTGGGAGAATAGAAGTACCTCTAACAACAATACTAAATAAAAATAATTTTTCTTGGACTCCAGAAGCAACTAAGGCCTTTGAACATATTAAAGAGGCAATGTTCCAAGCATCGGTCTTAGCTATGCCAGACTTAACAAATTATATATTATGGAATGTGATGCCTCTGGAAATGGAATTGGTGTTGTTTTAATGCAATAAGGAAGACCCATTGCTTTCAAAATTCATCTAATCAAAGGAAATTATTTACACAAACCTATTTATAAGAAGGAAATGTTGGAAATATTACATTCACTAAAGAAAAGGTGACCTTACCTAATTGGAAGACACTTCAAGGTAAAAACAAATAATTATAGTCTTAAATACTTTTTGGAGAAAATATTATCTTAAGAAGAGAAGAAAAAATGGGTCACAAATATGTTGGGTTATGACTTTGAAATAATCTACAAAAAGGGAAGAAAAAGGTTGTTGCAGATGCACTCTCAAGAAAATATGAGGATGTGGAAGAATTTATTTGTGCCATTTCTATTATCCAACTAGATTGGATAACCAAAGCAAGGGATGAATGGAAGAATGACGAAGAAGTGTGGACACTCATTAAAAATTTGCAGCAAGATCCCAATACATCTGATACATTTAGTTGGAAAAATGATTCATTATGGTACAAACATCGCTTATATATTTTTAAGAATTCCCAACTCAAAAAAAGGATTATTTTGGAATTGCACACCTATCCCTTAGGAGGGAACTCACAATTTTTAAAAAATTATCAGAGGATCCAGAAGGAATTGTTTTTGGGATGGCTTTAAATATGATATTCAAAATTTTGTGGCAGAATGTTTGGTTTTCCAACAAAATAAAGTGGAGACAATTAAGACCCTGAGTCTATTACAAGCTTTAGCCATTTCAAGTCAATTTTGGGAGGAGATTTCAATGGATTTTATCACAGGTTAGCCCAATTATGAAGGAAAGAGTATCATCATGGTGGTATTTGATAAAGTTACAAAGTATGCACACTTTTGTGCATTATCTCATCCATTTAAAGCCAATACAATTTCTACTACATTTATGGAAACAATTCGAAAGCTACATGGAAACCCAAAGATTATTGTAAGCAACAAAGATCCCATTTTTATTGGAAATTTTTGGATGGAATTATTTTCTTTTCTGGGTACTCAATTAGCTCATATCTCATCTTATCATCCTCAATATGATGGGAAAACTAAGATAGTGAACAAATTTTTAGAAGGATATCTCTGTTGCTTTGTATTTGATAAACAAACACAATGGGCCAAGTGGTTACCTCTAGTTGAATGGTCGTATAACAATTCATTCCATGCTACAAGAAAAATCACTCCATTTATGGCACTTTATGGGTATCATCCACCATTCATCACAACATATTTAATAGAAAATTCTAAGGTTCAAGCATTGGAATATCACATTGAGCATCAACAACAAGTTATCCAACTCTTAGAGGATAACCTCACTTTGACCTAGGATCAAATGAAACAATAGGAAGATCAGCATTGCAATGAAAGGATTTTTGATGTAGGCAGTTTGGTATTTTTATGGGTAAAATCATAAAAAAAAAATCCCTCAAACAATCTAAGAAGGATAATAAATTATCACCAAAGTACTATGGTCCTTACAAGGTGTTGCAAACATTAGGGGAATTTTGAGGTCTCAAATGGGCCTCCAAGAAAAATGTACAACCAAAATAAACTTTATAAAAACCAATAGGATTCAAGATGATGATTTCAACCATGGGGGATGATTCACCATTTTTTTAGTAAAAGGGTAAAAAGATTAAAAAATAATAAAATAATAAAACTACTTTTTCAACTCGTATTTTCAACTTATCTCCCAAAGTTATTACTCAAATTTCGAGCGGGAGTACTCGTTGGATGCAAGATTTAATTCCTCATCCAAGGAGTACCCATGTTGCATACTTTTGATGGACCCGACTACATTAAAAATAAGAAATACATGAAAAAACGTGATTGCAATCATGTTTTTCATGTATTTATCATTTTTTGTGTAGCAGGGTCCATCAAAAGTATGCAACATGGGTACTCCTTAGATGAGGAATTAATTTTTGCATCCAATGAGTACTCCTACTTGAAATTTGAGTAAAACTTTGGGAGATAAGTTGAAAATACTTGTTGAAAAAGTAGTTTTTTCTATTTTCCTTCTAAAATTTGATGATGTCATCAAATATTATTTTATTATTTGCACGAATATCTTATAATTTCCTTAGGAGGCCCATTTTAGACCTCAAAATTCCCCTAATGGTACTGGTACTATAGCATACAAATTGGAGCTTCCTGCATCTTATTGAGTGCACCCATTTTTCCATGTTTCATGCTTAAAGAAGGTTATAGGTGAAAAGCTCTCAGTTCAAACAATATTTCCAGAACTTGACTAGGAAGGAAAAATCATATTGGAACCTGAAGAAGTCATGGAAACAAGAACCTAACAGCTACAAAATCGATCAATTTTATAGTATCTCATCAAATGGAAGAACTTACTCATTGAAGATCCAACATGGGAGGATAAGAATTTTATACAGAAGCATCCATAAATACTCAAGCGTTGAGGACAACACTTTTTTGAAGGATAGGGGCATGTTAGGTACCTATAATACTAGTGTAGCTCCTTATTCTTATCATTAGTGTACCCCCCTTAATGTTATTGTTGTGCCCATGTAGTCCCGATTTTTTTATTATTGTGCCCCATAGAAGCCAACTATTCTTATTGTTGTGCCCTTACATTATTATTGATATGTAGGCTTTGATGATATCGTGACCCCTTAGACTCCTATATATAGAAAGGGGGTCTTGTCCTTTTTATCATCCAAGAATTGTTCATTTATGTAATGTAAAGGAGGTTTCCCCCTTGAAGAGGCTAATTTTTAGGTTGGTGATATATATTTTCTTCTATTTTGTGAGTTGGTTGCATAACAATTGGTAAGCCAAAAGGGAACTACTACGAATTCATAATTCCCATACCTCGTTTTGAAGGTTTTTTTGTGGATGTCCTCATCCTTTATATGCACCCAATGATAGCCTGTTCTCAAATCAATATTGTAGAATATTGTTTCTCCTCTCGAATGATCAAGTAAATCATTAATTTGTGGCAATGGATACCTGTTCTTGATTCTCTCCTTCTTTAGTTGTTTGTAATCAATGCACAACCTAAGTGTGCCATCCTTATTCTTAACAAGCATAATTGGCGCTCCCCATGGAGACATGTTTGGCCTTGTGTAGCCCTTGTCTAACATCTACTTGAGCTATACTTCAACTCAACTAATTCTGGGTGCTCCTTTTATACGAATATTTAGATGTTGGAGCTGCCCCTGGAATTAATTCAATGGAAAAGTATACTTTTCGATGAGGTAAACCAATAATTTATTCAGGAAATACAACTAAAAATTGTTGTAAAATAGGGTATTTCCTGAAGATATCACTGTCATCATTCTTATAACCACCATTAGCTTCAACGCTACTATATAATTGTACAACAAATAAAATGCATCTCTTTCTTCAACTACTTTTAGCATGTATAGCTTAAATTAATCTCACTGAAGTGGGTTTTTTCTTTCCACGCAATATTATATGCTTTCCAACTTCATCTAGAAATTCGATGGTCTTCTCAAAAAACTATACCTTGGTTCAATGCACATATAACCAATCCATGCCTAATAATATGTTATATTCTCCTAGTGGCAACACATTGAGGTTTTCCATTGTTGGCATCCCATTTATTTTGATGGGAAAGCCTTCACCCAATAATCCACTCTTCTTTTTGTCCATGTGGCCACTACTACATTTGGCGGAAATTCCGACACTTGGTTCCGAAGCTTTTGACCAAATGTCAGAAATTTCCCCAAATTTTTTCCATCCTGCCCGAAACCGTCACTATACCGACGTTTATAGAAAAGTGTCGCAATACCGACACTTAGACAAAGTGTCGCAATTGCAACGTTTGGAGGAAGACGTTGCAATTGCGACACTATGGCCCAAAGCGTCGCTATTGCGATGGCTGCCTCCAAACGTTGCAAGTACGACACAACGTCTAAGTGTCGCAATTGCGACATTTGGAGGCAGTCGTCCCAGTAGCGACGCTTTTTCCGCCGTCGGTATAACGACACTTATATGCGCGCTACATAAAAATACGAAAATTATATGCGCGCTACATAAAAATACGAAACTTATATGCGCGCTACATAAAAATACGAAACTTATATGCACGCTACATAAAAATACAAAACTTATATGCGCGCTACATAAAAATGATTTTATTGTTTTGTATCCGTCGCAATAGCTACATTAACGTCTGATATCACGTGCACATTCGCCCTCAGCATTCACCCTTAGCTCTTGCAGAACAGAATTTGTCCTTAGCATTCGCCCTCAGTGTTCGCCCTCAGCTCTTGCAGAACAGAATTCGCCCTCAGCTCTTGCAAAATGGTAAGTTCTTACTGTAGGCCCTTCCTCCTATAGTAGGGTTGAATCTATTTGGGTTTTTTTGGTCAATTCCATTGGATTGTGTTAGGCTGTAGGGTTCTCTCCAGATGTCAAGAATCAAGATTCAATACCCTCTATTATCTTCATCACCCAATACAAGATTTAAATTTTTCCCAAAGAAACGCTTGTTAATTTGGCAGCCATTATTTCTCCCTGCTTTAAAAACCCTACATTTAAATGAAAATAAGCATTGCATTTCAACTACAAAAATGTATTAGTGTTCAAATGTACATGTGTGCTACATTAACGTCTGATATCACGCACGCATTCACCCTCCTCTCTTGCAGAACAACATTCGCCCTCAGCATTCGCCCTGAGCTCTTTTAGAACAGCATTCACCCTCAGCATTCGCCCTGAGCTCTTACAGAACAGCATTCGCCCTGAGCTCTTGCAGAATAGCATTCGCCCTGCATTCTCCCTTAGCTCTTGCAGAACACCATTCGCCCTGCATTCGCCCTCAACTCTTGCAGAATAGCATTCGCCCTCATATCTTGCAAAATGGTAAGTTCTTACTGCAGGCCCTTCCTCCTATATTAGGGTTGACTCTATTTGGGTTTTTTTGGTCAATTCCATTGGATTGTGTTAGGCTGTAGGGTTCTCTCTAGATGTCAAGAATCAATATTAAATACCCTCTATTATCTTCATCACCCAATACAAGATTTAAATTTTTCCCAAAGAAACACTTATTAATTTGGCAGCCATTATTTCTCCCTGCTTTAAAAACCCTACATTTAAATGAAAACAAGCATTGCATTTCAACTAAAAAAATCTATTAGTGTTCAAATGTACATGTGTGCATCACTTGTGTAGGGTATTCATTTTCCACTTTCACATTATCCAAGAATGTGTGTAGTATAGTTCATATTTTTTGTGATTTAGATTATCTTGAAAAAGGAAAGGTAAATTATTTCCCATGGAAAAAGAAGGTTTTCCCTTTTTATAGGTTGTTTGGACTTACGTGGAAAATTTTATGGTATGCCTTTCATATTATGTAGTTTAAATTTGAATTAACAGATTATTCTACATGAAAATATAATTACCTATGTGATGTCCTTCATCACTACTTAAAATTATAGGGTTTCAATTTCCTAGACTCTAACTCATCTGATGCTAAATTCTAGGTTCTCATTGGTGGATCACTCTTCCATTGATTTCCTTTCCCTCTGGATCTTGTCATACTTTAAAAGTCATCAATGATACATATATTATTTCAAGTATCCCAAAAGGCTTTATAGTAGAACATATTGGGAAGTTTTTTTGACACTTGAGGATTCTTTTTAGAACTGCAACGCAGTCTATGCTATCAAGTTATATACCAAGCAACTTGTCCTTAATAAAGACACTATGAGGTAGGTTCAAGTAGTTTGAACTTGTTGGGACATAGCATATGAAGTTGTGTGATGATTCCATATCACGGGTCTATTATGGTGACAAAAGTGAAGACATGTAATGATAGTTATTATGTTAACATTACTAGAAACATTTTCAAAATTATCCATGCTATCAAGATGTCAAAATTCCAGGAATTAGGTGTCAATACTCGTAGCTAATAGATAATAATAATAATATAAAAAAATCACAACTTTATTCTTGAAATATAATTGTTACACATTGGTAACCTAGTTCATGAGTTACTATCACCCAAAGACTGCAAAACAAACTTAAAATATAAATTAAACCAACATGAGAATCCAACTAAGGGTTTCTCGACAAAATCATGCCATAACCCGGCATTTTGAAACCCAAATTTGAATCCATCATAAGTAATACAATGCAAACTCAGATGGATTTTCAATGCATGTTTGCATGCTACACTTATTCTCTGTCTAGATATCATTTTTTAAATGGAACCATTAGTCAATCCCACAGTCCTTTTTATGTGAAAAATTTCAGCTCTATTTGAGCTCTTTTTTGCTCCACCACCTCCATAAACATATGCAAACATATATCATGATCTTGGAATTCCATTACATATGTATGTGCCAATGTTCCATAATCATGCCCTATCATCAATTTAAGAAATTTCCATTGAATATCAAATTATGGAGGGGGGGAACTTTTTGCTGCAACATTTGGCTCAAAATCAGGGACCATCTCCGTATGAGGTGAATGAGAACTATAGATATTTGAAGAAGTATATTAGTGCATTTTCCTCTGGCCATGGAGTCATATATAGTCATCCATCACAAAAATTTATCTTTGTTCATTCTCACCTTGAAAGTTGCAAAAATTCATGCCCTAATTGAAATGACACTAAATTTGAAAGATATAATAAAAATGCAAGCTAGAAGTGCCCTATTAATACAAAGGGAAAACCTTCCTACCTACCCTAACTAAGATAAATTTTGATTGAATAGGAAACATGATATTTCCAATGGAGTTGATCCAACAACTTGTTAAATGTATGGGACTAAATCATGCATTTGATTTCCAGGGAAACATGCACATGAAGAGAAAAAGTGCAAAATTAATGGAAAATCCATACATGCCACTTATTAAAACTACACCGAAAGGTCCAAAAATACTTAAGGCCTTAACTTAATTTGAATCCAAAAATGACAAAACATGATTAGTGAAAACACAAGAGTGGTGTGGGTGAACAACATAAATAAAAAGTGAAGATACCTTTCCCCAAGATGCCTTTGTCACCGTTGTATGAAAACATGTTTTCCTTTCCCTTTATACATGCAAGTGAATGCATTATAGGTATGGTGTTTTCCCAGAATAGGAGAAGCCTACTTAAATATATCATTTGTGGAGTGAATGTTTCCTTGACCCAGAACCTCATAGAAACTTATCACTGAATTTGATGTTGGGATGGGATTGTAAAGATAACAACCTCTTCATTCCTACAAACTAGATTCCTTCCTGGAGTTAGGACACAGAGTATTGAATCAAATTTGTAGTTTCTAACTTCTTGTATTTGTTCATCAATCTTGAAATTCAAACATTGCATGTCTTCATTGCTTCATGTTTGAATAATTTGCATCATATCGTACAATAGGAAATTAGGAATTATGATTATTATTACTTTATGGATCTGTTAAGTTACTTTTAAGTTTGCATGGTTTAGTGTGAAATTATTCTAGTGTGCCCTAGGCCCAAGTGAAGGAATGCCAAGGACTGAGAACCCTAGTTTTTAAATGGTATTGTTTCTTATACCCAAAAACCCCTCAACATCACTTCTTATTAGTTCTTAAAAATAGTGTTGTAAACAATTTGAGAACTGATATAGCAAAATCTCACACTTCTAAAGATAAAGTCCTAAAGATAAAGTGTGATACCATGTGTAATTCAATAGCCCCATTGTCACCTCACCAACCTCTTTTCACTTCGGGCTAGCTCTCCTCCAACTCAAGGGGGTTCTCCCTAGTAGATGTTAGGGATCTAATGGCCCAACCAAACCAAGTCAAGAGCCCCCTAACTCTCTATGTTTACTACTATCAATCAAAATATTGAACAATAGGGTCAGACATGCATCCTGAAGATAAAATTTCCAGGGTATTTTTGGGTAATTTCAAAGGGAAAGTCCTCAAACACATATAATCAAGGAATTATAACGTGATTTCAAACATTAAATATCAACAAAATCGTTTAACGGATATTGAAAGGAAAAAGGTGATGGAAGATAGAAAGTGCCTTACTTAAATGCTCTAAGGATTTTTCAATAGTTGCTCCAAAAGCTTCACTTCAAGGCCCTTCAAGATCGTCTCCAACAATGCTATACCATCAACTTCAACAATGTTGCTCCAAAAATATCCTCAAGGTCTTCACAACAAGTTTACTAAAATTTGCTCCAACAATATATTTAATAAGGTCTTCATTGTCAACTCGTCTCTTGTTTGGGTGCCTTAATGTGCAATGACATGTTTCCAGGACTGAATTCAATGCAAGGCATATTTGAAACTCTAACTCTGTCTTCCGGTGTCTTATTAGAAATTATTTCAGTTTTCATTTTGTGTTTTCAAGTTAGATATTGTTCTCAAGTTTTTACATTTATAATTTTATTGCAATGTCGTAGACTGATCAGAGCAGTGCAGGAACAACCTCAAGACGGGATGATCGCGGAAAGATGCCAGAAGAAGAACATGTAAAGTGCCAGCATTGCTCTATCTTCAGGTATTTTAGTTATTTACATAATTGAAATAATATTAATCTTGTTCAAATATGCAGACACCTAGCCATGGTACGCCTGATGATTCCCTCTTTGAGGAAGAGCTTTATTCATCCCTATCTCCAGTGTTCTTGTTGCAAAAAAAGGCACGAGATGCAAGGTCAGAATTTAATACTTTGATAGATGCGCCTCAAACACCTGAAACAGAAGAGAGGATAAAACATCTTATGAGCCAGCTAGAAAGATATCAGGTAATAATAAAAAGTCAAAAGGATATTTTTTTTGTTCTGCATGAGATGAATTGTGATAGTTTGATTTTTAATTTTTACATTGACTAAACTAACAAAAAATTCTTTTGTATGTAGCATTTTCTGGCACTTGCCGAACCCGGTGTTGGTGGTAGTGGGACACAAGGGCAATAGATTTCCCAACAACCCTCTCGTACACCTTCTACTCCTTTAGGTGCCAGCCAAGAAACACACCCCGCACAAGCACACCTTGCACCAACCGTCGAACGTGTCGGCAATGATGAGGCTGATATGGCCAACTACATTATTGTGTTTCCTGGAGCTACACGTGTCAGCTCCACAGGGACCATTAATGGCACGTTGTTGGTGAACGATGAAGGTGTCCCTATAAAGCATGTACAACTCCCAGGTAAATTTTAATATTTTAAATATTTCACGTACTTCATCTAAAACATATTTATCATGATTTTTATTTTTAAATTAATGATAATCTCTTCTTCTTTTTTTCTATTTTTCTTTATTTCCTTCTTTTTTTTTTCTTTCTTTTTTTTTATGTGTAGGAAACAATGAGTTCTACAAGTTTATGGAGAGCCATGCGTTGGTAATTTTTGGCCCAACCATATGCATAGGGTGGAATTCCCAGAATTCCAACCTGAAAAAAGAACTTCTAGATTATCTAGAAGCCCTTTTTGGGGTTGGCACATTTGATAGAACAGCGGTGGCTCGGGTAGCCGGAAAATATTTGAAATATACCAGGGACACCTATAGGACGCAATTGAAATTTAACCCTAGATATGAGCGTCCTCTCGCAATTCCAGAGAGTGAGTGGAGAGCACTCATCCATGACAGAAAAGAGAAAAGGGCAAAGAAATAAGGAAAAATGCCAACTGGACCCGCAAGGTAAATTACAACTTTAATTCAATAGCTTTAATTTTCTCTATGTCTAAAATAAAAGTGTGCTACGTCATATCTGACTTCAATTTTGTTGATGCTAGGTTGCCTGACACCTCAAAGGCAACCAAATCTAGGATTGAGAAAAAAGGCCATCACAAGCTAGGCCAGGGCGGCTACTTGAAATTAGCTGCAAGAATTGTAATTAAGTAGCTAAACATCTTATAATTAATTGTATCGCCTTCCAACGTTTTTGTAATCCTATAAAATATGATTAAAAATACACAATCATATGTAATGTAGGGTGATGACTTCAGAACAGAAACTACATAGGAAGATAAAAATATCACTTTCCATTTCGGCTATCAAGTTGTAGTTGAATGTCGCAGAAGCTTGGGGCAGGTCCCAAGATCCAGAATGCCTGATAAGGTAAAACATTAACCTTTCAATATTTTTGTTTTCATCCATAAATTTAATGTCTAACAACTTTGTTTAAATCAGGGGAGCAACACTACCGACGAGGCAAATAACCCAGTTTTAGAGCCAGATGTAGATGATCCTCATGTGCAACCTGATCATTGTAGTGGGGACTAGGCCGACAATGCTACTATCAATGAGGGCCGTGACGGTAATTAATTTCTACTTATAATTTTTTCTAATTATACCTTGATGGTTGTCCTTATAACTTTTTTTGTTTAAATGACAGAGAATGTTTCCCTTGAGGATCTTACCACCAGAGAGGAAGACAGGGCAACAGTCCCAACGGCGACAACTGGTGCACCAGGTAAATAATCTCATTGCATTTTTTTTTATTAATATTACCGAACTAGTTCAATGATATTTAAAAATTGACAATTAAAATTTAATATTATCTGTTTTTGTAGGCGATGCCTTGTCACTGGATGAGACCAGACATCGTGACTACGCAACTAGGTCAGCGGCGACAACTGGTGCACCAGGTAAATAATCTCATTGCAATTTTTTTTATTAATATTACCGAACTAGTTCAATGATATTTAAAAAATGAAAATGAAAATTTAATATTATCTGTTTTTGTAGGCGATGCCCCGTCACTGGATGAGACCAGACATCGTGACTACGCAACTAGGTCAGCGGCGACAACTGGTGCACCAGGTAAATAATCTCATTGCAATTTTTTTTATTAATATTACCGAACTATTTCAATGATATTTAAAAACCGACAATTAAAATTTAATATTATCTGTTTTTGTAGGCGATGCCCCGTCACTGGATGAGACCAGACATCGTGACTACGCAACTAGGTCAGCGGCGACAACTGGTGCACCAGGTAAATAATCTCATTGCAATTTTTTTTATTAATATTACCGAACTATTTCAATGATATTTAAAAACTGAAAATTAAAATTTAATATTATCTGTTTTTGTAGGCGATGCCCCGTCACTGGATGAGACCAGACATCGTGACTACGCAACTAGGTCAGCAGTGCGGGTCGAAAGTCACGAAACAGGAGCAGAGCATGATGATATTGATGATGTAATTAGGAGCTTTAGAAATAGGAAGAAGAAAAAGAAAATTCGATAATGTAAAATATTGTATTATTATAAGACAAACGTTACCATACTTGGAACGTTTTTTGCGTTATATAAAAACTCATTTATCATACTATTTTTATGTCAAGCATTAATTGCAATGTTTCCTTGCGTACTTTTTGTTGAATTTTTTTTTATTAGTTATTGAATTTTTTTTTTATGCTCATGAAAGTAAAAAATGAAATATAGATTGGGTATTGGGGAATTGAGAGTGATGTGAGGGGGGGGGGAGGGGCCATAAGAGCTTCCACCTTCACGTGGTTGGCCCTGTTTAGTAGCGAATAATTTATTGGAGCGATTTAATCTTGGAGCAAACCTCCCTTGATCCAGCGTAGCAACAAAAAAGTCACTGTTGACTTAGTTGCTACTCTT
Source organism: Pinus albicaulis (assembly GCA_034641835.2). NCBI lineage: Eukaryota > Viridiplantae > Streptophyta > Pinopsida > Pinales > Pinaceae > Pinus > Pinus albicaulis. Next base: position 793,308,480 of record CM076573.1, on the reverse strand, counting down.
TCAGATCGTGGGAGGCTTGTTCCAAGTTCATGTGACTCCAATAAATTGTTCTTGAAATGAAGAGGAGATTATTCAGGTATGTTTTGACATTTTCAACATATGTTCTAACATTATCATAAGAATGAATCTTAGAGTAAAAAATACTACATCAATTACTTGTATTTATTGTATAGATAATGATGGATTTTGATTGACTTGGCAGTGCAGGTACAATCCTCTTGCATCATGAGCAATACAACTTGTCAACCAGGGTCATGTCCAGGATATTTTTTCTTGTGCGCTTGACCAGGTTCGTAATGTCACATTTTGTAAGTTCCTTTACTGTTCATAATTCAATATTAAGCTTGTTCATGATTATTATCTAGGTTTTTTGTATGTGTTTTTTCATCTATTTGATTGTAAGCAACTATGCATGTTTCCTGTTGTTCACTATGATTTCTCTCATTACCACTCCCAGGATGAATCCGACTTTATTGTTACATAGGTTACTTTATTGTTACTATGATTTCTCCATTTACGATTTCATAGGTTACATCATGTAAAGTTGTCAATCTCAGGTTGGTGATGAGCTTTAGTTCTCCGGATTTGGGGCTTTTCTGATATTTTCTCCCTCATGTCATTCCTGCATCACCTCGTTGTTTGAGCATGCCAATTGTCTACCACTTGTACCAATTGGCACATGTCAATCTCTCAGTGGTGCCACATTTCACCTATTTTCAGTGAGAGTTTAGGGTTTCTCTAACATAGCTTCAGAAATCCGATTCAGTGCCTGCTTGAATATTGTCACATAATACTCATGGTTTGGATTGATGAGCATGTTCTGAATGGTTGGTTGATTCATAAGAACCGCCCATATAGTCATCTTGAGATATTTCAGAAGGTTTCTCGGGTTTCCTTTTTCACCGTTTCTAGTGGGTGGGATGGTGTGGGGTGATCCATCAATACTGGTGCTCTTGTAGTAGGGAATTTGTTTTTGGGGATATAAAGGAGCATTTGATGTAGATATCCCAATGGATGCATTCATAGATGGGCACGAGAGGTCAAGAATTTAAATTAAAAATATGCAACCTCTAGCATGGCAACCTGAAGGCCGCGAGAGACACTGGTTAAAGATTGCTTTTTGCTGGCCTTAATATAGTCATGATTTCTTTATATTATATTAATGCAAATATATAGTCCGGTCTCATTAAAATGAGGATTGTGGTTGTATTTCTCTTTGGTTGTTTCTCTCTTAATGCTCCAGAAGTTGCGAAAAGTTGCGATAGTTGTTTAGTTTGCCTGTTACGACTTAAAAGTGGTTTTTAGCAATGGGAGTCATGTTTTTTAAGGTTCATAATAATATGAAGATCTTGTAATTCTATATTCAGCATAAGAGAAGATGGCCTCTGCTTTGGGCAGTATGACAACAATTGCCACATCTACCTCATTGGGTAACAATGAAAAGGGGAAGAAGTTGGGTGCAATGTTTGATAATTATGGCAGACAATTGTCTTCTCTTTCAGTTTTTTCACCCATTTCCTTTAATCGCTCAAGAAGAAGAGGGACTCTGAGATTACGCGACAGAGAGAAGGTAGTTAATACAAGAGCTATGGAAAATGATTTGTACTTCAACAAGGATGGCTCAGTGACAAAAAAATTGCAGGTCAGAGAAAAAATTATGTTTAAAGGAAGGTCACCTGCACGTGAAACTTCATTGCGGTGGATCTTTCCTTGTCCACTTATATTCGATTTTAATGTGTTATTTTAATTTTTAATGGAGGGTTGTTTTGGCATATGGTCTGGCATTCAATTGCACACTTACTGAAAGCATTGTCAATTTGTCTTGCAGGCGGTGTGAACAAACTTGCTGATCTTGTTGGAGTCACCCTTGGGGCGAAGGGAAAAATGTTGTCTTGGAGAGCAAGCATGGTTCTCCGAAAATAGTTAATGATGGTGTGACGGTAGCTAAGGAGGTAATTTGTAGATGTGTGCTCTGGTTTTCTTTTTAACGTTGTATTAGTTCCCCCTCTTAAATGTCTTAGATTTGGTAAGCATAATTTGAAAACTCAAAGGTGAAAGGAAACATATTTGTTACCCAGTGGTCTACTTGGCCTATGGACTAGCCACATTAGAGTAATTCATAAAGCTTTTCACAACAATAAAAGGAAAGGGTTATGGCTGAGTCAAATTTTATTGTTATTGACAGTGTAATGAAATGTATCTCAATGCTATGGTTTTGGACTTTTTATTGATTGAATTAGAGGACCCAATTGAAAATATTGGGGCCAAGTAGGCTGGTTTTCCTTTTTGCTAATGGTTTGGTGTATCTAATTGAATTAGTTGCCTAAGGTATTTTTGGTTGCAAACTCCTTTTCATTTTTCATACGGTATTGGCCTTGTGGAATACATTTGATTGTGTGGTCTTGTTAGATCTACAACATTTGTAGTTGTTTAGTCTTATGGCCGAGGTGCACTTTTATTATGGAAATAGTTGATGCAATATTGTCATTTAATTCTTACTGCAGGGTAGCATGTTGAGAAGATTCTTGTGAAACATTTTGTATTCAAAATGACACTTGATCCTATACGGCATCATGCACTTGACTTCAAAATTAATATTCAAAGTGTGCCAAACAATTCTTGCAAAATTTCAAATATTTATGTTGTTTTAAACCATTATCTTTTTCATGTATTGGATGCTGAAAATGAGAAAAAGACTTTGGTATGAAACCAACTGGTGAATAATTTCCAGCAAAACAACCACTTCCAAGACATGATTTAGAAGTAGAACATATGTACTTATGAAGCACAGAAAGATATCCTTGATGCATTTTCAATGTTTGGCTAGGGTTATTTTTGGAGAAAATAACTCCTTATTCCTAGAATAGTGATCTTCAATACAAGTAAATGCCAGAGAAGAGAGATCATCGTGTGACGCAACAAAACTGAAATTGGACCCCTAAGGAGAGCTGGTGTGTCTACAATCGCTCTGTTAGCATTTTCCCTTGGTTTACCCCGTTCTTTTCCTCCAGCCTGAGTCTTAATTAACTTCTTCTTTCTTCGGGTTTATTTATCAAATTTGTAGAAATTCGTAGAATTTGATAAATAAATACTATCCACAATGCTTGGACTTTAATTTATATTCCCGACTTTATATTATCTCCAAGCCTTATAACCAATGTTTAACTTTCAACACTTTGTATTCCACTATCCTTTTGTTTGTTAAATAGCTTGTAATGAACTTTCGGCTCTATATTTCACCACCCATCCTTACAAAAATCACGCTCCAGACTTATGCTAATTATCTGCCAATCGTTTAATTAAACAATTTCATTATACTCCGGCCCCACCTATATATATCAATAACCAATCAAACACTCATATCATACTTGGCTATCCTCCGCACACCTTAGTTAACCTCCGGGCAAGTTCAACGTGCGACCACCATCCAATGGCCCTTCTCCAAATCAACGACTCTTGGCAATTTCGCTCAGCTTCCAACGTCGGGCTTTAACGTGCGATGGCACGGGTTAAACGGTGGTTTTCCGAGGGTCACTTCGCCACATGTCGCATTCCCTATGGAATCGCTCGCGAATAGGAAATACCGCCTACTCCGCAAAAGTGGTGCGATATGGGCAACCCGCTTTTGTGATTCCGCTCGTGGTTTTGGTACAGGGCTTGACCACGGGTGCAAGTCTGGTTCCACTATCCTTTTGTTTGTTAACTCATGTCCAATCCTCGGGTCAGGTTCCACTATCCTATTGTCATTTTTCCATTATGGCAAGCTTCTTCTAGCCACCTAGGAATAGAAAATGTATTTGGATATAAATTTGAGGCCTCTTCTATTTTAGAAAGAGCATCATGTACTAAATTTTCCTTACCCTTTTTGCAGATTATCTCAAAATTAAAACTTTGCATTTTTCCTCCTCATTTTTGTTAATCTTCCAATGAAATCCATAGCTTCAAAAAATACTTTATGCTATCATGGTATATCTTGACTTTAAAGTACCTCCCAATGATATACTATCCACATTTTTTATTGCATGTAATATTGCTTCCATTTATTTTTCATACGTAGATTTCACCAAATATTTTCTTTGAATTCCTTGCTTTTAAAAGCCAATGATATCCCTTATTGTGTTAATGTTACGTAAATTCCTTTTCCTAGTGCCTCACACTCTACTATGAATGTTTTACCAAAATTAGGTGCAACCGATGTTGGTGTAGAAGACATGGCATCCATTAAAAGAGAGAATGCCAAAGTAGCCCCATCATTCCATATAAATGATATTTTCTTCAAGAGATATGTGAGTGGACTTGAAATGCATGCATAATTCTTAACAAATGATCAATAATATCATGTAAGTCTAAAAAATCTTCTAAGAACCTTGATTTTCTTAGGAATAAGTCATTTTGTAATAACTTGCATCTTTTGAGGCTCCAACTTCACTCCTTCCTTTAAAACAATATGAACCAAATACTCGAATTCTTATTTCCCAAAAGCACATTTCGATATTTTTACTTAAAAATGATTGTTCTCAATAATTTATATAAATTTTCCACATGTTTAGTGTGGTATTCCCATTATTTATTATAAATATGTGTATTATCAAAGAAAACCAACACAAATTTTATAAGATGGGATCAAACAAAATTGTTCTTAAGTCGAGCCCGCCGGACTTCAAATGGAGATAAACCATAATTCAAACCAAATTCGCGTTCCAAAATAGCCTGCTGACGTCAGCCAATTTTGTGACGTGAAAACCAAATGAATTCCGCCCTAATATTTTTCGGGTCCAAAGTTGGGCTGGCATACGGAGGGAGAGTTGTGACGCGAATTTCTTATCAAATTCGCCCTAATATTTTTCGGGTCCGAATTTCCACTGTGCGAGCGGCCCAAACAAATATCCGCTCCAATCAATTTCTGCCACGTGTCCTCAATAAAAACTTTCCCTGCTCCCGGCTGCGGGTGCATTCGATGGTGTTTAAGGTGATGGGACATGGATGTGGCGATTTCATATCAATCACATTAAGATTTAACGTTGTTCAATTAAGTTCCAAGGTTTTCACATCAAATCGCATTAAATTTTAACACCTTTCAAGATCAAACCTCCACTCCCATTAGCGATTCTGCATGCTCCAATATGATCCGGCCTTCGGCTCTCATTAATGATCAGAGATTAATTATGATGAGCGTCCTTCAATTGCATTGCATTGATAAAATGGCATTTTGCTATGGTTTTTCAAACGAGCCGGTTGCTGGGTTACGCTGCCTGCTCACTGTGACGAGAAGGAGAAGTGGCCAGCTGAACTGCTGCGTAGACCTTGCTGCATATCTTCATTTCTCTCAGTCTGGTCCTTGTCTGTCTTCCTCTGTTTCTTGGAATTCTGCTTCTCCATCTCCTCTTGTGCCCATTTCTAGTGAGACTGCACCCATGCCTCGCATGCGTTAAAGGATGCGTTGCCGCATGGAGAGCACTAGAGGTCAACTCCTGCGCGCTCCCTCCAGCCCCTCAATTGAGTTGTCTTCCGGCCAGTCTAGTGATTATGCAGGTCACTATCCAAATACTAGGATTGGGCGGGGTCGGGTTGTAGGATCTGGCCACCATATGGATTCCCCTGCTCCTCGTTTTCCCACCGCTATTTCACCTTCTCCCACGACGCGCACTGCGCAATTTTCCTTTAATTGCTCTCTCAACCGCCCACGAATTACAGCTTCAGTCGCTGTGGTTTTCCACGAGGAGGCCCAAACGGAGGAAGAATGCACCCGTCCAGTGGGTCTAAGCTCGGAAAAATCCGGCCAGCATTCGGGCCTTCAGGAGGGGAGCTATGGCATGAATGTGGAGGTAGCACCTAGTGATCCTGGACCTTCCGAAGGATGGTGCCGAATCATTGAGGAGCCAGAGGAGTAGTTTGGTTAATTTGTTTTTCTTGCTTCGCGGCCCACTTAATTGGGCTGCTTTTAGATTATTTTATTGTGCTGGACCTTTGTAATATTTTTGAATTCTGTAAATTAAAAGTTCAAGACTGGTTTCCCCGTATGAGGCCGGTCTTCTTAATTTTTTGATTTTTTGATGACAAATTTTCCATGAGTCTAGGCAATGATTTTGACTTTGGTTTAATTTTATTCCCACTGTTAATAGATTAACTTTACTTAGAAAAAAAAATGTTGCCCTGTTTCTATTTTAAACCTGTTTTTTGAAATACAGAGCCATGTTTATATGGTCTACGTATTATACTCTTTCTTTGTATATCTACAGGAACCTTTTTGCTATGAACAGGGTGGATGTTGTAGCGGGCTACTAATGGAAACAAGCGAGCCTGAACCTTACATCTCGGATGCAACAGATGGTTACCAATTTTGGAATCAAGCAAGCCTGATCTTACAAGCGAGCCTAGGTTTCTGCAGATGGTTATCACACTCCTCACATTATTAGCATTTTTATCTGTTCAAGGATTTTGGGTACTTTAATTTGTATTTGGAACAATGGACGTCGATACTCTATCTATTGCTTTACTATTCTACATACTGCTATTTCACTTTCTTATAGATGCCTCGGGCATATTTGGATGCTTTCTCAGATTTTTCGTTAATCTCAATGTGGACCGTTACTGGGTTTTATATCATGTCCCTGTATGTGACATGGGGTATTTTTCTATCATTGTCAGGGGTGGGACTTCCACTTTTCTGGATGGATATTTGGGTTCCAATCTTCATATGTGAAAATGTAATGACTTCATGGACTGTTTTAATTCATATAATATATTCAAAACAACATTTTTTCTCTTGTGAAAAAAAAATGATTAATGTTTATCACTCTGCCTTCAAAACTAGCGATTCTAGTCTATGTTGCTGGTTTATTGATATGGTCTGATGGTCTTTTTATATTTTGGACATATCACACTCCTCACATGATTAGCATTTTTCTCTATTCAAGGATTTTGGGTACTTTAATTTGTATTTGGAACAATGGACGTCGGTACTCTATCTGTTGCTTTACTATTCTAAATATTGCTATTTCAATTTCTTATAGATGCCTCGGGCATATTTGGATGCTTTCTCAGATTGTCAATAATCTCCATGTGGACCGTTAATGGGTTTTATATCAAGTCCCTGTATGTGACATGGGGTATTTTTCTATCATTGTCTGAGGTGGGACTTCCACTTTTCTGGATGGATATTTGGGTCCCAATCTTCAGATGTGAAAATGTAATGACTTCATGGACTGTTTTACTTCATATAATATATTCAAAACAACGTTTTTTCTCTTGTGAAAAAAAAACGATTAATGTTTATCACTCTGCCTTCAAAACTAGCGATGCTGGTCTATGTTGCTGGTTTATTGATATGGTCTGATGGTCTTTTTATATTTTGGACATATCACACTCCTCACATGATTAGCGTTTTTCTCTGTTCAAGGATTTTGGGTACTTTAATTTGTATTTGGAAAAATGGATGTCGGTACTCTATCTGTTGCTTTACTATTCTACATACTGCTATTTCACTTTCTTATAGATGCCTCAGGCATATTTGGATGCTTTCTCAGATTGTCGATAATCTCCATGTGGACCGTTAGTGGGTTTTATATCATGTCCCTGTATGTGACATGGGGTATTTTTCTATCATTGTCTGGGGTGGGACTTCCACTTTTCTGGATGGATATTTGGGTTCCAATCTTGAGATGTGAAAATGTAATGACTTCATGGACTGTTTTACTTCATATAATATATTCAAAATAGCGTTTTTTCTCTTCTGAAAAAAAAATGATTAATGTTTATCATTCTGCCTTCAAAACTAGCGATGCTGGTCTATGTTGCTGGTTTATTGATATGGTCTGATGGTCTTTTTATATTTTGGACATATCACACTCCTCACATGATTAGCGTTTTTCTATGTTCAAGGATTTTGGGTACTTTAATTTTTATTTGGAACAATGGACGTCGGTACTCTATTTGTTGCTTTACTATTCTACATACTACTATTTCACTTTCTTATAGATGCCTCGGGCATATTTGGATGCTTTCTCAGATTTTCGATAATCTCCATGTGGACCATTACTGGGTTTTATATCATGTCCCTGTATGTGACATGGGGTATTTTTCTATAATTGTCTGGGGTGGGACTTCCACTTTTCTGGATGGATATTTGGGTTCCAATCTTCAGATGTGAAAATGTAATGTCTTCATGGACTATTTTACTTCATATAATATATTCAAAATAGCATTTTTTCTCTTTTAAATTTTCATTTTTTTTTTTTAAATTGAACCTACCGTCGTTATACCGACGCCTTGTAAGCGTCGGAATTGCGACAGATTAGAAACATCGGAAGAGCGACAGTATAAAAACGACGGACGAGCGAAGTTCAAAACGTCAGACCAAATTTCATCGGAATTGCGACCGTTTACAAACGTCGGACGACGTCCAAAACGTCGGACCACATTTCGTCGGAATTGCGACCATTTACAAACGTCGGAAGAGCGACGTCCAAAACGTCGGACCACATTTCGTTGGAATTGTGACAGTTTACAACCGTCGGAAGAGCGACGTCCAAAACGTCAAACCACATTTCGTCATAATTGTGACAGTTTACAAACGTCGGAAGAGCGATGTTCAAAACGTCGGACCACATTTCGTCAGAAGTGCGACAGTTTACAAAGGTCAAAAGTGCGACGGATTGCGAAACGTCGGAAGAGTGACGCTTGTTTGGAAGTGACGGAAAAAGTGTCGATAGTGCGACACTTTTTAATTGCGTTGGAAGTGCGACGGCATGGTAAACCACATTTTTCTTGCCCTCGAACTATCGCTCTTGCAACGACTATGTGTCGGAATAGCGACGAATTGGCCGTCGGAATTTCCGCCAAATTTTCTAGTGGGCTAATTGGACTAGTCACAACTCATCATGTGCTTCCTTCTTTAGTGTGCATATTTCAACAACAATGGGACTTATGTAACTCAAATTTGAACCAAGGTGAATAAAAATTGAAATTTTTTCTTCATGGAGCATACCTTCCATCTCTATAATCATTGTCTGATGATTAGCTTAATAATTATCCAGTGTTGCGTAAATTCAGGGCACATTTGTAGCCATGTCCTTAGTTTTCTTTGCCTCATGCACACTGTACAGTCTTTAACCAGTGTGCTTGTGTTATGGGAATTATTATTTAGGTGATTTCATCCAAAATTATAATACTTATATGGACCCTTCTCATTACTTTTGGCTTCATCTTGATCTTAACGACATCTGCTGGTAGTGTTGGACTTCTGTTGGTTTTATTGGTTAACAGGGGTCACACTTTCTCTCTTGATTTTCTTTTTCCTTTTCCCTAAACTTGGAATTTCCCTTGAATCTCCAATCTAATTTATATTTAGGCATGTGCCTAGACTACTCATAACAATTCTTCAGTTTCAAATTTTGTCCTATAATGTCTTAGGCTCATCAAATTCAATTATATCCTTGAATTATTGTGCAAATCCACTAACATACCTATGCATATTTTCTTTATCCTCCTTGAGGTAGGGAACATACCTTAGAAGTTCTAAATTTTTTTTGGTGTACTCATTGTTTATCATTTGTCCCAACCTAAGCTCATAGAACTCCTTCACCTTGTTGTCTAAGTATCTCAATAGATATTTTCTCCTGAAAGACTCCTCAAACACCCTTCAAGAAAATTCTTCCTCCCTTATGCCTTTTACAATTTTCAGATCTTCCCACCATATATCAGCCTTGCCTCTTATATTGAAAATAACTACCTTTGCATTCATGTTTTTTGAATAATCGTGGATTCAAAAGAATTTTTTCATTCCCAGTAGCCAGGCTTCAACATCCTTTGATTTTTTCATTTCACCATCAAAAGGAGGAATCTTAGCCTTTTTAAACTCACATGGTATATATTATCTTTCCCTTCTCCTCCCATGATGACATTGTCACCTTATATGGTTATCCTCATACTACTATTCATGGGTGCTTGAGTTCCCTTTTGGGGTACTTAATAGAGTACCTCCTTTCACAGTGTCTTCACTAAAAAAAAGATGCATATTTCTATATATGCTCTCATTTTCCCCATTGGTTCTTTCTTCCCACCCCAATGGGCTTTGCATGTCTATATGGTTGGTCCCCAAGACATGTCTCTGGTGCCTTTGCAGGTATGATAGGATTTGCAGTATGAGTGAATTGACTTCAAATTACTTTTATTGTGCTATGACAAGCCTCTCATTGTCATCTTTACATCTCCTTATTTCTAATCTCAAGCTTCTGAATGTTTCCACCAAACAAGAGAGTCTACCCCTCTTCATGTCTAGGTTGTGATTGGTTGATGTTTTACATGTACATCGAATCCATTCAACACCCATGTGGCAGCTTGAGCCTAGCTATTGACTCACTCTATAACATAACCCCTACTAACCACATCCCAAACAAAGGGTAGCAAGATTTTGTGACAAAGTTGACCGAAATTCCAAGGTATTGTTATGGAAATGGGGTCTAAATTTTTCACTTTCTTTTCACACTTATCGAAACTTGAAACAAATGATGACATTGAATTCGTTTCATCATGGTGATTCCGACAAGATATAATTTTTCCTAAATTGTGTTCTAAATTCACAAGTTATAAAACCACAAGGATTAACCTATTAAACGTTTTTGGGTCATCTTGACTTGCCACGTGGCACTTGCATGGACCCATATGCTGCCTACATGGAAAATCTTGTCAACACTCATTTAGAAAATTGACCCCAGTTGTTCAATCATCCATGCCTTTTAATTCCTTACAAGACCCAATGCATACACAAGCATAAATATAAAAAAATTTCACCCACTCCCTTACAGGTGGGTATGTAGTGCCACATCACCCAATGTATAAAATCTCAAGGATTTCCATCAGCGCTCCCTTGAAAAGGTTTGGGGTACCTTGCACTTAAAATTTTAGGATTAGTTGGACCATATAGCATTCCCCTCCCCCTCTAACTTACATGTCCATCACTCTAATTTCAACAAGACTCCATTCATTAGGCCCACAATGGCCATGTCACTTTGGGAGAAAAAAATATTGAGCATTCTACTATGCCTTTCACTCATAATTTATAGGTTTTGCAGTCTGAGTGATGTCATCGGTTCCTAACACCTGGATGACATCCTCCTACACCATTCCTTCTTTTCCACTGGTCTCGGGACTATGGGTTTCATTGAGCGTTGATAATGACCCCATTGCCACCTAATCCTGAATATTTGACCCCGAGAGTTCCTCTTAATGCTCCCTTTGGATATTTCAGGGATATTTATTGGGGTTAATCCAAAAATTAGGAATTATTGTACTATGATGGTCCAAATATCTCTCACTCATGAATTTGGTCATTTTTCCTAGTCTCACGATTGAAGAGGGTTACTCCATTTCCTCTCAACATATTGTGCTTTGGAATTTAACTAATTTTATCCCTACGCTTAGGGACCACTCCTAATATATACCAGGCCTCTGTCGAGGCCTCCAATACATATTCAATGACATATGATGGAATACATGAGCTCTTATGGCCTATCCCCCCTAAGCTTTAACGAAACTCAGCCATGGCCATGGACATTTATACATGTGTGATTATAATTAATATATGTACACACACATATATACTACGCTATCTCTTCTGAGCTTAAATGGGAAAAAGGATAGTCAAATACATATTGTTGTAGACTTATTCATATAGAAGAGTTGCATACATGCCACTAGACTAAATTTCCAATCTCATAATAAACATAGAACTATGTTTAACAAGAGATTTCACATATGAATTTAACAATTTATTAAGGGTACAATACAGTCCAAAATTAATCTTAGGGAAACAATTATTCCTTTCTAAAATCATTACAAATATCATTGCAGTTCCTCTCTCATGAATGGAGTCCCCATTCCATATCATAAACATCCCATTTAACCAAATAAAAACATATGTACATAACGTATAAATACAGAGCATAGTTAAACACTTATCTTATGCAGGACAACAATTTTTTGACTAGGGCTCAAACTCTAACACTCCACCTAGCCATAAAAAATATAAACCACTATTAATTGTAGTTTACACCCCCTATCCAGATTCCAGTGCTTAATGTAGAGTGATTTTTAGAGGAATTTCAACCAACAAAATAGATGAAAAAGGATGCCACAAGGGCACACTGCTTTCATCCACAAGCGACACACATTTTTAGTCAGTATTTAGATATATATAACATCCATGCCTGGATACCACAATAAAAAGAGTATTTTTTCACTTTCAAAAGAAGAGATTCCACATCAAGGGGAGGTTCATCAGTGGATAAGCTACTAATTTATAATATATCACCTCTCTAGTTGGTTAATCAGTGATTCAAGCACGAGAAATTTTTCTCGAAGGCAACACCTAGTGGTTCAACATCCCCCACAAGCACCTGAGTGACTCTTCCCAAACCAGTACGTTCAACAATCCAAAATATTCCCATGGTTTATTTAGACTTATAAGCAATACACTACTCTCTAAAATTCCTTTACCCAGTAAGCCTCCATGAGGGTACTTCAGTTGGTTCCTATCTCTCCATATCTTTCTTTCTACCAAATCCAATCACTTTTCTCTCACTAAATTCTCACCTCCGCCCTTGGAGGAAATTTTCTCACAATATTACTCATTGTGTTCTATACTATGCTACCTTTGCATGTGCTCGAGAGGGTAATAGAATTTTTTCCCTTGTTCCATTGTCTCTATGCATCAGAGGGAGTCTGATAGAGGGATTGATCTCCCTCCTATGCATATGTGCATCGTGTGTGTAGTTTGTGCTCAAATCAAAATGGTATAAATTTATATATCCTTCCTAATTCCACACGAGTCAACCTCTCTAATAGTGCATCCCATGCATGTCTTTAAATTTGTGCCATATTATTTCTTGTTTCTTGAGCTAGATGACACATAGACTTGTCCTATTCATTTTAGTTTAATTTATTTCCAACTCAACCCATTTAAAGCCACTCATCTAACCATGGCTTATTTAAAAAATGGAATTGGTGTCCCTTATCTCATCATTTTAAATTAATTACAGTTTAATTGCAATGGAAAAATTTTAACCAGGGGATTTCACACCGTAATTATACAACAATGACTCTAACTTTATTGCCTTGTACCAAATATTTATTGTTTGAAATAAATTTCCAAAATTCCACCTGGAGGATGTGCTCTTGTGTTATCTAGGTCATCTATGTGCTCCTTCAAGTGATCATGCAAAGTTGATATGGGAGGCACATTATAATCAAGTGCATGAAAATTTGGTGTGTAGAATATAGTAGCGGTACTTCAGAAGTATTTCTACTAGCCAAAGATTCGTTAATATGTCCAGTGGTATATCATATTGTGCACTTCATATACCATTGCAAAACCAACCATTAAGAATCAAGGGTTGTACATCACTCCTCTAGTACCCCATACAGTCTCCAAGAGTCAATATCCATGGATATGATATGTTTTCCATCCACCAAGAATGGTAATTATTGTGTGTTTGTGTTTTTTGATCGGTTTCTAAGATGGACATTTTGGCACCATGCGGGAAGAGTATCACAATTGAAGCCACTATTAAACTCTTATTTGAGCATGTTTTATTTCATTTCTGGATACCTCAAACCATTATTTCAAATAGGTAAAAGAGGTTCCTAAGGACATTTTGGTCCAAACTATGGTTTTTCATGGAAACCAAGTTGACCAAATTGAATGTCTTTCATCCCCAATCAAACAGACAAACGAAAGTGACTAAAACGATGATTGTGAATATATTGTGTATGTACAAATCCAAACATCTTCATAAATCCATCCATATGTTTAGAATAGGTATAATAGATCCCTCCACAACTCTATTGGCCTTACTCCTTTTCAAATGTGCTTGGGGTTCCAACCATTGGTCGCAATTGATGTAGTTATTCCCATTGACTCTTCACTAATATATTCCTCCCATGATTGGGTCGAGGTGGATAAGTAGATACTATTTTTTGAATGGATCCAATGCCTCAGAAAAAACTCTATGATATTCTACAGAAATCTAGTGCTAGGTGCAAGCAACGACATGACTAGTATAGGCTTCCACATAAGTTTTAGGTTGGTAACAATGTGTGGTTACATTTACAGAAAGGGAATCTCACAAGCCCCCATAGGAATATTATACCACTCAAACATGGACCTTACACAATATTAAACATTGAGGGTGAAATTTTAATTGATCATTCCCCCTACCTTGGTTTGCAGACACTATTTAATGTTGACTTACTTCGACCATATTTTTCACCTCTGTTGGATGCATAAGGTAGCCGAGTAATTGGCCCCCATAAAAATAAATATTTAATTCATTTAACATGCTAAAATAGATCAAATGATTCACACCAAGACAAATGATACCCACTTATAACAACACATATGACTCTATCAGGTTATCAAAGCATGGAAGCTTATTCACCAAGGAAAGTGACTCACTAGGGGCCAAATTCAATAAAAGTTTCCTCATCTGATGAGGTAACTTGATGCAATCATTACTTCCTAATGGAGAACGATTTATCCAGGTGGATATTGGTGGCCACCCATGTCTTCCATTGTCTCAAAAATTCTCTATCTTCTTGGTATTTTTCTTATGATTTTTGTGTCACAAACTTTTAAGGTCATTTTCAAGCCCTAAATGATGTAGTTTTCCAATTTTGTGGTTTAGGAGTTGTCATAGCATAACCTAGCCATAGTCAAAAAAATTATTCATCATATAGTTATTTCCAACAAGATATAATGCACCCCAAGAAAATATTGCATGTACAATTTGTGTCCCTATGAAGTTGGCATACAATCTAACCACCTCAGGGCCAAAAACACTTTTGGCATTTCATCTTTTAGATTTCGTTTTTTGGACCTCTGGGGTTATTTTATAATGTTAAATTTCGATTATTTTATTCGTTTTTGATAACTTTTGGGAATGCATGTAGCCCCCATCTCTCTTTGTTCAGAGATAGCTACCAATATTCTAGCTATTTTGTGTTCTACAATATTCTCCTATTTAATTTATTAATAGAAGTTTTTTTTTTAATTATTAATTTGTTTATTTTAATTCTTTTCCTTGGACTTTAAAGTCATCTTATTTTAATTGAAAATATTTTTCATTATTAAAAAAAAAATTAAACACCCCCCTTTCGACTTGACACTTAATGACTATTTTAAATTTTATTATTTTTTCCATTGAATTGACCCTTAACAACTATTTTGAAATTTTATTATTTTCCTGACGGCTAAATAAGTGAATTATTTTCCATTTAAGCCTTCCAGCACTCGATTTTTTATCATTCAATATTCTCTAGGTCCCTAATGAATGGTGGAGGGTCCACCCGAAATGTTGGACAAGATATTAATCCTATACACAACTCCATCCAAATATTTTCTCCAAATAAGTTTGATTTTCACCATATTATTCTAATATCTACTATATTTATATATGTGTGTTCCTTTTACTTTCTTGAATTTCATTTCATTCCTTGTATAACCCAAATCGTGATTTATCATCCAAATAGGTGAAATACATACCCACTTGTAAATATTCTGCGATCCATATCTACAATCTAGTATACATTAGTAAAACCATGTACGTACAACACTCTATCCAATATGGTATTCATTAGTATCATATTCCATAGGAAATAATGCCACACAAATACTTGAAATCCCTCTTTACTATTATCCAACACTCCTTCACTAGTTATACATATACCTCCTCAATACTTCCATTGTATGTACAATGACTAGTCAAGTACAAACCATTACATACATCAAACTTCCAACTGCATTGGGATGTGGAACATGAGATATGTCATATTCCTCTTCCTATGTCTTGGGAGGCTATTCTACAAATAAATTTACACCTACAGGAGTATGCATTTTCATTGGTTTACATTCCTACATATTAGATCTTTGCAGTTATGTCTCAACATACTTCCTCTTATTTAACCAATTTTTTTTGTTTTTCCAATCTCTTGTAATTTCCATGCAAAAAATAAAGTTTTTAGCACCAATATCCTTTATGTCAAACTTAGAGGAAAATTGATTTTTCACTTCATAGATGATTTCCTTGTCATTTCCAGTTAGAAACATATCATCCACATATAAGACCAAATAAATAACTCGATAACCAACTAATTTGAAATACACATAGTGATCTACTTTACTCCTTGTGAATCCAAGTCACAATATATAAGTATCATATTTTGGTACCACATCCTTGGTGATTAGTTTAACCCATATAGGGAATTATTCAAACTACATACCAACTCTTTATTTCCTTTCATAATAAGACCTTTGGGCTGCTTCATGTAGATTTATTATTCTAGATCCCCATGTAGGAATGATTTCTCCATATCCAAATAGAAGAGAATATATCACCAAATTCAATTCCCTCTACCTAGAAGAGAATATATCACCAAATTCAATTCCCTCTACCTAGAAGAGAATATATCACCAAATTCAATTCCCTCTACCTATGAATAATCATTTGCTACTAACCGAGATTTGTATTTCTCCACTCTACCTTTCACATTCAGTGTCTTCTCAGTCACCCATTTACTACCAATGGGTTTTCTTCTAGCTGGAAAATCCACTGGATACCAAGCCTAATTCTTATCCAATGCTTCCATTTATTCAACCATGGCCTTTTTATAGAGTTTTTCATCCTTTATCTCCACTACCTCCTTCATATTTCTAGGTTCATCATCATAAATAAACAATGAAAAAATTAAATGGAAATCAGGTGGAATATACCTTTCTGGTTTCCTTCTTTCCCAAACCATTCTCCTCAAACATGGAATCTATTTTCCTTCCTCTTTTGATTTGTATTATTTTGTAGAGTCTGTTATCACTCCATTGGACCTCTAAGGCTAAGAAAGAGTCCAAACAAAGGTAACCACAGACCAATATTTTAGCTTGGTAGCTAGCCCTACCAAACTGGAGAGGGCTCTCTCCACAAAATCACAGCCAAGAGGGCTGGATGAATTAGGTTTTTAGGCTAGGTATGATTACAGGGGTTTATTTGTTTGAATTGGTTTGTTGGATGGGTGAATTAGGTCAAAGAGGCTAGGTTAAGGAAAATAAGATTAGGATTGTAGTCCATTCAATGGGGCAAGTTAGGTAGGAAAACTAACACTTTAGGGTTTTTGAGTGGGATGGATCAGACAGATGAGGTGCTAGAAAGCACAAGATAATGTATGTATTCTTTCTAAACTAAAGAAATTAGACAAACTATGAATATTTTCCCAAAATAGAGCATAGAAGATGTATTCTGCTTATAAACTTGAAAATCAACATATAATAGAAATGAAATGGATCATGAAGAATAAAAAACATACACACATTTGTAGGAGAAGAAGAAACAATGCTAAATTTCCATACCACAGGTATCCCAAAGAAATAGCTACAACTCTTTCATTAAATTCCTGCCAAATACTGATTACACTAGAGTCTCTGATCAATGCAACAACATCCAACCTGGGAAATGATTCAATAAATGAAAGATATATACATCAAAAAACTTCTCCCAACCTTAGGGGTTGAATCCCTAAGTTGAGGATCCGTTCCACCAAAAACTGAACTGCATACCTAAAGTGTAGGGAGGTCAAACTGACTCATCCCTCACTTTTTGGAAACTGATTCATTACATCTAATCAAGAGTTTTACCTAATTTATTTACCCCTAGGTAACTTATAAACATGATTATCTAGGTGGATATCAATGGCCACCCACCTATTTCATTTGGACTTGCAACATCAATTCTTACAGTTTTTCACTTCCAATAGCTTATTATTTTTAGCAGGTTTTTGGGTCTTACATGCCCGAAGCCATTTTGGGGCATAATGATCTAGGTGGATATTGGTGGCCACTCATCTATTCCATTTTAACCCCCACCATCAATTCTTTCCATTTTTAAGTTTCATCACAACTTACTATTTTTAGGAGTTTTTCAGGTCCTAAACTTCAGGAGCTATTTTGAGGCCCTAAACGACATTTTTTGGGAAACCTGAGAGCAAAATCAATCATATTTCTTGCATCAAAAGTTATATTCCTCAGACAGATCTTTCTAATGAGCTATTGAGTGCATCAAACGGAGATCAAATGCCAAAGTTACATCCTCAGGAAGTTGAAACACCAATTTACCCAAACGGGGCCCACAGTTTTAGCGCTTCATCTCCTAAGGTTAGGTTTTTGGACGTTTCGAATTCTACATTGTTTCTCAAAAATAAATAGGCCCTCGAGCATCATTGTAACACAGTTTAGGGGCTGGTAGCTGTCACATCTCTTCTCAGGGATACGCTGCCAGTACCCTAGCTCATCTATTTCCATTATGTCTGTAATAGGCCTTCGAGCCTCAATGTAGCACAGTTCAGAGGCCCGTGTATCGCACATCTCTTCTCAAAGATGTGCTGCAGTGCCCTAGCTTGATTCCATTATGTTTGTAAGATTATTTCAGTCATTATTTTATTAATAAAATGAAGCATTATTTCTATTACATCTCTGTGTTTATGGGTATATGTGTATTCTGTTGCGTTCCTGCATAAATCCGGATCGGTGGTATCAGAGCGGGTCTAATCTTTCTCTGTTTTTCCTTTCATGTCCCCAACATGGTTAGGGTATAAGGAGCTCAAGCTCGATCTAGTTTCACCATTCTAAGATCAGCCTTGCCAACCCCGATGACCCCCCATGGTGGAAGGAAAGAAAGACAAGGGAGCAGGAGATCCTATCAAAATCTTGCTCGGGGAGGCCCTCGAGAAACAGAGGAATGAGATGGCGAATAAATTTTCCCAGATCCTTCAACAACTGCCCACCAGTGGCACATTTACATCGAGCACGTCCGCCAATAGGTCCGCGACCAATACCAAGTTCAGCAGAATCTTCCCCCCCATGGAGGAACTTAACGCAATGGAGACCATTGCTTCCTCAGGAGGGAGGAATGATCCAGGTGGATATTGGTGGCTTCCCACCTATTCCATTTGGACCCGCAACATCAATTCTTGCAGCTTTTCACTTCCGACAGCTTACTATTTTTAGCAGGTTTTCGGGTCCTGCACACCCAAAGTCATTTTGGGGCATTAATGATCTAGGTGGATATTGGTGGCCACCCACCTATTCCATTTTGACCCCACCGTCAGTTCTTTCTGTATTTAAGTTTCAGCACAACTTACTATTTTTAGCACTTTTTCGGGTCCTAAACTTCCGGAGCCATTTTGAGGCCCTAAACGACATTTTTTTGGGAAAACCAACATGAACATCAATTTTTTTTCTTGCATCAAAATTTTTAGTCCTCAGATATATCTTTATAATGAGCTATTGAGTGCATCAAACGGTTATCAGATGCCAAAGTTACGTCCCCGAGAATTTGAAACACCAATTTACCCAAACGGGGCCCACAGTTTTGGCGCTTCATCTCCTAGGGTTAGGTTTTTGGAAGTTTCGATTCAAAATTGTTGCTCAAAAATAAATAGGCCCTCGAGCCTCATTTTAACATATTTCAGGGGCTGGTAGCCATCACATCTCTTCTTAGGGATAAGCTGCCAGTAGCCTAGCTCATCTATTTCCATTATGTCTATAATAGGCCTTCGAGCCTCAATGTAGCACAGTTCAGAGGCCCGCATATGCCACATCTCTTCTTAGAGATGCGTTGCCAGTGCCCTATCTTGCTTCCATTATGTTTGTAAGCTTATTTCAGTCATTCTTTTATTAATAAAATGAAGCATTATTTCCACTGCATCTCTGTGTTTATGGGTATATGTGTATTCTTTTGCGTTCCTGGATAAATTTGGATCACATGATTATTAAATTTACATCCTTGAATTACATTGGTAAAAACATCATTTTCCTAGGTGAAATAGATAAAACTGAGAAAATTTGCAAATTTTAGGAAACACAAAAAATTGTTAAAATGCACAGCACCAATGGAAAAAGTGCAATGCCAACTTCAACTTCACTTTTGAAAGGGTTCCCAGTGTCCAAATTAAGCTCAGGATAGCTCATTGGAAATATTATCCTATATAATTTCCATATATGTGCTTAGTTTCCAAAATAGTTTTGATTTGACCATCCAAACTTCATTCTCCCAAGACTGGTCAAAAGCACAGCACTAGGCTCAAAAAGAGGGCAGAAACATGATTTTTTGGATGTTTTTGGCCATTTCTCCTTGTCAGAATGTCCAAATTTGATGTGCCAATAGTAAAAATTTGATGTAGATGGCCTTCTGAATCCAATGGCGGTGACCGTTTTCCATTTGGAGGCTCCTAGAAGAAGTGCAACACCCTAGGCGTTGCGTTCTTAACAAGTGGACTGTGTCAAATTTCCGGGTTTTTTGCAAAAATAGGCCTCAGAGATAGAGATATATCTCCCTAACCATGAACTCTTTTCAAAACTGAGAGAGGCTTTTGTTATTTGCCATGTTTTGAAAAAAAAAATCCACTAGTTTCACAAAATTCATTTTTTTGGCCACAAACTTCTCTGCAAAATGGTGTCTCAAACAGGATTTTGCACAGGCAGAAAAATAGGATGTGAAGATGTGAATGGATCTCTCATTATTTAATACATGTGTAAAAATTCAGATGTGTTTTTTACTTTGATATCTTAGGAACAAAAACCTTCTCTAGTTTCCCAAAATTAATTTTTGTTTGGTCACCTTTTTGCAAAACATTTTCTCGAAAATGTGCCTTCACAGAGCTTTTCAAATTTTCCCAAATTTTCTTCAAATTTCCTCAAAATTGCTTCAGACTTACTTCATGGAGACCTGATATGGTATGCTATGCTATCATAGATGCATCAATGAGAAAATCCAACTTACCCTTCTCTTTCTTCTTGATTATGGTTTGTAGTTCTAGACCAATTCACAAAAATCAAAGCAGCCCACATGTTTAAAGCAAGTGACTGCCATGGGTAAGGCCATTAATTCTACGGTTTATGTAAGCTCAAACCTCATAATTCTTCCTCCCTTGTGTGTCCTTATTTCTTCTGTTTCTTCCTCCTCCATGATTTTTTTAGTCTTCAAACCCTAGTGATGAGGAAATGTGAGTGGGGATAGGTCTAGGGAGTGAGGATAGGTTTATGAGAATTTAGGGATATGGGGGATTGGGTTATTGAAATTTTGGAGGTGATATAGGGTTAAAATTCTTAGGGAATCAGAAATGATAATTTTATTACAAGTTTTGGGTAAGGGTGCCTGGGAAATTTGAAATACCTAGGACTTAGGGTTTAGGGGATAAGGGATTTAGGGAAAGGGATATAGTGTTGTATGGGTATGGATAGGATTTACAGTCATGTAGGAAGGTAATGTAGGTTTTATGGGCATAAAATTGGAATGAGGAGATGTGATTAGGGTTTTCAACTAGAAAAACTGCCAATTTTTCATGAAAACTCAAACACCATGAAAATGCTCTTGAAGAATGCAAGGAGGAGGAAAATGTGTCTTCATTACTTGTTAAGAGGTGTTAATAAGATTTGGTGGAGTTTAGGAGAAATTTTCATGAGTTTTGGAGCTTATTGGGAAAGCTGGGAAAAAACGCAACACCCTTCGGCAAAAAATGCAGTGCTTCTGTCCAAAAGCGCAGCACATGTTCAAAAAACGCAGTGTCAGCCTCTAGAAACATAGTGCCAACTTCAAGGCCACTTTTGGATGACCTCCATAACTCCAAATTGAGCTCATGATATCTCGTTGGAAATATATCTCCGTATGCTACACAATGGACCTATCAAGCACTGAAAATGATCAATTATACCCCCTCAAAAATCAATTCTCCCAAGACTTGTCAAAAAGTGCAGAATGGGGGTGCAAAAGCGTAGCGTGCTCTTGCAGTCCATATTTGGAGGCCTTCAAAAAATCCAAGTTGAGCTCATTATAGATCATTGGAAATATCTTCTAGTCCAGTTGTTATTTGACTTATCAAGCAAGTCAGTTAAATAATCCATTAGGGATTAATGTTGATTTTCCCAAGAATACTCCATAAGTGCAACAACTCTCATATAGCAACAATATTTTTATCATTCCTCCCAAACCATAACACCTGTGTAAAAAATGAAGTAGGTTTTTATTCCCTGGTCTACTATTAACAAAATTGTATTTCATTTGTGTGAAATCCATCTCCATTTCGTCAGAAAAATACTTTGAAGTAAAACTGGCCCTATGTGTAGCAAATGATTTTTCCCTTGGAATTACTTCTTGAAAAATGATGGAGACATTATGTTTATGAGATAGAATGGCCTCATAATTAATGATATGACCCTCCTTATGCCTCCTCTACTTAGATTTATCTGATTCCATAGCAAACCCTAGCTCAATGGGAGAGAAAATTAGGGTTTAGTGTAGGCAAAATAGGGGATTTGGGAAATTTATAAGAATGAAGGGAAATAAATGGGATAGGGGGCTTCTAAATTCTTAGGAAAATTTTTGGAGGTAGGGAGGGATGTTAGGAAGTAGGGAAAAGTGTAATTTCAAGGATTGAGTGAGGGGAAGGGGTCTAAAATGGAAAAACACGGGCCTAGTCGAGAAAAGTGTCAAATCGTAGCAATAGGCTAGGGTTTGTGGAAAAATGATGATTTTGAGGGATAGAAATGATGGGAAGTGTTTAGGAAGGTATTTTAAGGATAGGGGAAGGTTTAAGAGCATCATGATACAAGTCTTGTTGATGATTTAACCATGGAAGTCATGAAACCAAGAAAAATGCCCTCAAAACCCTAGGATAAGGAAATGAGCTTTCCAAACACAACTGAGAGAGAAATATGGTAAAAAAAAAGCCACTTACTTGTAGATGATAGTTTGGAACCTGAAATTTTTGAATACCTTTGACTATTACTTCTCCTTAAAAAGATGAATTTGATGGTGAAATGACCAATTTCCATGATTTTGACCCTATGAGCTAATGATAACACAACATGGAAGAATGAGTTGAATGATGACCATGATGACTATGGAACTATTTCAAAAATGAATGACCTGACCATGGAGGTGAAAGGAGTAGTAATGATCTCAATATCCTAATTAGTGACCAAATTTTTGCATGACCTAGTGGAATGATAAAAGATTTCAGAATGGAACCCTAATATGATGTGAAAAGAGATATTTTGATCACTGGTGGCAGGATGCAAAAACTGACACTAACAGAGTCTAATTCATCATCCTTTAATTCAAACTCTATATTCTTTGGTTTTGTCTTCCTTCATAGAAATTCCTATTTAATAACATACTTGACTTCTCTAAATACCACATCTTGACTATACACTATTGATGGGCTCCAAAATTTTCTATTTTATTAGGCCCATTTGGTTATTTATAGGCACTTAAAACATTTATTTGACCCCCTTGCTTTCATATCATAGATTTAATTCGTAGTATTAATGGGTCCTTGGGAATTTGGTTTATCATTGCTTATTATGTGCCTAATATTATTTATTTTTGCATAATATTGAGAGAATATTGAGTAAATTATGAATGAGATAATATAGGGAATTTATCCCTACTACAAGATGGATCAATATTGGAAAATAAATGAACAAAATATCATGAAATTATTGACAAATTTTGGAGCTCCACTAATTGAGAAAATCTAGGAATTTGTTCTCTCTCATTTAATGAAGATTCATAGTGTTGGGAACCATATCCACTTTTTGAGGGATTTTGGAGGGGAAAGCTACCTCCTTTAAAGGAAAATTCTTCTTCATCACATTGTATAAGTACCAATTCGAATTTTCCTCTAGGAGCATGTATTTCTTAGTCTTCTTGTGGAGAAAACTTGTTATTTAGTAGCTCCACTTTCATTTCTAGTAGGAATGTATTTGGATTGATTCAAATAATGAAGTTTGGTGCCACTTTTAGTTTCTAAAGCTTGATTTCCTTCATACGAATATGGTTTTCCTTGGTCTTGGCTATTCCAAGAGCCTCATATCCCTCTTGTATAATATCTTTATTTCCTTTGAATGTATTTTCACTTGAATCTCTTATTTTTGCATTTACTATTAATGTTTCTTTTCTTGTAGGTCATATTGGTTAAATGATCGAAGTGAGTTGTTTTATATGTTATTTACATAGTCACAAGAATGATTAATCATTAGAAAATATTTTAAAAATCATATTCATCATTGAGCTACTTGGATAGGTTTACTAGTTCACAAATCTAGAATTTTTGGAAGACCCTTGTAGCAAAACAGTAGTAATTTTCTGCTATTTTTTAGAACGTGTTAATGAGATTAATTTAAGTTTATTAAAACTGAATTGGGTCATAAAAAAATTAAAATTAATAACAAAATTTACCCCATAGCATTCACACATGATTAGGTTAGACATTTGGTCAGTTAACTAGCTCACTAGTTCTTGAATTTTTGGTTTTTAGAGTAGTAATTTTCTGCTATTTTTTAGCGCATGTTAACAGAGGTATTTTGGAATGATTCCACTTGGAAAAAAGTCCTAGAACATATTTATTAATGAAAAAAACTTTCCCATCTCATTTATATTTTATTTACTTGGGCATTCGACAATTACTATCTCGCTCCTATAGCAAAACAAAACCTCGTGTAGCACCTCCTGTGCCACTCATATAACACCCCTATAGCACATGTAAACTTGACCATATTTGATCCAATATATTTATTTTTGTTTCTTAGGCTTGAATCATGAACCTAGGCTATGAATCTATGATTGAGTAATACCATTAGACCTCTTAAGCATAGCCTCTTCTCCAATGCAATCCACCTCTCTAATTATGGTTAGTGGATAGATTCATGACTTGGAGAGAATAATGATGATTACTTTATGAAGCACCTTATGAAATTTTTTGACAAAATATCTCTTGAATGTAGTTATTGAAGAATTATTTCATTTTTTTTCATATATCTTAAGATATGGTTTCCATTTCCAACATTGTTAATTCTATTGCATAGACTAGCCTTTCTTTTGATGTATCATTTACACTCTACAAATAGGTTAATGTTTACATTTATGCAAGAAATATATGAGAATTTACATTCATGCAAAGTATAATAGCCTTTCATTTCTGAAAATTAGCTAGGATTTCTTCTCTGCAAAAGTAATTAGGTTTCAATTCTGTAAACCGAGTAGCATTTCCATTTCTGCAATTAGTTTATGCTTCATTGCATCAGATCAGTGAAAGAAGGACACATTGCATGTTGCATATATCGTTCCAACACCTCTTAAGTTTGTATGAACCTTGGGTTGATAATTTAAGTTGGTAGCCTCGGGATTTGCAACATTATTGTTGCAATTCTAGGCTCATCACTTTTGGTGTCATTGTCGCGAAGGTGTCAAAGTATGCATTGTTTTCTTCCCTAGTTGATTCATTCTTTTAGTTTCTACAAAAACACAAAAAAAAATCATTAGGCATATTTCATTTAAAAAATACAAAATCACTTTGCATTAGTGTTTTCATTCAAAAAATCATTTAAAAAAAATTTCTTCAATACCACACCCCCCACTTGATCATGTGGTGCAGTAAGAGCTACATCACCCTCAAATTTTGCAGGCCGAAGAAGAGGAGATGACAGAGAAGGTAGGGTAAATGAATGGAGATTATGACAATGAGGAAGATCCTCTTGATTTCCCATTCTAGATATTGATATCAATGTTCATATGAAGAACATCCCTCCATCTTTCCTTCCCAACTTCTATGGTATGAGGTGAGAGGATTCGAAAACCTTTCTCTTTGAATTTGAATCCTTTGTAGATCTTATGGTTAATTACTAAACACTAAAAATTTGATATTTTTTCCAGCAACATTGAAGGATAGAGCTCTTAAATGGTTCATGAGTTTATGGACTAATGCAATAAGATCATGGAATGACATGCAAAATATTTTTCTAGAAAAATATAAAGATCATGATATTAAATAAGAAATATTTACAATGACTCAAAAATAATATGAGAGACTTGAGGATCTAGTAGAGAGATTCATGTATAATATTAAGAGGGAAAAATTACATCATTTATGATTTGACACACTAAAAACCCTCTTACTTAGAATTTTTAGGGATGAGTGGATTGATCTCCTTGATCTCATGAGTAGAGGTGATGTATACCAATTATCATTTGAAGAAATTTGTGAAACATGCAAGCGCATATCAAGAGGAAGGGTAAGGGTAAGTAAATCAACATCAAGATCTGTAAGTCAAGTTGAACTTGGAAATTTTCTTGATAACTTTAAAACATAAATTATTAGCAATATAAACAAACAAATAGAAATGTTAAGAATGCAAGATGAATAAAAATAAGATGTTGATATTTGTGTTGTCCATGCAAAATCACCTGTTATT
The DNA here is from genome assembly GCA_034641835.2 of Pinus albicaulis. Lineage (NCBI taxonomy): Eukaryota > Viridiplantae > Streptophyta > Pinopsida > Pinales > Pinaceae > Pinus > Pinus albicaulis. The sequence continues at coordinate 793,282,190 of CM076573.1, read as the reverse complement.
AAATATTTCCCATCATTACCAAGGTTGAATGAATTACCAAGAAGACAATGGAGCAAGTCAATCACCAAAGCAACGATGGTTTGTAGCTCCAAGATGACCATGACAACCTAGTCAACTTAGTATGATGCAAGAACCTAATTCAAAATTTCAAGGATATGTGCAACCGTATCAAAGTAATTGGAACACACATTTTTCTTGGCAACCTTGGCTATATCAACCCCAAAACCAATCTTAGAAACAAGGTTGGTAAGGACCTTATGGGAAAAATCCACAATATCCTCAATATTTTCCTCAGTATCCTCCATACCCAACTCCATGTTATCCCTACCATCTACCTCCACCAAAAACACAACCTCAACCACATCTATCTCAAATATCCACTCCCACTCAATTACATGTACCACCATTTCCGAATCCAAACAATGAAGTAACTCAACCCACTTACAATTTTGAGGTACAATACTTCCAAAAAACTCCTCTTGATGTGAATGATATTCACCTTAGATCATGAACTATATTGCAACAAAGAGATTCTCTTGATGCCATTGAAGAACAACATCCAAAAGAAGAAAATCCAGAGAATACCAAGGAATAATGGACCACATTTAATACAAAGCGGTCATTGGAGCCTAAGAATGAAGAATTTAGGTTATGCTTATCATCAGATTATTTATGCGTTCAAAACACTAACCAATAAAAATAATAATATTTGAATTTAATAGTAGAATAGGACACATAAAGAGATACAAATGTGCAAGTGGACCAAGGGCATCACAACTATATTGAAATATGGTTCCATACAATCATTAAGTTGCAACAACACACTCTTCTTCAACAATTTTTGATCTCATCTCAGTCAAAGAATTTGGTCTCTCACATGTAGGTACATGTAAAAGCATATATTTTGATCCTACACATGATTTTATCTGTCATCTTGATGTGCACATGGTTCCATTGGAAGTATTCCTACACTTTAAAGAGATTTTGTTTTTCAAGTAGATTAGAATAGAAAAAAAATGGAAAAAATAAAAATAAGAAGAAAATAATAATATCTCAGGTGAAAACCTATTTTGAGGCAACTGAGATTGACTCCTTGATTGAAAACCTCCATGAAGTGGTAAGTGGGTTGGAAAGTAGAGAAAGAGAAACAATTTTAGGTGAAAACCTCCTTTGAGGTGCCTAGGCAGACCTGCTAGTTAAAAACCTCATTGAGGTAGCTAGTAGGCCTAAGAAAAGAAAAAAAAGGAAAAAATTATTTTCTCCATGTATCCCTCTCAGATGAATGCAAGTGTTATGCAACCTTGCAAGTAGCAAGAACAAGTTAGCACCAAAAACAAAAAAAATTGATCAAAAACCTAGTCAAAGAAAGTCAAACTTGGGATTTATCCTCCTTTGTCTAGATTCTCCAACAGGACCAAGGCCATTCCAATCCATCACCCTCATCCATTTACAACATCCACCCATCATTCCCAATCCTTTCCCATTCATTTTCCTTATTTTCCTAAAGTTCTACAAGAAGGTTTTGTTTTGCTACAGTACTGTCAAAATACACGGGACTTAAAGTGTTTTTACCATATCACGAGAATCATGCATCCATTGGCTAAGTTGTTTCATGGGGAGATGCATATGGATGATGTTAACATGCTCAAGAAATTTCAGTAAATTCTAGTGCACACTTTTCGAGAAATTAGCCTTCATGGCCTACAACCAGTTTATTTTTCTCGAGATTTCTGAATATATTAGCCAATATTTTTTATGGGGAGATGTACACGAATGATGGAAACATGATAAAAAAAATTAAGTCCGCTCATCTATGGTTTGAGATATATGGATAAAATAATTCTGCTAAAGGAGTGTTCTAGAATTTCTACATGATTGCGATCGACATAGAGACAGGGGACAAGTCCTATGTTTTCCTTGGGGAAATGAAGAAATAAGTCTACCATGCCTCCATCATCCATCCTCCACAACATTTAGTCACTTCTTCATTCAAAATTCATTTTTGTCCATGAAAACTCCTCATTTTCACCCCTTCTCCCAAAATTTTCACCACAACCAAAGCTTCTAATCCTTTTCCATAAGTTTAACATGAATTATCAGAGTTTTTGGATGCATTTTTTGAAGTTTATTATGATCGTAGGGAGTTCTATGTGACTGTTACAGGAAATAACCTAGTCTTTTAGCCGTCTGCACAAGGCTCCCAGAACCACAATCAAAAGCACTTGGAAGCACAATAATGAATAATTGACCATAATGAAGCATTGAGGGATCATATTCTTTATATTGAGTAGCCAAAAAACTTCTGCAGGGCTACTACAAGGTCACTTATCATTTACAAAAACAAAAAATTGATCCACCATCAACAAGAGTTATAGTGGCAAAGGCTAATTCAAGTGCATCTCACTAAAATATGTAAAAAAAAAAAAAAACCAAAGTAGATCCAAAGCATGGAGCAACTAGTACGGGAAATGGCACCTCAATCAGTCAGTGGATCAACCACCATTTTTTTGGAGCAACATGCAAATATCAAGTCATCTAGAGCTCTAGAATTGGAAATCAGTCGCCATGGGCATATAAAGATTACAACCCTGATCCTTCAGGTGATACAGGTGCTCTTGACTAGTTGCTACAAAATTATTGACCACCTAGCATAGCAGTAGTGGATAATTCCAAGAGAGCCTACATGAAATAAAAATAACTACATAATCAAGTTTTAGCCAACAGATAACATAAAATTTTCATATTTTTCTCAAGAAATTGCAATAACCAAGGGAGGAAAACCATTAACCTAATAGAAGACACTAAAAATGAACCTCACTCATGTCTATATATACCATGCATCCATCAAAGGATCATCACATAAGCAAGAAACCTCCGACAACATGCATCAATGATGAATCAGGCCACCATGCAACACCTACAATACAATCTTTGGCTCCAACAACACCTTCATAACAAGAATTCAATCCAAAACATCAACACCATGAAGCAACTCCACAGGTAGGAAAGGTATGTAATTGAATCCTTTGGGCTTAATGAGTGCTATGTAATTTATCTTTTTTGTGTCTAAGTATTTGGGGTAAATAAAGGCAACCTTCCACAAGCTAAATGCTTCACCAAACTCAATCTTTACATAGCCTTATTTTCATCTCCCTCTAGTCTCTTTTCATATAACTTTATTTTAATCACCACAAACATTGTTTTCATCACCATTAGTCTCATTTTAATCTAACCTTGTTTTCATCACCCTCCACCACCTTCAATAGTCCTCATCAAAATTGAAGAGTTCGCTAGCCAACAAGAAAATAATTGGGGCTAGGGGAAGAGAAAATTGAGGAGGTCACCTCCCCCAAAGCCAAGGGTAAACCATTTGTGATATCCATGAAAAGGCCAACCAATAAATCAGTCATAGCTAAGAAACCAAAAGCACAAAAAACGTTGCTACAAGAGTCAACCGAGGTGCTACCAGAGAAAGCATAGGTGTTACAAGAGTAAGACAATGCTGCTAGAGGAAGGAACTTATTTAGAAAAAGTGCTACGGGAGGAAGAAGCAGCATCAAAAGAGGTAGAAATAGGCCCCCAAGAACTCTAAGAGGCTGAACCACAACCTAACCTGGAGTTTGGATTCCTATTGTAAATTTGTGGAAGCATGAAGGATTATTCTTGAGAAATTTGCAATACCCCTCTTAATTGAATTGGGAAAAGAGAGGGGCATAACTCACAGAATGATGAAAATTGAAAAATCAAATAAGGTAGAGAATGTGGGACACCAACACCAAGTCTTCCCATCAAACTAATATAAGGATCAGAGTTGCTGCCTAGAATAGGACCATCCATGGCTAAGTTATATTAATAAGAAACTACATGTACAACTTCCTAATACATCAAGAAGATACCAAAGTACACCATGAAAAAGGAAAATAAGAGGAAGAAGGCTAAGTTGCTCAAGGGTGAGCAAAAATTTCAGTGGGGGGAGATGATGGGCCCAAAAATTTTCTATTTTATTAGGCCCATTTTATTATTTATAGGTACTTAAAGCATGTATTTTACCCCCTTACTTGCACATCATAGAGTTAATTTGTAGAATTAATGGGTCCTTAGGAATTTGGTTTATCCTTGCTTATTATGTGCCTAATATTATTTATTTTTGCAGAATATTGAGTAAATTTTGAAACAAATTATAGAGGAACTTTCTCCCTACTACAGGATGGATCAATATTGGATAATAAATGAAAAAAATATCATGAAATTATTGACAAATTTTGGAACTCCTCATTGAGAAAATCTAGGAATGTGTTCCTTGTCATTTAATGAAGAATCCTAATGTTGGAAACTAGATCCACTTTTTGAGGGATTTTGGAGGGGAAAGTTGTCTCCTTTCAAGGAAAAATCTTCCTTATCACTTTTAATAAGTACCAATTCGAATTTTCCTCTAGGGGCACGTATTTTGTAGTCTTCTTATGGAGAAAACTTGTTATTTAGCAACTCCACTTTCATTTCTAGAAGGGATGTATTTGGATTGATTCAAATAATGAAGTTTGGTGCCATTTTTAGCTTCTAAAGCTTGGTTTCCTTCATCAGACTCTGAGTTTCCTTTTGTTTTTGCATCCCAAGATCCTTAGAACCCTCTTGCATAATTTATTTATTTCCTTTGAATGTCTTTTTCACTTGCATCTCTTATTTATGCATTTACTATTCATGCATCTTTTGTTGTAGGTTATATTGGTTAAATGATTGAAGTGAGTTTTTTTTCTAGTTATTTACATAGTCAAAATCATGGTGCATCCTTAGAACAACTTTCAAAAGTCATATTCATCATTGAAATACTTGGATTGGTTTACTAGTTCACAAATCTAGAATTTCTAGAAGTCCCTTGTAGCAAAATACTATTAATTTTATGCAATTTTTTAGAACATGTTAATGAGATTCATTTGAGTTTATTCCACTTGAATTGGGTCATAAAAAATTCAATTTAATAAAAATATTTACCTCATATCATTCGCACTTAATTAGGTTAATCATTTGGTAGGGTTACGAGCTCACTAGTTCTTGAATTTTTGGTTTTTAAAGTAGTAATTTTTTGCTATTTTTTATCATGTGTTAACATGGGTATTTTGGAGTGATTCTTGGAACAGAGTCCTAGGACATCCTAATCAATAAAAAAAAATTTCCCATATCATTTTCATTTCATTTACTTGGGCGTTCAGCAAATTATCTCGCTCCTACAACAAAACATGGCCACTTGTCGCACTCTTGTAGCACATGTAAACTTGACCAGATTTTCTCCAAAATATTGGATTTTGCTTCCTGGGCTTGAATCATGACCCCAAGCCTCTAAGTTTGTGATTGAGTAAGACCATTAGACCTCTTAATATTGACCTCTTCTCCATTGCAATTCACTTCTGCAGTTATGGTTAGTGGACAAATTCATGACTTGAAGAGCGTAATGATGATTACTTTATGAAGTGCCTTATGAAATTTGTTGAAAAAATATCTATTGAATGAAGTGATTGAAGAATGATTTTATTTTGTTTCACACATATTAATATATGGCTTCCATTTCCAACATTGTTATTTCTATTGCATAGAATATGCTTCCTTTTGATGTACCATTTACACTCTACAAATAGGTTAATGTTTACATTTCTACAAGTACGATTAACATTTACATTCATGCAAAGTATAATAGCCTTTCCTTTCTGTAAAAGTAACTAGTATTTCCTCTCTACAAAATTAATTAGGTTTCATTTCTAAAAACATAGTAACATTCCATTTTTGGAATTCGTTTAGGCTTGGATTTAATGACATTCACTTTATTGCATCAGATCAACAAAAGAATGACACATTACGTGTTGAACATAATTTTTTTACACCTTTTAAGTTTTTAAAAATCCCAGGTTGATAATTTAAGTTGTTAGCCTCAGGAATTGAAAATTTCTTGTTGCACTATTGGGACTCATCAACTACCTTTATAATTTTTAGGTTCCCAAGCTTATAACCTTTTAGACCATCTATATATCTAATAATGATATATTTTTTAGCTTTATTATATAGCTTACTCCTATTCTCCTTGGAACATGTACATAAGAATCATACCCAAATACCCTGAGATGTTTAAGAGAAGGTTTCTTACTAATCCATACCTCATGTGGAGTCATATCATACAACGTTGATGAGCATGATATCCAAAATTCATGTCCTAACCTTACACCAATTACCATTCTACTTTCTTTCTTCACCAGTTTCTTATTCATCCTTGCTACAAATCCATTATGATAAGGTGTGTATGGAGTATTTTTCCAGGGCCTTTCTAGATATTACTTCTTACATAATTATTTGAATTCATTCGTGCAGAACTCCCCACCATTATCTATCCTCAACACCTTAATTTTATTCTCGCTATGGTTTCCCACAAGAGCCTTAAACTATTTGAATTTTCCAAATTCTTCATAGTTCTTCCCGAGGAAACGAATCCATGTATTCCTTGAGAATTCATCTATAAATGGGATATAGTACATAGATTTACCCCATTATGGAACTGATACAAGTCCAAGCACATCATTATGCACCAGCCATAATATTCCCTCTGACCTCATAGAACAAGAGGAATATCTTAGCCAAATTTGCTTCCCATATAAACAATGTTCATAGAAATCAAAATCTAGAAAGAAATTAATAATACCTTCTTCCATACCATTACCTTGCAGTACTCATTGAGGCCCTTCTCTTGGATATGTCCCAGCCTTTGATGCCACAACATAGCCTTTTCTCCATATATTGTGAGACTTTTTCTCTCTTAAGCTCCACTATCATGAAAAATGAAAATGTTTCACCCATCACTAATAGTTCTTTCCAACATCTCATACAAATTTCTAATTCGAACTCCCCTCATCAATACCCTTTCTCCTCAAACAATCCTATAAGTATCATTTTCAAACATTGTTTTGACACTTTCATTGCTAATATTTCTTAAAGAAATCAAATTTCTTACCAATTCGAGGATGTGAAGAACACCAAGGAGTGTTCTAATCCTTCCACCCATGAGCTTTAACTTGACTTTTAATCATCCTATTATTATGGTTATCAAATTATCTCCTAAGAAAACATTAATTCCATCATATCTTTCATACTTACAAAAAACCCCCTGTGAGGAATCATATGAAAGCATGCGCCTAAGTTGACCAACCATGCCTCATCATCTACATGTGTACTTGAAGAATCCAAGTGCGCATCCCCTCCTTCATATGAGGAGGTTTTACTTCTACAAAACGAGCATCTTTAGATCCCTTCCCTTTCTTAGGAATTATAGATCTACAATATTTCTTGTAATGCTCCTCTTTTCCACATTTGTAATGTACCTTAATGAATTTTCATAGAGATTTAGATCTTCCTCTAGATTTATCTATATCACTAGAGGAGTTATTTTCATTTCTATTCTTGAAGCATCCTCTTATAGACAAGGAATATTTGTTCTAAATTTCCATGTATTTTCATCTCATCTCCTTCAATAACAAGTACTAGACTATTTCATTAAAACTTAAGGTAGTTGCATTACTACTTATGGAGACAACTAGACTGTCTAACAAGTCTAGTAAAGAACACAACAACATGATACACTTATCTTCGTCTAAAATATTAATATTAATATATAATACTTGACTTACCACAATATTTGAGGAATTTAATTTCTTTGTCACTAAGTCTCCATCATTCATCCGCGGGTAATACATATTTTTCTATAAGAACAATTGTTCACTAGGGACTTAGATTGATACAAATCCCCTAAATTGTTTCATAAAGCATTTTTTGTAGCTTCCCCTAAAACATTCAGTAATATTGAATTTTAGATACAAAATTGTATTGTGCTATTTTCCTTTGGATCCAACTTGGTCCAATATTATGTTTACATCCCCATAAGTGTAGAACCCGAATCCAAAATGGTCCACTGAATCTCTATGTCCACCAACAAATCTTCCATTTTGAGTTTCCATAGCTCAAAACTCTACCCATCGAATTTCTTGATCTTTATCTTTGAACTACTTTCCATTTCCTTTCACCACAAGAATCATTGTTGTAGATCTCCCATTATAACAGGGTTTACCACAGTCTTAAGCCAAACCTTTTATCCACAAAGGTGTCTCATTGAAGTCGAAGTCAAAATTTCTTTGATATGAAATCTAGGTTTTAACCCTATACAAGAAATTCTTAATAAAACACAAACTTGTGCAATGAAAAACACACACATTAATATAGATATTTTTTCATTGAAACCCAAACTAAGAAAATCAACAATGAATTTTCAAAAATATTCATTTTTACAATATTAGAATGCAATATATATACTAAGACATCTATAAATTTCTAATACATTTACCATGGATTAGAATACAATCGTAGTTCCTTAACCGAAACTACATGACCATGGGAAAAAACCACCATGAACCACAAACCACTAAAGGAGAAAACCATGTGAAAAAAACCACTAAGAACATATGTAAAAAATACCCAAAAAAAAATCATGGGCGCTACCCCCGAACACCGACACAAAGGAGGATTCTACCCCATATAAACCCCCAAAGTAAAGGACCCTTCACCCCCACTAAACCTAATGCAATAATATGTGTGAGGATAGTCGTGCAAAGAATATAACACATTCCCAACGTCTCTCTCTCTCTCTCTTATTCTCTCTCTAATTCCCTCTCTCTCTCTCTCTCTCTCTCTCTCTCTCTCTCCCCGCTACCTCTATCTCTATATCTTCTTCCCTCACTCCCTATCACTTACTCCCACCCCCTCTCTCATTATTTTCCCCCCATATAATCTCTTTATTTCATACTCTTCCTCTCTTTTTCCCCTCCACTCTCAGCCCCCCACCCCCCACTCTCTCTTTCTCTCACTCACTCACTCTCACACACACACACACAAAACAACCCCCTCCAACTTTTTCTCTCTCTTTCTCCCTATTTCAACCACAAATATCTCCCTCCCTCTCCCTTCCCCACCCTGTTTTCATTAAGGGAATTTTGAGGTGAAAAATGGACCTAAAAAATAATAATGTACCAACAAAACTTAATTTAAAGGACCAATAGGATTCAAGATGATTTTTTTGTCCCCACGGGAAAATATTTTAGAGGGAGAAGAAAAAAATTATTTTTTTAATTGTATTTTCGACTTATCTCCATGTAGGTTTACTCAAATTTTGAGTGTAAACACCAGTTGGATGCATAATTAATTTTGATCCGAGTGAATATTGGTGGCCAACTACCTATTCCACTTGGACCCCCGCCATTGTTTCTTTCAATTTTTCAGTTTCCTTAATTGTAACACATTTTACTATTTTTGGCAGTTTTTTAGGTCGTGAACTTCCGGAGCCCTTTTGAGGCCATAAACGGCATTTTTTGGGGAACAATGAAAGTACTTGTTGGTCACTCGAAAGTTGTATTCCTCATATATATCTTTCTAACGAGGTATTGCGCCTGTCAGAGATTGTATGCCGAAGTTACGTCCTCGGAAAGTCCAATTTACTCAAAAGGGGCTCATAGTTTTGGCACTTCATATCCTAGGGTTAGGTTTTTGGATGTTTAGGGTTTTTCCATGTTGCTCAATAATAAAAATTCCCTTAAGCCTCATTGTAACAGATTTTAGAGGCACGTAGACGCCACATCTATTCTCAGAGATAAGCTACCATCGCTTAAGCTAGTTTATTTCCATTATGTCTGCAAGCTTATTTCAATTATTTGATATTAATGAAATGAAGTAAATTTTCTTATGCATCTCTATGTTTATGTTTATTTTTGTATTTTATTGTGTTCCTGCATAAATCTAGATCAAAATTCCACATCCAACAAGTACCCACTCTGCATGTTTTTTAGTATACCCACATGGAAACAAATTGAAAATACATGAAAAAAAGTGATTTCAACACACTTTTTTGATGTATTTTCAATTTTTTTTATGTGGGTCTACTCAGAATTATGCAAAGAGGGTACACGTTGGATTTGGATTTTAATTTCGCATCCAACAAGCATATACACTCAATATTGGTGTAAACTTATAAGTAGATCGCAGGGGCTTCACTCGATGAACCGATGACATATCACATGCGTTCATGCCATATTAAACAATACCCTTAATTTGACCACATATTAGAAAATAGCTCTAAATATCACATTATTTAACCCTACCAATATGAACCCGATAGACCTTCCTAATTTAAAAACCCCTACTTTCACTAGATAATGTAGGTATCCATTTTTTCATTAACAATTTTTATACCCATTTATTTTTTTTCATTAACTTTGAGCTCTATTTTTTATACCTTCAAATATAAAACCCCTTACCCCCTATATATCCCCCAATATATTATGAATTTTTTTCCTCAATATATATCCCCAAATATGAACCCACGTGGTATGGTATTTCTCCCCTAGTGAAACCCCCATGAAGTAGATATGTCAAAAATACAATAATTTTTTTTTTTAAATTCGTCTCTTATTTTATTTTATTTTTGTGAGGTAAACACCCACAGGGGATTTGAACTAGTGACCTTTTTTCATGGAGTGTCTTAACTTATAACTTTTATTTTATTATTTCAACTATTATTTTTCTTAGGAGGCCCATTTTAGACCTCAAAATGCCCCTAATGGTTATCTCTCTCACATTTTGACTCCCACTCACCAAATCATTATTCCACACACACAATCTCTCTTGCCCCTCCATCCCTCACTCTCTCATCCTTTCCACCCTCCAAAGCCCACCTCAACTATTTCCTATGTGTAAAGTCATCAATTGGAGGAACATGTGCATGTTCCTAGCACTAGAAACACAAATGCATTTTGGCACTACAAAAGCACACATGTTGTTGACACTAGAAACATGCATGCACTAAGAACGTGCACTTTTTTTTGAATTTAAATTTTTCTTGGTAGGAATCCTAGTTGCATGATGAATTGGTTTCTTTGGATATAGGTTTGGGATCATGAACCTGGTGGTTTAGGCTATAAATACATGAAATAATATTTTTTTAGGAAACTCATATATCTCTATCTTTGCCATTTTTCTATAATCTAATCAAGTTAGTTGTCCATGAAACTACATATACATATAAAGTTGAATATGTAGATTCTAAATCTATAATTTAAAAAAAGAATTAGCTTATACTATATTCAATACAGTCTCTCTTGACATATACCATAATTTTAAAGTACATCTCTCATCTATTTCCAATATAACTTTTTGGGGCCTTAACCATTTGGGGAAAAAATATATAGTGCAGTAAAGGACATTAAGACCCACAATCTAAAAAAAAAGATGGTTTGTTCTGACAGAGATACACTAGATTCAATATCGAGATCCTAGAAGGCAAGAAAAAGCTAGATCGTGTGTTGTCAAGGGTTGCAAAGGGCCGGACTTTCTAGGGCAACAAAGAAAAGCAAGGTGTAGTAGAGGGTAGCATGACAAGAGAAATAATCAAGGTGCAGAAAAACAACAAGAAGTTCAGCACATGAAGTCTTCAAGTGGGCAGAACTGCATACAGTCATTGTAAAGGTTTCATTGTACTAAGTCATTATAAATGCATCATTGTAAAAATTGCACAAGTGTCTATCTGCCAAGAGTTGAAGAGGCGGTGTTGGGAGGTATAAGATCATCATTAGGTGGTTGTGTCATAGTTGGGGTTATGGTCTAGTGTGTCTTCTTCTTCTACATCATTCTATATCATTGTAAAGTGGAACAATTTCCCTGGTACGGGAGTCCATTCTTGTTTATTCTTCTATAGGGTGGTACGGTGGTGCTAGGCTGGTGCATGAAGTCACCAACAAGCTCAACCCTGTGAAAAATTTAGGGTGGTAGGGTGGCGCTAGGGTGAGTTGTAGTCCATTGAGTGTTGAGGCATTCGTTCAGTTGACTACTAAAGAATCTCGGGCGTTGGAGCGTCCATCCAGTGGGAACTGGAGAAGAATTCTTTTCTAGATTCTAGGAAGTTGGAGCTTTATTTTCAATTGGAGTTGAATATTAAAGAATTATTAGAAAAGCATTCAGGTGGTTTTTGTCCTGGAGAGGGTTTCCACCTTAAAAATTGTGTGCATTTGTATTCCTTTTGTTTACTGCTATCATTGTACAAACACTGATAATAATTGAAGATTAACTAATGCTCTAATTGAAAGGAATACAGATTCACCCCCATAATTTTAAAAAATATATAAAATTAAGATTATAAATTTTGGAAAAATAGATGTGCACAATCTAACAATCAGTTATTTAAAACTCCATAATTTTTTGTAATAAGATTCTATTTTTTAGATACATAAAGTTTGAACTTAGACACATATACATTATATTTTGCATAAAAAATAACATCTCGGTGTTATGAAAACCCAAAATTCACATAGTTAAACACAATTTATATAAATAAAAATTATATATTTGGAAATCCAACACATTTTTCTACATTTCATATTTTTATACCATCTTCCAATTAATTGTATAAGTAACTTTAATCTTCTCTCCAAATTAACATTTTTTTGTTTTTCCACATTTACATTTTCATTAATACATTATGCGAAAAGATAATTAGCTTGCGGATATTGGGTTTGTGGAATTAGAGAGTATTTGTAACAAAGTTATGTAGCCCATGATACTAGAAAAATACAAAACCATTAAGTGATGTTTACTTCATTTCTCTTTAAAACATTGAAAAGTCAAGAAGAAAAAAATTCAAAATATAAACCTCTTATCATTTCTAGATTATTTTATTATGAAATTTATTAAACTAAAATCAAAATAATAATAAAATAAAATATCAAAACCAACCTATTAAATTTGAACTGAGCCATTTAACGGTAAGCATATAATAAAAATTTAAATTGGATGGCCCATTATTTATTAATATATATAAATGAATAGTTGTTATATTAATAAAAACATATTAATTATATTTATTTTTAATATAAGTTTAGAAAAATCATATGAAAATATTAGCATTAAGTTGTTATGTTAAATTATGTCATAAACATTGTGAAATAATTAAATCTCTTTTCATTTTAAAAGAGATTTTCATCTTAAAAGATTTGATCACTCTGGATATTGTTAGATGTAGATTTTTGATGGATCTTGGTTGACTTAATTATTAATTATAATTATCATTATAAATATAATTATTATTTTATATTTTATATTTTGTTTTGTTTTGTTTTTCTTAAATTTATTGGATTTTTAATTTAATTTTCATTTTAATTTAACCAAGTCAAAATGTTAAACATGACATTACAACATCTCTATGGTATAGGGCTAGAAAGTTTTATCTTGAATGTGAATATCTCGACCATACTGGGCTAGAAAGTTTTATCTTCAACATGAACATCTCGACCATACAGGGCTAGAAAATTTTATCTTCAACATGAACATCTCGACCATACTGGGCTAGAAAGTTTTATCTTCAACGTGAACATCTCGACCATACTAGGTTAGAAAGTTTTATCTTAAACGTCAACATCTCGGCCATATTGAGCTAGAAAATTTTATCTTAAACATTAAGTTTTTAGAACACTTTGTGAAATTATTGAGGTGTATGATGTTTAGAGTGAACATATCACTCATTTTAGTTTTTTTTTTTTTTTTAATTTTAATTTATTTTTACCTAGTCAAAATATTAAACATTTGAACATCACTATCATATTAGATTAAAAAGCAGCTCTTGTCCCAATAATTATAATGCTTTAAACTTTTCTTATAAAATGTATTTAGTTATTTTATAAACAATGATTATTAAGTAGCTAATCCTATAAAAGCTTGTGTAACCAATCCCTAGGAAAACTTATTAAAAACCATGAAGTGCCTCTTTCTTAATAAAAGTAATGTAACAATATGTATATTTTTTCATATAAATTGTGTAAGCAAATAAAAAAAATATCATTTTTCTATTTACTTTTATGGATTTTGGGTTCATCTGTTTCAACCTGGTATTATTTACTTTAGATTAAAAAACTAGGTTTTGATGTTGTAAGACATTTATACATTGCAATGTGAAGAATTAAAAGAGGTGTGGTTTTGAATATTTTAGTTATTTAGTTAAGGGTTTTCATTATAAATTTTTTATGTAATACATGAGTTATTATATTTTTTTGTTTTATATCTATTTTTTATAAATTTATCAAAATTTTATATTAAGAAATTCTTATTGTTGGTTGAGTTTATAAAAAATATATTTATATCATTTAAAATGTAATAAATTGTTATAAATTTTAAAATAAAAGTTACAATAAAAATAAATAAATAAATACAATTGTTATATATATATATATATATATGAAAAAATAAAATAGAAAAGAAATAAAATTTTAATATATTCATATATTTATATGATATGAATTATTCATTCTAATAGCATTTCTCTTTCATTCATTTAAAGGAAAGCAAAAGAAAGAATTGAAGGTCTCTGTGGGAAGTGGTTTCTTCACTAGCCTGTGACAACTTTCCGCCTAATGTCAAGCATCGAAGGCCGTCTATAGGGCACAATTTTGTTTTAAAGGTTGTTTTATGGATTTTTTTTGAGGCGGTTGCGGTGAGTGAGCCCATTAGGGATGCGTTCTTATTTCCCTTTTCCTTTGTTCCTGGTTTCTTCCATGCTCTGCTTCGAGGGTGTTGGAGCTGACGGTGGTTTCGTTGTTTGAGCTCAAATGAGAGTCTTCTTCTCAAAGAGCGCTCATATGCTCCATCGGGTTTGTGTTGCATGACCCATAGGTATAAAGAGATAAAAAAAAATTCCACATCTTCATAAAGAGTGTAAGTGGAAAGTCGTCCTTATATTAGACAAGGAGCTCAGACTCTATCAACACTCTTAATCGGAGCAGGAGCATAGAGAATAGGCAGGGCATTCCTATAAATTTACAATGTTGGATTCTTTCAAGATAAAGGGCTACTATATCATCAAGAATTCAACTATAGTCTTCAAACTAAGGTTGCTTGGAGGAGCTCGAGGACCCAAGACATAAAATGATCTAGTTTTTTACAAGGATTTGGCACAAGCAAAGGCTTACCTTTCTGTTGTATAGCCTTAAAACAATTCAAAGCTTTATATAGTTGAACGAATGAATCAAGCCAATGGAGATAAACCTCTCTTAGGTAAACTATTTTTTTCTTGCACTTCACTCCAAGGTTGTAATGTGTACATTTAATGGCTTTCGGCTAAAATTTTATGTGTTATATCAATGGGTCTTCTCTTCCTGAACCTCAAATTGTGATATTTTTTTTATGTTTAAAAGGTTTTTTTATTGTCTAATATTTTTGTTAATATGAAGAATGCAAAATATGGAGAATGTCTTGTACGATCTTAGTTTTGGGGAGATTTGGGCCCTTTATCACCCCATAGTTTCCATCTTTTGAGGCCACCAAAATGGATGCGACTTCCAAATCTACCTCTCCTTTTTTGCAATCATAAGGTTTTAGAGGAAATCAGAAACACTCTTGAAAAATTTAAAAGATGGACCTTGAAAGAATAGAGCAAGGTCTATTTACCTATGGAAGAATTTGTGTAGAAATAGACTTTAGTAAATGTCTATGTAACCACTTTCAATTGAAGCATAATAAAGTTCAGTGAATCCAAGAATTAGATTATGAGAACACAAGATTTTGATGTAGTATATGCCACCTAATGGGTCACTTGCAGAATATATGTCCACCAACAAATAAGTCCCAAAAAAAATAAAAGGGATTCTAGGCCCACAAACCCAAAGAATGGCAACCCTTGGACCCTCATCTCTCCAAAGATGAAGTAGAAGCGGCCATGGAGAATTATCGAAACAAAGTAGAAGAGTATTATTGAACCAAAATGAAAATTTATTATCACCTTCAGAATGATATGGAGGTCCACGAGCCACAGACTTCAGAACCACACAATAATAAAACCCATATCGCAAGTGAGATGGGTACAAGAAGAGCTCATGTTTGAGCTCAAACTCAACAAACAACCCCTACCAAAGGAAACATGAACATAACTAGCAATTGTTCTAGTTTAATCAAATTCAGAGGGATGTCAGAAAGTTCAGGTGACTATTATCACACTTAAAACTTTGGTTTTATTTGTAATTTTGATAGTTTTCCTGTTTAGCTCAAGTGTACTGAGAAGCTTCTTTCAAGAATGCTCACTTCCATATGAAAAATGTAATTTTGTTCTTTCTTTCATGATGAATAAAATTAAAAAAAAAATAGAATAGGGCTTAATTTATTAGGTGTGTCTATTCATGATGAATAAAATTTAAAAAAAAAATAGAATAGGGCTTAATTTATTAGGTGTGTCTATTTTGGAATGGGGTTTCTAGAATTTAAATTTAATTATCACTAATTATTAGGTAAATGGTACGAATTTAATACCCACATGATATTCTAGAATATTCTTAGTATATACAAATCAAAGATTGTGAAAGTAGTTACGTATTTTTTGGTCTTTTTACTTAAATTAATTAATTTTAAAAATGCTATATGAACAAGTTTCATATAAAGTAAGTTATGATTTTTTTAGCATGTAATATTGATAAGTTATGATATTAATTCATGATATATGAAATTTTAACAAAACCTATTTAAAAATAAAAAATATCTATAATAAAATGAAGTAAATCTTCATGATTAAGAATCTTATTCCATATTTTTTTTTAAATAATATTTTACTAACAACATTAATGTATATCATCCATTTAATTTTTTACTTATTTAAATATAAAATTTAAATTTGAAAACTATGTAAGATTTTAAATTACGATAACTATTTGCTACACTCGAGTACCATTTTCAAAGTTTCCACTCCATGGTCGACTTAAGGTTCTCCAGTTGTGAAATTATGGTTTAAAAAATACAAATAATATGTGCCACTAGGATAATAATTACATTTTTTATAATATGAATCTAATGAAGTTGAATTTTATTTTAATTAAATTATTATTATTATGTTAATTTATAATTAATTATATTTATTTTAAAGTGAAAATTATTAAATTTTAAAAATTATGTAAATTTTAAATTAGAATTAAAAATAAATATAAATTAATTGAAGTTGTTATTGTGTGTAAATTTTTGTGATTCACAATGTTTAGATTTGAAAGTTTTTTAGATTTATTATGTAGATGATTTTAGAGTTGCATTGGAATTATCCGTCTGATTCATTTTAAATTTTTAAAATTTATAAATAAATATATATTTATTTTTAATAATTTTAAATGTTAAAATTTGTCTGGTTTGACCACCGCGCATCGTGAAACTTACCATGAATTTTACGGATAACGTTAACAACATCATGTGTTCACGTCATGTGCACTTTGATGGATCAACTCGTGAAACAACCCAAAGTTCATAGTTTTGGGTCAAAACTGTTTAGGGGTGTAAATTCATCGGACCACGTGCTTGTCATTGTGGGATGTTATAGTTTGTGTTGGCAACAATAAAGATTTTTGAAGAAGACATTGGCTTTTAATTTAAATTAAAATGAAAATTAAATTTATAATAAATATTATTTATTAATATTTATATTTATTTTGTTAAGAATTAAATTTATAAATATTATTTGTTGAAAATTAAACTAAAAACAGAAATTGGTATTCGGAAACAATATTCAGAAAATGACATTCAGGAATGGTTACTATGTAAGTTTTTGATTTAATTATTTTTAAATTAAATTAGAAGAAATGTGTGTCAAATTTATTTATCTCTTAAATAAATTGGACAATAAATTGTAATCTTATCTCAAAATCACTTTCACTGAGTATGATAGTCAATTAGCTCATGAAATTCCAGTTGAGGGTGGTTGGTGAGGCATGTAGAGTGATTCTATTTGTTTTAGAGTTCAAGTTGTAACTAATTGTTGCAGTAGTGAGAGATCAAGTGAATTAAATCATTTAATTCAAATACAGGGATCTGTGAAGTGACTCATGATTTACTATTAATAGTTGCATGCATGTCCGTTCTGATGAAGACCCAATTGAGACAAAGATAAGAGAAGTAAACTATTAGTTGTATTTTTAACAAACTGCCCACATGCAGTTATACACCCATAAGATTGCCCATATCGCATGATAGGATTGAATCCATTGGTATACATATTGTTTATATAATTTCTATATTATTTATTATTATTTATTTAAGTGAATAGAAATATTTTTTTTATTTTAGAATTTGATGGTATTATTATCAAATGTTTAATTTTTAATTGAAAAAGTAACCATATTGATCATGAAAGTTTTAATATTCCATTTTTTTTTTTAATGTTAAGTGGGGATTGTTTACCAGGTTTTGAATGCTTTATTATCCAATAAAGAATACTTATATTTATTCATGAATCACACAAATCAAAAATTAAAAAAAATGTTAACATTGTTAAAATTATTTAAAAAAAAATCCATAAATTACATAAGAATTAATAGAGTCTATCTCTTTCGAAATTCATCAGAAAGATAATGAATATAATCACACAAATTTACATTCTCAAACAAATAATAATGGATAAGGATATAATCACATAAATTTACATTGTCAAATTGTTATTGTTAAAATTATAGATTTTTCATATTATTACATTGTTTTCATATTGGCTTTTTCCTATTATTTCATTGTTTTCGTGAGTGGCATGTTCCATTGTTTGAATGGCTTGCGTACGTTGACTAAATACTGCAGTGAGGGCAGAAGAACATTCATGTGCAGAGTGTTTGAATGTATTTAAGCTTAAATTGACACTGAGATCTACACTGAAGAAAAAAAACCACGATCGTCCATTAATCAAAAGGAAAGAGACTTACATTTGCATATTTATGAACTTCTATAAAGCCCCATATCCATAGAAAAATACTCAAAAAGGAACAGAGGGAAAACTCTAACAAGTTTAAAAGTGAGAAGTTTCATTTATCACAGCTTTTATATATGAAAGTATCCCATGACAGCTTTCCATAAAAAATCAATCGACCCAACATAAACACACAAGTTAATTTTCGATAAATATGACTTAAGTCAATGTTGCTGGAGAAATATGAGCTGGGCTCTTTATTCAATCGACACATTCCATTTTATTTCAATCATAGATGAAAATCACCATTTTAAAGTAGCTTTCACACTGACTTGAACATTTTCTGAAATATCTACTGAGGGAGGCGTGGGTGGCCTCTAGCCTTCCCGCATAGCAGAGCATTGTGAGGAATATTAAATTCATCTCTCAGTGATCGAACAGGAGACCTCACTCTCACATATGTTTGTTGACCCAGAAATTCGCGTGCCCAGGTTTCTGATCTCAGGTTCCACATTCCAGCGTTATCAAAGGTTAAAAGAATAGCAGTCCACGATTGTGGATACACCTGCGTTCAAATAAAACAAATATACAACAGTCATTTTATTAGCTGCAGTGGCTGTAGCCATAAAAAATTAAGAAAATGGCATTCTTAACATTGTAAACTTATCTTTCATGGTGCAATCTGAAAAGCTATACGAATGTACAAAAAACAGAGGGCACGCAATCGATTTTCGAACCTGTGTTGTGCAACGAGAAACTGCATCGAAGAGATTGTATCCACTCCTACTTGCAGGTGTCCATGTACCGCCCTCCATTCTGTTGAGCAAATCAGAATGGAATCAAGTAAGCTAAACATGGCAATAGCATTTTTATTTTGGTGAGCAATATCACAACCCTAGCTTAACCATAACCATAAGTGCAAGGCACTATTGACAAGAATAGTGCAAATTTCATGCAAAGATACTTCATGCATTGGGGAAATTAGAAGTTACCCCACTACAAAGAAGGAATATCCATCTAAATGCCATGACTGAATAGTGTCTTCATTGTTCTGGAACACTATCTCAACAAAAGTACGGTATTCCACATTTAGCACAGCACTCTGCATATAGCTAGATGAAGGTCCACCGTTGGGACTATCAGAAATGCCTCCCAAGGTGTACACTCCGCTGATGTTGTAGTAATCTGCAAGTTGCATCGGTGTGCTGGGACGCACGAACGAAACACCATTCACTGCATAACGTTGTCTGCCATTGATGATGGGGGCTGAGTTTGCCAATATTATTGTTCGAGTAATGTTGACTTTCCCATAGTGGTAAGATCCTTGTGGATTGGGACGAGCTGCACTCGCTGTCAAGTTCCATCTGCACAACAATTGCCCTTCAAATTTTGAGAACTTGAGCACATATATGATGGGGCCTAACTCCCACTAACACCAATCCCGTACTAATGGGTATGCTTGACATTCAACCCTGATCTGTATATGATTCTTCTTCGAAATTATTTTTTCATAGCCATCCCCACTTTCTTGTAAGAATCCTAAAATATTTGCAATGATACAGATATACATGCATATGTCTCTATGTAAAGCATCTACGTATATTCCTACTTGCACATACGCATTATGCAAAACCCAAAGTAAGAGACTAAGAACCAAACCTGATGGATTTGGCCTGGTTCACGGACCAATCAATCTCAGTTGGTCCCTCTGGAATTGGTCCAGAAACCTGCTTCTGGGAATTGCTGTAATGGAAAATGCCACTTGTAGAAATAACAGGAGTTATGAAACGAGTAGATGCAACCATGTAATAGTCCTGAGGTGGCTGATCTGCAGTGACCAAAACAGAGTAGGTTTGGCCAACGTGAATGTCAAGAGAATCATAGAGATTTTGAACGGTGTGAGATCCTTCCACCTCCACAAGCTTCAATTTGTGACCTTGAATCCTGAAGTTCAAAGAGGATGACAATCCCACATTTGAAATCCGGAGGCGGTATGTTTTTCCTGCACACAAACAGAATGAGTCATTTTAGATATATCAGAAAATAAGTAAACAAATTGAGCTGGCAGAATATGCCATTGGGTGTTGTGAAACTTTCATTCCCTAGCAACACCTATACTAGATCTAGTAGACTGCCTTGTTAAAGAGATTAGCAATCTGATACCTTGATCCACTGTAATTGATGTTTGGTATGGTAGCCCATGCCCATTAATGAGAACACCATCAGGATTACCAAGAGATCTGCCCAAGTCAAGTGTTCTTCTGAGGATCTGCCCAAAGGTACAAAATGGTAAGAGATTGTGGGGCAGTCCAGGAGAACATTCCAGTGGACAGGCTGAAGTTGAACATATCTATTCTTTCTAAATTACCAAGATGTATTTGTTTCTGGGATGGATCAATAACTTACTGTTACGTTGGACTTGTACCAGTCACCTATAAGCAGAGTAATATCACCATCAGGAGGAGGGAATGGAACAGGGATGAGGGGCCTGCTAGCTACATTTAGTCCTCCAAACCCCCCTGCCGCTTTCTGCATATACAGCGATGGAAAGTAGTAGTAGCTGCCTATCTGATCCTTCACCTGGAACTTGTATGTAAAGTTCTTTCCTGGTGGGATAGGGCAGTTTGTTCCAAAAACCCCATCTTGCCACGAATTCCTCCGTTGCTGGACGCCACTCCTGTACCAGAACGTGTGTAAGAACCTCCATGCATTAAAGAAACCCATGAATTTCAATCAGCCAATACACAGAGGGAACCGAAAGAACTTACCAAGATAATAAGAAAGCCTGATCCAAGTTGTTAAACACATTCACAACAATGTTATCATTGGTAACACTGTCAATCTGGGGTCCAGGGAATTGACTATTGATTAGAATTCCCTGAAACAACACAGAATCGATCTCAGACAAAACCTGGTGAATCAACGTGAGCAATAAATGTTGTCATTGAAAGAGGCCTGGGATTCTTGAGATTATACCTGTTGAGGGATACCAAGAGGCCATATTGTACCCCATGTAACGTTCCATGTAAAGAATCTATAGGGATCTTCTGCCAGAGAATTGCCAAAAAATACTATGATAAAAAACACACAGATCACAGCAGGCCTGAAGGAACCCATTGAATTCTTCCTGAAGATAGTTCGCCCTTCTTCCGAATCTTGCTTTATATGCTTATTGCTTTTCAGCAAGATGGACTTCCTGCAACAATGGTTTCCTTTTACTCCGTATATTGCCAACTTAGCTTCTGCGGCCAAATAATACAGATCTTGCAATGAATAACAACATCTACATTGAAAACATTTGTAATAAATCAATTAATACCCTACTCCTTTTTAAGGAGTGTGCTTATCCTTACATTGATCTACAAGCCTAACAGAGTTAAGATGGCATTGAGGATACAACCTGAGGCCTCTGTCTGTGATGCCAATCCGCAAAACCTCTCACACATGCAGTTGAGGAGTTGAGGTTGAACGAAGATGACAAAGTGGGTGTAGTATATAAAGCCTTGAATATCAAGACGATCTCAATTACTCTGATAAGGATGTCACATAACAGCTCATGACAGTCTATAACGCTGCAGAATTCCAAATTCCGAGTTCCTAAACTCTGACACTAAGAATTATAAAATCAATTGAATATATAGACCAGTAATCTAACTAATCGGCTCAAAATCTAAGGTATGATGAAAGGTGTATGCTTTCTATCGGCTGTATTGCAATGCAATCAGAAGAAGAATCGAACGTTACATGAGACATTACTGCTTTTTGTGGTTGAGCACGCTGCAGGCATGTGTTGGTCGGAAATGTTGGACTGTGAGCACGCTGCAGGCATAGGGACTGTGAGCACGCTGCAGGCATGTGTTGGTCGGAAATGTTGGCAGTACCAATTGAGGATGGTAGTTGTATTTTCGTGTCAAAAACTACCATCAGAGGCAGGGTATTTATGAATTTTTTATTTTTTTTTAATGGTTTAAGACTACAGTAGCTATTAAAAAAGAGATGGTTTTATTAATAAGTCAGGATTTTTCAAATTCGAATTTCATAGGAAAAATATTAAAAACAATAAACAATAGTAGTTGAGAATTTTTTAATTTTATTAAAAAAAATTGTTGGAAATCTTTAAAAATATATATAAGTTGCCTTGAATTTAGATGTGTTAGAGAAGGAATTAAGGTAATCGTAATGGTCCGGATGGATTTTATAACATGATACATGTTTGTGAATTATTGCTGTCATATTGTATTATAATAAATGAAATAGAAAATAGAAAGTATATTGTGTTGCACACGGTTGGTTTGAATAAGTGAATCAAATTAGAAAATAATGAAAAAAAAATTGATATTGGTTAAAGAAAAATAATAATATAAAATTTTAATTTTATAAGAAAATGAATAAAAAGAATGATAAAAAATTAGTTATATGAATCTTTGAATTTTATAAAAAGGAATTAAAAACAATAAAATTAAAAATTGTTAAAAAAGATTTATTACAAAGTGGTGGAGAAGATTTTATTAATTATTAATAAAAAGAATTAAAAACAATAAAATTAAAATTTATTAAAAAAGAGTTATTACAAAGGGGTGGAGAAGAATTTATTTATTATTAACTTCAAATTTTTATAAAAAAAAATAATCAGAAAAATTAAAATAAACATAGTTATAAGAATTCTCAAATCTTTAGAGAAAAGTAATATATATGTGTGGGTTAATGTATGGTATGGATTCTATAACATGATATGTGTACTAGTTGGTTAAAATTATCACATTGTCTAGCACATGATTGTGATAAGTGAATTAGAAAGTAATAATTAATATTAATCTCATATTGTATGGGTTATCTTCACAATTATTATTTATTTAAGTTTTGACAAATAAAACTTCAAATTCTGAGGTTATATCCATTAACAATGGTTTTATTCCACAACACAACTTTTTATTACATGTTAGGTCTCTATATTACTAGTGTAGTCCCTTATTGTTGTTAGTGTAGCCCCCTTATTGTTATTTTTATACCCTTGTAACTCCAATATTGTTATTATTGTGCCCTTACATTATTATTGTTAGGTCGGCTAGGATTATATTGTGACCCCATGGACTCCTATATATAGCAGGAGGTTTTGTCATTTGTATCATCCAAGAATTTTTCATTTATGTAATGTAAAGGAGGTTTCCCCCTCGAAGTGGCTGAATTATAAGGCATTGATCTCTCTTTTCTTCCATCTTTGGAGTTGGTTTCATAACATTTGGTTTTAGAGTTTTGGATTCTAGGGTTTCGCTACTCCAAACAAGTCACCGTGGATTTTTCACTATAACTTTTTTTTCTACGAAGGTTCAAAAGCTGAAATTTTTATCATGTGAAGCTGAAATCCTGAGGAACTTCGTGTAAAAATTTCATATCTTGGTTCGCAATATTTTCAGAGATACGATCTATGGAATTTAGGGTTTTTTCAGGCTCTCGAATTTCATCTCAAAGAGGTGAATGTGGAAAAATCTTCATAACTCTCTCTGTGAGCATCGGATTGGAATTATATAAAAAGTAGCTGCCAATGCACGGACTATAGTTTCTTGTGTAGCAATTTCAGAGCCGAAGAAGGAAACAATGACATGTGGCATGCCGTACAAGTTCGCTCTACTGAACAAGTCCATAATTAGGTCATTGTGGGAGATTGGGCATAAATTTGTCTTGAAGAATCCAAATCAGGTTAGGCCCGTGGCATTCGAAAGAAGATTCAGAGGGCTACTACAGGACTGAATTTCAGATATTTAATATCCGAAATCACAGAGATAATTCAGTTTCAATATTGAGCTCCTAAAAAGCAAGAAAAATGTGTGTATTTTTTTTTTGAATTGCATAAGTTAGATAATAAGGATCCCGTAACATGGATACTAAATATGGAGCAATATTTTGATCTCAATAATGTTCTAAACCTCACAAAAGGTACGCATTGCAACTTTACATTTAGAACAAAATACATTTGTATGGCATCAATGGCTTTGCTCACGTAAAAAAATTGTCACTTGGTCAATTTTTACGAGGGAAATGATTGCGCATTATGAGGATACAAAGAAAAACATCTTCTTTAGCCAATTGATAAATCTCAAACAAAAGGGTTTAGTGGTGGAGCACATTGAGGACTTCCAAAAAATTGAATATAAGGGTAATTGGTATTCCAGAGGAACACATGATTGATTTCTTCATAGGGACTTTAAAGGATAAAATCCAACATGAGGTTCACATTTGGGAACCTAATTCATTGGAGAAGGCATTCAGGTTGGCAAGAAAAATTGAATGTAAAATTATGAAGACAAGGAAGCCTACCACTCACATCTATAAAGATGGAAGTGTTGCTACTCCTAGACTTCCACAACCTACAAGGTTGACACCACAACAATTGGAATAAAAAAGAGAAAAAGGGCTTTGCTACAGTTGTGATAGCAAATACACTAAAGGTCATAACTGTGCTGAGAAGAAATTATTTTACATAGATTGTGAAAAGGAGGAATAAAATGAACAAGAAGCTTCAAAAGAAGAGGATATACACCAGGAACCAACCTTAGAAGAAGAAGAAATGAGTCCGACCATATCGTGTAATGCATTGGCAGGAATTACCACTCCTCAAACTCTTAAGATAGAAGGACATATCAAGAAGGAAAAGGTAATAGTGTTTATTGATTCGAGTAGTACCCATAATTTTATTCATAATAAGGTAGTCAAGGAATTGAATTGTTTCCTATACCCAACAACGGAATGTCAAGTGATGGTTGCAAATGGAGGAACTATAAATTGCTCTGGAAAATGCCATAATATTAAGCTAACCATGGGGGAATATGTATTGAATAGTACAATGCTTTCTATTCCAATGGGAGGTGTTGATGTTGTATTAGGAGTACAATAGTTGCAATATTTGTGGACGGTAGCTTTTAAATTTCAAGAAATTTTCTTGAATTTTTTTTCAAAAGGAAAGGAAGTTGAATTACAGGGTATTGTAGGGAAGCCGGGAAAGATGATAAGCTCTAATGTCATGACAAAGTTTCTGAAGAAATAACAACGAGGTGTAATTGCACAATTATTCTCACTAGAAGTTACAACATCAAAATCATCTATTTCTCGAGATCTCCAAAAAGTCTTCGACAATCATTCCAAGGTGTTTGAAACTCCCAAAGGACTCCCACCTATTTGTGATCATGATCATGCTATTCATTTGATTCCAAGAAGTGTCCCTCCAAACATCAGGCCTTACAGATATCCTTATGTCCAAAAGAGCGAAATTGAACGTATGATTGAAGAAATGTTAGAGGCTGGTATAATTCAACCTAGTCAAAGTTATTTCTCTGCTCCAGTAGTATTAGTGCACAAGAAGGATGGATCATGGCTCATGTGTCCGAATTATAGGGAGCTCAATAAGCTCACTATTGAAGATAAATTTCCCATTCCTATGATTGATGAATTATTGGATGAATTACATGGAGAAATTTATTTTACCAAGTTGGATCTTCGTTCAAGCTATCATCAAATTAGAATGAAGACCGAATATATTCTGAAAATATCATTTTGAACTTATGAGGGTCATTATAAAATTTTGGTCATGCATTTTGGCTTTACCAATGCACCTTCTACATTTCAAGGGTTGATGAATTCCATTTTCAAAACCTTCCTTAGAAAATTTGTGCTAGTATTTTTTTATGATATACTAATCTACAACAGGTCTTGGAAGGATCATGTTCAACATGTTGACAGGGTGCTCAAACTATTGGAGGAGAAAGAATTATATGCAAAAACACCCAAATGTTTCTTTGGAGTACAAGAGGTGTAATATCTGGGTCACATTGTATCTCACGAGGGTGTTAAGGTAGACCCTAACAAAATTAAATCCATTAAGGAATGGAAAGTCCCCACAACCATAAAGTAGTTACGAGTATTTCTGGGATTAATAGGGCATTATAATAATTTTGTTAAGAATTATGGGAGAATATCAACACGTCTAAAAAAATTATTGAAGAAAGATGCATTTTCATGGACTCCTAAAGCAACTAAGGCCTTTGAACATCTTAAAGAGGAAATGTGCCTAGCACAGGTCTCGGCTATGCCAGGCTTCACAAAAACCTTTATTGTGTAATGTGATGCCTCAAGAAATGGAATTGGTGTTGTTTTAATGTAAGAAGGAAGACCCATTTCTTTTGAAATTCGTCCAATCAAAGGAAATTATTTACATAAAGATATTTATGAGAAGGCAATGTTGGCAATACTACATGCACTAAAGAAATGGTGACCTTATCTAATGGGAAGACACTTCAAGGTAAAAATTGATCATGATAGTCTTAATCACTTTTTGGAACAAATACTATCCTCAGAAGAGCAACAAAAATGGATCACAAAGATGTTGGGTTATGACTTTGAAATCATCTACAAAAAATTGAAGTTAAATGTTGTTGCAGATGTACTCTCAAGAAAGGATGAAGAGGTGGAAGCATTTCTTTGTGCCATTTCTATTATCCAACTAGATTGGATAGCCAAAGAAAGGGATGAATGGAAGAAGGATGAAGAAGTGTGGAAACTCATTCAAAAGTTGCAGCAAGATCCTAGTACATCTTATACATTTAGTTGGAAAAATGATTCCTTGTGGTACAAAGATCGCTTATATATTTGTAAGATTCCCAACTAAAACAAAATATTATTTTGGATTGCACACTTCTCCTTTAGGAGGACACTCTGGATTTTTATAAACTTACCAGAGAGTGAAGAAAGAATTTTTTTGGGATGGCCTTAAATCTGATATTCAAAAGTTTGTGGCGGAATGTTTGGTTTCCCAGCAAAATAAAGTTGAGACAATTAAGACCCCAAGTCTTCTACAACCTTTATCCATTCCAATTCAACGCTGGGAGGAGATTTCAATGGATTTTATCACAGGTTTACCTAAGTCCGAAGGAAAGAGTGTCATCATGGTGGTAGCTAATAGACTTACCAAGTATGCACACTTTTGTGCATTATCTCATCCATTTAAAGCAAGTGCATTTGCTACTGCATTTATGGAAACAATTCAAAATCTATATGGAAACCCAAAGATTATTATAAGTGACAGGGATCCCAATTTTACTGGAAAATTTTGGACGGAATTATTTTCTTGTTTAGGTACTCAACTAGCTCATACTCATCTTATCATCCTCAATATGATGATCAATATGATGGTGAAGAAAGAATTTTTTTGGGATGGCCTTAAATTTGATATTCAAATTTTTGTGGCGAAATGTTTGGTTTCCCAGTGAAATAAAGTTGAGGCAATTAAGACCCTGGGTCCTCTACAACCTTTATCCATTCTAATTCAACGTTGGGAGGATATTTCAATGGATTTTTTCACAGGTTTACCTAAGTCCGAAGGAAAGAGTGTCATCATGGTGGTAGATGATAGACTTACCAAGTATGCACACTTTTGTGCATTATCTCATTCATTTAAAACAAGTGTAGTTGCTACTGCATTTATGGAAACAATTCAAAATCTACATGGAAACCCAAGGATTATTGTAAGTGACAGGGATCCCATTTTTATTGGAAATTTTTGGACGGAATTATTTTCTTTTTTAGGTACTCAACTAGCTCATAGCTCATCTTATCATCCTCAATATTATGGTCAAACTAAGATAGTGAATAAATGTTTGGGAGGATATCTTCGTTGTTTTGTATCTGATAAGAAAACATAATGGGTCAAGTGGTTACCTCTCGCTGGATGGTAGTATAACAATTCCTTCCATACTGCAGCAAAAATGACCCCATTTATGGCACTTTATGGATATCATCCACCGTCTATCACATCATCTTTAAGTTAAAATTCTAAGGTTCAAGCAGTGGAAGATCACATCGAGCCTCAACAAGAAGTTCTCCAACTCTTAAAAGATAACCTAAATTTGCCACAAAATTGAATGAAACAACAGGAAGATCAACATCACAGCGAGAGAAGTTTTGATGTAGGAGACTGGTATTTTTACGACTACAAAAGGGGAAACAAATGTCCCTCAAGCAAGCTAATAAGGATAATAAATTATCACCAAAGTACTATGGTCCTTACAAGGTGTTGCAAAACATTGGTACTATGGCATACAAATTAGAGCTTCCTACTTCTTCACGAGTGCATCTAGTTTTCCATGTTTCTTGCTTAAAGAAGGTTATAGGTGACAAAATTCCAGTCCAAACATTATTTCTAGAACTTTATGAGGAAGGAAAAATAATATTCGAACCTAAAGAAGTCATGGAAACATGAACTCGACAGCTACGAAATCGATCAATTTCAGAGTATCTCATCAAGTGGAAGAACTTACCCACTGAATATTCTATATGGGAGGATGATAATTTTATACAGAATCATCCAGAGCTACTCAAGCGTTGAGGACATCATTTTTTTGAAGGAGAGGGGTGTGTTAGATCCCTATATTACTAGTGTAGTCCCTTATTGTTGTTAGTGTAACCCCCTTATTGTTATTGTTGTACCCTTGTAACCCCAATATTGTTATTATTGTGCCCTTACATTATTATTGCTAGGTCGGCTAGGATTATATTGTGATCCCATGGACTCCTATATATAGAAGGAGGTTTTGTCATTTGTATCATCCAACAATTGTTCATTATGTAATGTAAAGGAGGTTGCCCCCTCGAAGTGGTTGAATTCTAAGGCATTGATCTCTCTTTTCTTCCATCTTTGGAGTTGGTTTCATAACATTAAAAAATTTCAAGCCTATCATGAAGTATTATAGTTAGATTCAATTCTCAATATTTCATAGTTTTTAATTTTCTTACCTTGTTCTAAAGTAATAAACTAACACGTGCATACAAAACACTAAAATGGTGATAAAGTTAGGTATTATGCCCTAGTATTTTAATTATTTTAAGAAGTTCAATTTGGGATTAGTTAGCAATGGTCGCATTATATGGAACAACCATGAAATATAATTTTATAAACCCATCACTCACAAAAGCATCAATTTTGAATCCACTTATTATTACATGAATGTGGATCTACTTACCATGTTTTAAAGACAATCAACACACACATGTAGAACACTAAACATGGTGATTAAGTTAGTATTTATGCCTTGGAATTCTAGTTCATTGAAGAATGCCAAGACTTCAAGGGGTGGCAATTTTGGGAAAAATTAACAATATTTGCATTCTATCACACAATATTTCAATGCAAGTTTACAAGCACGTCACCCATAAAATAATCATATAAAATCCATTTCTTATTGCATCATTATTATGCAACAAACGCCAAAATAACATAAAAATAGAACAATAAGTGACTCCACGCCTAAGAATTAGATATAATAATGAATAAGATGCCTCTTCAAGGGGACAACATCCTTTTACAATATAACAAATGTAAAAAATGAGATGCTCTCTAAAGCTAGGTATATTTGGTGTATATAAAAGAAAAAGGGTACAATTATAATTCAAGGGTCAAGATGCTTAATAAGGACAACATTGATACAACAATATAAACATAATAACTCAATATCTATCACTTGACATGCCTCTCCCCTTAAAACAAGTGTTTCCCTCAACACTTGATTAGTTGTGGATGTTTTCGCATGAATAACTCATGTTCTCACATTTCGTCTTCTATTGGTAGGTTCTTCCACTTTATGAGGTACTTAGTAATTGTGTGACTTTGCAATTGATAAATTCTTGTTTAAAGTACTATCTCTAGATATAATATTATTTTACCTTCTTCATTAGCCTTTGGTAAAAAAAAATTGAGCTAGGATCTTATCACTTATAGGTTTTTTAAGAGATAAACATAGAAGATTACATGTGCGCATGAAGACAAAGGAATCTCCAATTTATAAGACATAATTATAATACTTTGTGACACATTCCAGGGGCCATGATACTTGGGTATTGATCCATTGTCCTTATTTTGTTTCTTGAGGGGCATATTTTTATGGTTGCATCCTCATCAATATCTAATCCCCCACTTCAAATTATCATTCTTTTTTATGTTGATATGCTTGTTATTTCATGTTATTTTGTGTTATACCCAAGTTGTCCTTTAATAGTTATAGAACGCTTTGTAGATGCTCTATGTGGTCTCCCAGTGATTGAATCTTTGTTTTCCTTCTCAAAGGAAATGTGATGGATGGAGGATGATAGGGATAAAGTTCCTTAAGTGGGGATATTTTTGATGAAATATGGAATGGTGTTTAGTATAATAATTCTACCAAAGGAAACCACTTGACCCATAATGTTTGTTTATCAGGTGTAAAGCAATGGAGATACTCTTCTAGATCTTTTTTAAAAATAATAGTTCATACTGTTAGGGTCTTGTAATTTACAGAATCTCAAGGTGACTGATTATTTCTGTTTAGATCGTTTATTTTGAAAATAATATTCCATGGCTGTTATTTATTTCCAAGAAGGTACTACAGGTTCTGACTTTGTCAAAATGGCAAAGGATGCTTATTCCAAGGTTTTTGAAACCCCATTATACGATAAAGGTGCTTAATGGAATTACTTTAAAAACCTTTAGAACTTATCCTAAAAACCTCGCCAACAATCCCATCTACCATATAAGCCAAATCCATAGTTTAACCCTCCAAAACCCACATATATAAAGTTTTTGGACTTTATATTAAGCCCCGACACCTCCATTTCAGCTCCACTCCCCACATTAGGCCGCTTAATGTATATATATATATATCATATGTTATACATATGTGATAAACCACAGTAAACCTAAAACCTCACTGCACTATCATATTACATTGTGGACCCCTAACTTTTTTTCATATCGGCATATCACAAAAAATCCTAGCCACAGTCATTTGCCACTCCATAAATCCGTCGATGCGATATAGCAGGACCTTTCCCTGCCACGCCACCTTTTCCCTATCGCATCGCAGACCTTTCTACTACCCGACCCCAGCGTCACATCATACATCCCCTCCCCGCTAATCTCCTTACACCTTTCCACCATCTCCTCTCCTCATCTCCACATCCGATGATCTTCAACACTTTTCAGCCACCCCTTACTCTCCAAAATTTAACCTTGGGGGGGGGGGGGGGAGGGGTCGGGAAAAATGTGTGGTATTCATTACCACTTGATCTCCCACCACTATTTGGTGGTCCATGCTAGTCACCCCCGTCACTTTCCTACGCAAACATAACCCTTGACTGCACTCCCACGTCCACCTAACCACTCCTTCCACCGCTACTCCACGTCCACCTTCCAACTCCCACCACCGCTATGTCGACTCCCGCCACCACTGCTCCACCAACTCCTACCAATGTATTGCTCCATGTAGTTGTTCCACACCATTCCCGTCCAAGGTTTATTGAAATCATTTTTGTATGCTGTAAAGGGAGAAGTTGGTTTTTTGTTTAAAACTCCACTGCAACAATAACTGACGCAGTAAAGACAGAGGCATTTTAACAGAAATTGTCCAGTACCACAGCTAGTGCAGTTTCACCATCACACTCTTTTCAAAAACCGTTCTCCACCAAAGAAGAGCCAGATGTCAATGTTATTTTATTTTATGCCTCTTCGGAATCACTCTAGCCAGATTCTGATCTCTCTGCTATTAATAACGGTCTGCTAAAGTAAATACAACCACCTTCTTGGCTAGATTTATCTTATCACCACCATTGCATGGTTCCACTTGTCAAATATTAGCTTGAATGTAATTAATGACGATCTCTGAAGAAGATAGAGTAACCAACTTAGTTTTTAGTTAAATACTGCATGTATTGGCAGTATCATAGGGGGCAAACCGGAAGGGAGAAAACCATTGTAAAATGCTTATCTAGTTATAAACACTCTTTTTTGGATGAATGAAAGGACACTAATATTTCCAGATTCTTGTGTTATGTTTTAATGGTTATGTACTTCTTCATGTGATCTTCTTTCCTTTATTCTTCCATTGCTTTATTCTCTTTACTGTGGATAAGAAAATTTTGTTCAGGATTTGTCACTGGGCACCCTGCTTAGTCTTGAAACAATATCTATGTTTTCCTCTAAAATTTGAATGTAAAATTCAGATAAGGTCTACTCTGCATTCTCATTGAACCTTAATCTCTCTTCCTTTTTCATTTCACAAACTGTAGAGATCCGTTGACATGACTAGCTTTCCTGGTTACACATGATTTCAATTATTCATCCATTCAAATCTGTTTACACCTGTTTGACTCCATAGCCCAATGGCCCTCTTTTGTTATCTCAACCAAAAATGTCAAAGAAAACCTCTATGAACTAATAGCTAGCCTCAAATTCCCAATAAAAAAAGCTATATCTAACAGAGAGATCCCTCTCTGGGTCTAGGAGGGCTAGATCCTAGGCCCGAAGCAGTTTTGATGTTGGCCCTCCGGCATTCTTCCTTCAACCTTCGGAATTACAGGGTGCTTAAATAATGGTGACCATACTGGGGACTTTCTCTAGTAATGCACTTCAAGTTTCTGTTTTGACTTTTGATAGTGAACATAAGTCAAACAACAGAAGGTTGTTCCATTCACCTGGCAACTCCATGATTCAAAGAACCCAACTTTTGAGAATTCATGGCAACTCCCCAACATGCTGACCATATTTTATGTTGAACAATATGACACAGTTTGTGGCAGATCTTTTATCTCGTGAAGATTTAAATGCATTCAGGGATCAGTTATCAAAATTTTAGCTTGATGGGGATTTTCTAAAGGCTGTCTTTCTTATTTTGAAATCAAGAATTTTTTTTCCTAAAGCTAAAACATGTTTTCTTGAGTTATTTGTTGAACAATATGAAAATGGCATTGAAATTTTGAATTCTCAAATTCATTCATATAGTTTTCGAGATCCTAAAGAATTATTGGAAAATCTTCCTTCTCTAAAGCAAGAGGAAATTATACTACCTTTTGACTTACATATTGATGAAGATTATTATTTCGAGTACAAAACTGAAGATGTGGTTTCAAATTTTAGTATTGAGTATACAATTGATCAACTAGTCATCGAAGGCCTAGAAGCAAATATCGTACATCATGCTTTTATCGATCCTATAGTAGATTATATGGAGGTTCTTTTTAGCTCAAGTTTTCAAACATGTATTCTCTATAAGGATCAAATACATCAGCAGTTGCCATTACATATTACAACTTTGATTATGTGGACACATAATCAAGTTATACTTTTGATTTTCCTGAAAAGTAGTCAAGTTGTCCATTTGTTTCTGCAGCTACTTGATTGGATCCATGGAATTTTTGTATTACCTAATTCAGTAATGTTATTAGTAGATTAGGATAGGTAGATGAGTGAAAATAAGCTCAGCACTTTGAGAATTTTTCTAGTTTTAGTTTCAGATTTCTTTTAAGTTTTTAGATCAAGTGTGTTCTAGACTTCAGTTTACAGAGAGTGTTGATTTCAAATTGAATGTTCTCAGCCATAGAGGTTGTAGAATATCAGGTTGCATATTTGGGATTAGCTCAATGGATTAGGCTACTAATCTACGATTTTCTTAACACCTCTTGAAGGAGCTTCCATCCCCAGCTAGAGCCACTGTTAGGGTCCTACAATTTACAAAATCTCAAGTTGACTGATTCTCTCTGTTTATATTGTTTATATTGAAAATAATATTCCATGGCTATCATTTATTTCCAAGAAGGTACTACAGGTTCCAACTCTGTCAAAATGGCAAAGGATGCTTATTCCAAGGTTTTGGAAACCCCATTATAAGATAAAGGTGCTCAATGTAATTTCTTTAAAAACCTTTAGAACTTATCCTAAAAACATCGCCAGCAATACCATCTACCATATAAGCCAAATGCATAGTTTAACCCTCCAAAACCCACATATATAAAGTTTTGGGACTTTATATTAAGCCCCGACACCTCCATTTCAGCTCCGGCCCCCACATTAGGCCGCTTAATGTATATATTTGTGTGTCTGTGTCTGTGTGTGTGTGTGATAAACCACATTAAACCTAAAACCTCACTGCACTATCATATTAAAAGTGTGGACCTCTGCCTTTTTTTCATTTCGGCATATCGCAAACAATCATGGCCGCATTCATTTTCCACTCCATAAATCCGTCGATGCGATATAGCTAGATATTTCCCTGCCACGTCACCCTTTCCCCATCGCATCATAGACATTTCTGCTACTTGACCCCGCCATCACATCATACATCCCCTCCCCGCTAATATCCTTACACCTTTTCGCCATCTCCGCTCCTCATCTCCACATCTGACGTTCTTCAACACTTTTCGTCCCCCCCCTTACTCTCTGAACATTAAACAGGGGGGAGGGTGGTGGGCAAGGGTCCAAAATATGTGGTATTCATTACCACTGATCCCGCTACATGGCGCGTCCGTGATAATTCACACCCCTCCCCCTGAAAATCGATTTTCTCTACAAACAAAACCACTCCCGCCACCGCTACTCCACGTCCACCTAACCACTCCCACCACTACTGCTCCACGTCCACCTACCAACACCCACCACTGCTCCACCGACTATTGCCAGTGCATTGTTCCACGTAGCCATTCTGCACCATTCCCGTCCAAGGTTTATGTTGAAGATTGCAACAAGAAATAGTGAAGGAGGCATCTTGAAACATCATTCCTGATCCTAGTTGGAAAATGATCACCTAAACTAGGTGGGGCCCACATAGGTGATTTTTGGCGCAAAGTCTATTTTTAGGCATGTCGATCATATTCTATGAGTTGCAAGGTGCTATTTTTGGATGGTTGGTCAAGTTGGAAAAATAGTTGGACTTCTATTTTTAGACATATTGGGTGGATTCTATTTTTAGATTTCCAGTCTAAAAATAGATATGTCAAATATTATTAGCTCTTAATAATATTTGGACTCTAAACATTATCTTATTCTCTTGGAGCACTTCAGTTAAGTGCACAGATGTGGCACAGCAGCTGACAGAATGAATTACGCTATTCCTAAGGGTTTAGTGGAGCTAATGCATGGAGGACTTTAGTTATAACTCATGTGACAGAGTTTGGTGGAGTTGTAGAAGTAGTTGGTGGAGTTGTATTCAGTTTAACTTAGTTAGACACAGTTGAGCTAGTTGTATCTAGTCTAACTGATTGATACACTAGTGAGAGTGGTGTGAATTAATTATTAATTAATTCACTAAATATTAACTCATTAATCAATTGAAGAATACATCAGTTAACTACAGTGCATGGACAGTTTCAGTGGAGACCGATGGAGAGGTAGGTGAAAGATAAAGTGTGACTATCAGTTGTGACTATAGTGTTGCATTTTTTGCACCACAAATTTAGTGGAGATGCCTATGAGGATTGCATGAGCAAGGTTGGAGAAATTCGAGTTCATCCAGAGCCATTCTTCAGCAGGGATTACGCAGTAGAGGCAGGCTAAAGGCTGGCAAAGATTGGTGCATGGATTTGCAAGATCGGGCCTGATTAGTATGTAGTGATTGGATTGTACTGAGAGCTTGTGATAAGCTTTGTATGAGGATCGTTACATGATCTCTATGACATATATTATATACAGATAGTTGGGGTTTTTAGCTTCAGGCTTTCCCGTTAAAACACTGTGTTAATTTGTCTGAATTTTTATGGTTTCATGTGTGCATTGTAATTGATTTAATTTCCGCATGTGTTGATCATTGGAGCAATTGCAATTATTGAAACAGTTGAGTTTTGTGCTAGTGGAATTTGAATTTGCTGCAGTGTTTTCTTGGTGTTGAAGTTTGTGCTGGTGGAATTCGAATTTGCTGCAGTGTTTTCTTGGTGTTGAAGTTGAGCATTCATTGAAATGTCTTTCAACGGATTGCGATTGGAGTATGCCCTTGAGGGCAGCTCAAATTATATTTCATGGAAGGACAAGATGGAAGCGGTGCTGGAGGATAGTGGGTTGAAGGAGTTCATAGATGCTGAAATTTATAAACCGGGTTCTAGCGATGCAGCCACACTTGATGCATGGAAAAAGAAGGTAGCAAGGTGTTGAAGGATTATGTTGGAAGGTGTGAAGGATCACATAGCGTCCAGCCTTGACAGTAAAGCCACTCCATTCTTGATGTGGAAGGCTTTGACAGAATTGTTCCAAAGCAGAAGTGACCAGAGGAAGTTGGTGCTTAAAGACAAGCTCAGGAAAATAAAAATGGAGAAGAATGACATTATTCTGGTATACTTGACAAAGTTTGTCCACTGCAGGGATGAGCTTGGGAGTGTAGGAGTTAGTGTGGATGAATAATACTTGGTGAGCTTGGATCTCCTTGGGCTTCCAAATAGTTGGCATAGCTACGAG
The DNA here is from genome assembly GCA_034641835.2 of Pinus albicaulis. NCBI lineage: Eukaryota > Viridiplantae > Streptophyta > Pinopsida > Pinales > Pinaceae > Pinus > Pinus albicaulis. Next base: position 793,245,192 of record CM076573.1, on the reverse strand, counting down.
GACTCTGTCAATGGTCGAGAGAAACTGCCAGGATGGGAGTGACTTTGGTTGGATCTTGTGCAGGAGGAGAGAAGGCGGAGTACCAGGGATGGCTCTTCATCAAAGAATGATGATGAAGAGGATTGTGCTTTGGCTTCCAAAGCAAGGAAATGGAAAGGGAAGAAAAATCCTTCTCAATCTGGTGCGGATGGAAAAGAGCGTGACATGTCTAAAGTGAAGTGTTTTCACTGTCACAAACATGGGCATTTCGCCACAAATTGTCCACAGAAGAAGAAGAACAAGTAGGTTGCTGGAGCTATAGCTGGTGAGGCTCTTGCCTCGCAATTTGAGCTGGACTTCTCATTCATCGCATGCATGGTGTCTAGTGCATTGGGATCAGGGTGGTATTTTGATAGTGGCACTTCCTTTCACATGACGGGAGATGTGAACCTTTCCAGTGACTTCGTGGAGAAAGATCTCCAGATGCATGTTGAGTTGGGTGACAATGGACGATACAATGCAACCGAAATTGGTACCATTACCTTTCAGAGGGAGTCAGGTAAACTCATTCTTTTACAAGATGTAGTGCATGTTCCAGGTTTAAAGAAGAATTTAAACTCAGTCGCAATGTTAGAGGATAAAGGGTATGATGTTGTCTTCAGTGAAGGAAAATTTTTCCTTCGGTACAAAGCAACAGGACAAGTTAAGAAGGTTGGGATTCGAGCCAAAAATCTCTACAGACTTGGAGTAGATGGGATTTCTATGACGCTTCGTACTGTTGGGAAGTGCAAGAAAGCCATACAATTGAAGCTTGAGAGGGAGATAGATTTGCATGCAGGTAAGAGTGAACCTCGAGATGTGGAGCAGCCACAAGATGAGGATCATGGAGTGGGAGAAACCACTCATGAAGAGAAATTTCATGTCAGATGGGCAGAGGGAGTGCATGCAGCTATACCACTAGGTGAGAGGTGGGGCGGCATGCATGAGTAATCCCAAGAGGAGATTTCTGGGCAAGATTCATTGAGATGGTGTGGATCTCATGAATTGAGCCTGGCTACAAGGTGCCCATAGAGAAGCAGTAGCATGATCATTTGGATTGATTCAGGTAGATCAAAGTGATAGTGTCAGATACTGGAGTGTGGTTCAGATTTGACAGCAAGTGCAGAGTGCATGGGTGCAGAGTTCAACAGCGCAGTTTTTCCTGAAGACATGTGCAGCAGCTACATAGAATTCAAAGACTTTGATGATAGATGCATCAGATTGATTGATTTGTTTGGAGCCTATTCAGTTTCGGAAGAGTTACAGAGCAAATGCATGGAGTTGCATGGCGCTTGCAAAGGTTGCAGGGCGAATGCATGGAGTTGCATGTCGCATGCAAAGACAGTCCTTTCTTATTGAGAGGGAGTGTTGAAGATTGCAACAAGAAATAGTGAAGGAGGCATCTTGAAACATCATTCCTGATCCTAGTTGGAAACATCACCTAAACTAGGTGGGGCCTATATAGTGATTTTTTAAGCAGTGTTCATTTTTAGACAATGTCTATTTTTAGACATGTCGATCATATTCTATGAGTTGGTGGTGTTATTTTTGGATGGTTGGTCAAGTTGAAAATATATGGACTTCTATTTTTAGACATATTGGGTGGAGTCTACTTTTCTACTTAGATTTCAACTAAACAGATATGCCTCTAATATTATAGCCTCTAATATTATTAGCTCTTAATAATATTTGGACTATAAACATTATCTTATTCTCTTGGAGCACTTCAGTTAAGTGCACAGATGTGGCACAGGAGCTGACAGAAGGAATTACGTTATTCCTGAGGGTTAAGTGGAGCTATTGCATGGAGACTTCAGTTAGAACTCATGTGACAGAGTTTGGTGGAGTTATTGAGGTAGTTGGTGGAGTTGTGTTCAGTTTAACTCAGTTAGACACATTTGAGCTAGTTGTATCTAGTCTAACTGATTGATACACTAGTGAGAGTGGTGTGAATTAATTATTAATGAATTCACTAAATATTAACTCATTAATCAACTGAAGAATACATTAGTTAACTACAATGCATGGACAGTTTCAGTGGAGACCAGTGGAGAGGTAGGTGAAAGAGCAAGTGTGACTATCAGTTGTGACTATAGTGTTGCACTGTTTGCACCACAAATTTAGTGGAGATGCCTATGAGGATTGTGTGAGCAAGTCTGGAGCAATTCGAGTTCATCCAGAGCCATTCTTTAGCAGGGATTGCGTAGTAGAGGCAGGCTAAAGGCTGGCAAAGATCGATGCATGGATTTTCAAGATCGGGCCTGATTAGTGCGTAGCGATTGGATTGTACTGAGAGCTTGTGATAAGCTTTGTATGAGGATTTTTACATGATCTCTATGACATATATTATATACAGATAGTTGGGGTTTTTAGCTTCAGGCTTTCCTGTTAAAACATTGTGTTAATGTGTGAGAATTTTTTGGTTTCATGTGTGCATTGTAATTGATTTAATTTCTGCATGTGATGATCAATAATGGAATAGATTCTGTATTGTGCATGAAGTTAAAATAGTGTGTGATCAGGAGAATCTTGGACATATGCATGCGTAGTGCATATAATTTCTACATTTTATTGAATCATTTATGTATGTTATAAAGGGAGCAGTTGGTTTTTTGTTTCAAACTCCACTGCAACAGTAAATGACACAGTAAATACAGAGGAAGTTTAACATAAAGTGGCCAGCACCACAGCCAGCGCAATTTCACCAACACACTATTTTCAGCAACCGTTTTCCACCAAAGAAGAGCCAGATGTCAGTGTTATTTTATTTATTTCCTCTTCGACATCACTCTAGCCAGATTCTGATCACTCTACAATTAGTAATGGACTGCTAAAGTAAATACAGCCACCATCTTGGCCAGATTTATCTTATCATCGCCATTGCATGGTTCCTCTTATCAAATATTAGCTTGAATGTAATTAATGATGATCTATGAAGAAGATAGAGTAACTGGCTTATGTTTTAGTTAAATATTGCATGTACTGGCAGTATCAGAGGGGGGGGGGAACCGGAAGGGTGAAAGCCATTATAAATTTCTCATCTGGTTGTAAAAACTCCTTTTTGGATGAACGAAAGGACACTGATGTTTCGAGATTCTTGTGTTATGTTTTAATGATGATGTACTTCTTCATGTGATATGCTTTACTTTATTTTTCCATTGCTTTATTCTCTTTACTGTGGATAAGAAAATTTTGTTCAGGATTTGTCACCAGGCACCCTACTCAGTCTTGAAACAATATCTATGTTTTCCTCTGAAATTTGAATGTAGAATTCAGATAAGGTTTTCTCTGCATTCTCGTTGAACCTTAATGTCTCTTCCTTTTCATTTTCACAAACTGTAGAGAGACATTTACATGACTAGCTTGCCTGGTTACACATGATTTCATTTATTCATCCATTTAAATATGTTTACACATATTTTACTCCATAGCCCAATGGCCCTCTTCTGTTGTCTCAACCACAAATCTCAAAAAAAACCTCTATGCACTAATAGCTAGCCTAAAATGCCCAATCTACAAAGCTATATCTAACAGAGAGATCCTTCTCTGGGTCTAGGAGGGCTAGATCCTAGGCCCGAAGCGGTTTTGATGTTGGCCCTCTGTCATTTTGTCTTCAGCCTTTGGAATTACAGGGCGCTAACACATCCTTAGATTAAGAGTTGTGAGCTAATTGAGTATTGAAAAATAAAATAATGAAGTCCAAAAATTACTAGTGAAAAATGGATTTCTATCACTTATAATAATTTTGGGAATTCCATGTATCTTTTGCATTATTTAAATCAATGTTGTAGCTACTATGTTTGCTTTAAAAAATGTATGAAAAAAAATGGAAATACTCTATGATTCAACTCATCATTGATCCAAGTGGATGTTGGTAAATCACCATAGTCAATAATTATTTTCTACTGTTTGTGTTTTGCAAGACCATGATTTCGGTAAACCATGGTAGCCACCTATGATATTTGAAAGGTGGAAGAAAAAAAACCTAATTATTCAAATATATTTTACCATATACAACCATTCACACATGCTTCTTTGTAACCCATGGTATTTGAAAAATAACATAAGTGCATGACTATAGGTGAAAAGGAACCCATTAATAATATAAATATAGGCCTTCACCATTGTAAAATACATGAAGTTTATCATGATCTAGTCTTATGGAATTTTTACCATTTAATAAAATTAATTAATCCCTTTTCATATTATTTTTTCCTCTACATGGTTTCTTTTATACACTTGTGACATTTTCTATTATCGATATAATTTTATCTGCGTTATTTTCATACACCCGTGACATATAATATTATCAACATTTATTCTCATTCCCCAAACATCTTGGATCATTTGTATCAAATCAATCTTCTCCTTGTTATTTATCATTGTATGTCCCTGATAAGGTGAGGGAATAAAGAGTTGAATGTCAAGCTAGTTTCACTTGAGGAAAACCACTTTCACTAACCCAAGTAACCTACAATGGTGCAATAAAAGCGAGATGATGGAGAACAAGATCCTATAAAGTTGTTTCTTAAGTAATCACTCGTGTATATAGAGATCCTTCTACAATTTCCAACAACATTCGAGGAACCTTCAACGAGAAACCATTTTGCAGGTGTAACACCCTTCAAGGTACAAGTTAAATTTCATATACTCTTATTCAAAGGACAAATAGATGCAGATGCTTTGCAGAAATGGTTAAATATATTATAGGGTTATTACTCTATCCAAAAAAAATACAACAACGATAGTATCACTTTTGTACCCTTGAAATCCCTACACCATATGGATCACCTTTGCACCCTTTAAATCCCTTCCTTGTGTAAAACATTTGTGGAAAGGTTACTAAGAGAGACACTCTGAAGACGCGTCATGGATATTCAAGGTAAACCCCACTTGGAACACTTTTTTTGATTCCTTGAAGGATAAATTCTACCTTGTAGGGAACTATGATGACCAATACATAAAATGGAAAACTCTATGACAAGACAGAGAGACCAAATAATTTTAGAGTACACAAATATTCTCCATACCTTACACTAAAGGATAGGTATTAAAGGCTCTAAGCGGAACCTATTTTTGAAGTACCATAGTGGCCTACATAAGTACATGCAAAAAAATATTTATTTCCTAGACATGTCCTCACTAGGAGATTTTTATCGATATGCTATCAAATTAGAGAAAAAATCGAATTAGAGGAAAAAGTGGGAGTTTGGGTCAACAAATCCACTACAATAAAACCCTGGAAAAGAAGGCCCTAACTCATGGAATAATGGACAAAGAAAGGAGATTCATCCCCAAGAAAACCAACCCAATTCATAGGTAAAGGACACTATAAAGTCATGTAAGTTCCACAAAATGCCTTAGCACAACACTGAATGTCACTCAAAATAATCATTTTTTGATAAGCTTAAAAAGATGGATTTGTTGAAGGTGTTGTACCCGCCAACTTTCAGGGGATATCCCCGATATGAATTCCCAATTAGACCTCACACTGTTTCGAGTAGGAGTCCCAACAGTGGGGTGTTAATGATTTTCCTTGGTTGCAAATACAAATAGAGTGGTGCACGGTGTCTTTGGTGAGAAAAAGTGTGTGACCCTGTGGAAAATCAAGTGTGGTGCATGAATAGTTCCAACACACAAAGGCGAAAGGAAGTGCGCCCCTTAGAAGCATGTAATAGTATGCAGCTTGGAAGGAACATACGAGCATAATGACATCACACGAACCAACATGCAAAATAGTCCACAAGTTAAGGTGGTGAATTGATACATCAAAATGCATCCAACAAGATTCATACAAAATGCAAGTGAAATAATTCATAAGCATATGCATAAGTTAAACAACATATATTTCAAATACAAAAAGAATAATCCTACTATATCCACAACACATGCATGAAAGAATGTTGGCTCTAAGTTTTATTAAAAGTGATAGTTTAAATCATAGATACACCATTGATGGACCACTTGCCCCAATAGTAGAACGTGAATTCAATAACACCTGCTCCTCCAAAGAAGTATACTCCCTCTATGCTACGAAGAAGCTAAGGCTCTCACAAAATCCCAAGCTCTTCCTAAGCCTAATCCTAGCCAAAAGCTTGGATCCCAAAATCCCCTTACATAAATTATGAGAATATATTTATAACAAAGGGGGGTGACTCTTAACATGCCCCTTTGTGACTCTTGGACTCCCCTCATGACACTTCACCTTCTTTACAAAATGACTCATTACATTACATTATGACTCTTCACATTCCAATATTGACACTTGGAATTTCACTTTTACAAATAATTACAAGTGATATTACATTTTCCACTCATACCCATATGAGACAAAATAGGGTATAGAAAAATTGACAACCCAACAAGACAAAACACTATGATGATTGAGTTTGGGTAAACTCTAGCTCAACAACTTCTACTTGATGTTTCTCAGTCACATATTGATGCCAAGATCGATATTTTGTGATGACATCACCAAAGTGTGTGATAGTGTTTGGATGGAAGTGGAATCTAGCCTCCATAGCATCCGGGTACAATGATTTGGAACCAGTCTCAACTTCTTTCTCAAGCAGACGCAACATTTTTTTTATCTCTACAGGGCCATCAATGTAGTTCTTCATGTTCTATATGTTCAACTCCAAATCCTCTAGGGTGGTGATCTATTTCAGCTGCTCCAAGTACTCTTCGATCTCATGTCTAACTTGATGTTTGTGTTTAGATTTAGTTAGTGAGCCAACTGATGGGATCTTATGGGTTCTCACCATGAAATCCAAATTGTTGTATATCCATACATATGAGGCCTAAATACTTCCAATGAAAGAGGCGAGCTTCTTGTTGTTATGGATCAACATCTAAACTCTTGCTTTCTCTAGCTTTTCCTGTGACTTCATTTTCTTCACCAAGGCAATCGACTCCCCCTTATATCGCATTGTCCATTCTTGCACAATGATGATGACATCTTGAACATTCTTAAGAGTCTTGAAAAATCCTTTGCTTTGTTGCTGCAATCCATGCAAGAAAACAATTTCCTTATGTACGATCATGAGCTCCTCATAGAGGTTTTGCATGGAATCTCCAAGTGTTGATACTTCACTAAGTATCGCTTATCTCATTTCCTCCATGTAAAACTATGCGAAAGATGCATTCTGTGTTGTTGTGCAGAGTTGTTTTATCTTTTTTTAGGCATCATGTAAATTTTGTAGTAATTTCTTATTCTCGGCCATAAAATATTGAGTGTTTTCTCTCACTACACCCACGAAAGCCAAGTTTTCTTCGGCAATGGAATTTGGATTCCTACTAGTGTCCACCACTATCACCCCCTCTCTAATGAATGTAGGTGATGCTTGATTATCCAGAAAATTCCTTCTCTGCACTTTTACAATCCTCTTCTTATATATTTTGTCATATGACATATTGTACACATCCATTACGAGATCATCATTAAGAGGAACTATGTCCCCTTCCTTGCTCGGGGCTAAATATGCAGCTAGAGGGGGTGGAGACTGAACGGTGACCTGTGGTGCGTTGGGAATCAATTCAACATCTTCATCCTGCGACTACAGTTCCAACTCCATGTCTTCAACTTCAATCTGTTGAGTAAGCTCTTGCTCCTGTATCTTCTCACTCTCTCCTTATGTTGTTGTATTGTTATGTTCTTTCTCTTCTACTAAAATCGATGTTGTTTCTCCTGCCATTGCACCTTACCTTCCTTCTTCTTTCTAATTCTAATTCTCCTCCTATTATTTCCTCCTTTTCTCTCGTTCTTCCCTCAGTTATTTTTCTTCTTTCTAAGCTCTCAATTTTGCTTCCTGCAAGTTGTGCTTTTCTCTCTTCCTTTGCTCTGCTCTCTGTGGCCTTTGCTTCACTAGTACAAATGGGGCCAAAATTTGACGTCACTTCATCGGTTATATGACTCAACTTCATCTACTATTCGATGAACCCGAGACATAGATATCGTCGATGGGATTTCTTTGGATATTCGACCACTAGGAAATCGTTAAACCTGTACATTGGATATCCGTCGTCCTTGATACCAAATAAACCACCAACTAACTAGGAATTTATCGATGTATATTCATAAAATAGGAAATGTTTTAATTTGTAACCAAGGTTGAATACCTAACATCCATCTGTAGGATGTCTTTATCGAATATCCAACCATCATATGTCGGTTAGCCAACATTGTGACTTTTCATTCGACAACCAAGCTATCGGTCTAACGGTTTGTGTAGACATTGGATAACCAATGTTATCTATGTTCCTTCGACGAAGATGATATGGATCCGACGATATTTTACGTCAGGCAGGAGACAAATATCCGACACTAGTTCGTTGATGAGGGCCAACGAATATCTGACACTTGTTAAATGTACGTCAAATATCCAACGAGTTATTATTGAAAAATAATGGAAAAGGCTCCAAGGAATGGTCGTTAACTTTAACAACGTATTTGACTTTTGAAGTGCTGGAAAATTTGATTTCAAACTAACTCAGTCTAGACTTTTAATGTACATGTAACTCAATTACTCAGATTATTTAAAAGGAAGCAAAAATTGGAGAATCTGTATTTTTCATGTGTTTTAATTCAATAATTCGCTCAAATGAAATAATGTACATGGGATGCGAGCTTCAGCAATGTTGTGCCAAAAGAGCATTTGCATGCAATATATATAATTTTAGTACAATCCTCTTATGGCACAACATTTATGAACCTCGCATCCCATGTACATTATTTCATTTGACCGAATTCTTGAATTGAAGCACATGAGAATTACACATTCTCCAATTTCTGTTGCCTAAACCATAATCTAAGTAATTGGGCTACATATACATTAAAAGTCTAGACTAAGTTAGTTTGAAATAAAATTTTCCAAAACTTCAAAAGGAAAATACCCTGCTACATTTAACGACCATTCCTTGGAGCCTCCTCTATTTTCCCAAAATTCAGCTGGAAAACCAGGCAATAATGAATAGATAGAGAGGACAAGTATCTCTAATTCTAAGAAATATGATACACATGAAAATATATAAAAGGGATCAAACATAGGTTTCTCAAATAATAAGAACCACCAAACAAATTTCTAATAACAATAACGGAAAATTGAATGCTAAATGTAATTTTACCTTTTTGAGATATTTTCTTTCGATAGTTGTTCCTCTTCAACATCCAAATCGACACAAATTGTTCTACACATATTCAAGAGACAAATAAGGTAAACTTATATTAAATTTAATTGCACCAATAAATAATAACTAAAAAAAATTGAGTGCATGAATACCTGAATGAGCTCCTCTTGGTTCGTGAATAAATTATTGGTGTAGTTTAATCTTGGAGCAAACCTCCCTCCACTCGACAAAGCAACAATAAATTCAACATTGACCTTGTTGTTTCTCTATTGGATCTTGGATTTTTACTCTAATATTGTCGAAATATTAATTTATTCTCTAATGAACAAGGCCAACCACATGAAGGTGGAAGCTCTCATGGCCCCTCTCCCCCGCCTGCACCCCCCTCACATCACTCTCAATTCCCCAGTACCAAATCTATCTACTAGGAATTATTTGAAAGAAAGATATTAAGATACATCATAAATAAATAAATATATAGTAAAAATTTATTCATTCATTCATTCATAGAGTTTAAAAACTATTTGATCTTGGTATGATTTATAATAAACTGTATGCTATACATAATCTAAAACAAGGTCATTCTAATTAAATTACAAGTACAATCAATTATTCGTCGGTTTCTTGCAATTTTTCATGTATGAAGCAAGGACGTCATCCAATTCAGCTGTAATATGTCTTGCTCCCAACCTGGTGAAACATTTATGTTGCTATAATGGCAGTAGAGCATTAACTACATTAAGAATAAAATGTTAAATTCTTAATTATAGTAATTATTAATACAAGTGTTTTATTAATAAAAAGGTAGTAGAGTGTATGTTACCTTCTTTGGTAGTAGAGGGAAGCAGGATACTTTCTGATGTGACCATAGGTTCCTCCTCTTGTCTGGCCTTATCTCGTACATGCTCTAGAGTATAACCAAGAATATTTATAATTAATACACCATTTTCATTTACATATTTCTAATTCTAATCCATACTAAAAAAAATTGCAATTCACATGAAATACCTCCAGAATCGAGCTGAACATCAGTTTCAATTTGCATTCCAATGTCACTAGCCTCATGTATTCCATCATTTCTTGGGACATTTGTATTTACATTGTCTACCTGCATTTTACAATCAAGAACATTACTTTATGGAAAAAAATAAAAACTAATAGAGTGTATACAAGTATTAATTTATAAATGCTCTTCGTTTCTTTTATTTACCTCAGTCTCAGGTGGGGGATCGAAACTAGTACGTGAAGATCCCGTGCTTGTCCTATGTTAAACAATGGCTTGATATTCGTGCTTTTAAGCAAGCTTGAGGTCTTCCTCCATGGGAGTTTCATTGAGTTGTTTGCCCTTCAATTTTTCACGACAACATGAATTTTTTTTCTTCTGCAATATTAAATTCAAATTATTAAGAATCTAAAATTTTGATGCAATTTTATATATATATATATATATATATATACTTACAATTTTTGCAGCTAGTTTTGAGTAACCCCCAGGGCCAAGATGATGTTGGCCATGTTTTTGTATTCTTGCCTTCATGGCTTTAGATGTATCTGGGAGCCTATTTTTATGATATTGATAAGCTTAATTACATGTTGCAATATTTATGAGAAAGCATCATAATTACATTAATAAAAGTGCCTCATACCTTCCTAGTCCGAGTGGTGTCTTCCCTTCTTTTCGAATTTTTTTCTCCTTTGCATCTTCTAGGAGGGCTTTCCACTCACTTTCTGAAATCACTAGAGGGTGCTCATATTTAGGGTTCTTTTGAAAATTAACCCTATATTGGTCTCACAATTATTTTAAATATAGGTATGCCTTCGCGGTAACTCCACTTTTGTTGAAGATACCATCTCTGAACAACCTATTGATAAGTTCTTCCTTCAACTTTGAATTTTTTGAATTCTACCTTGTGGGAATGGAGGAACTAAAGAGTTGCAAGACTGCCTCATTCAAGCACATATTATCATTACTTGAAAAGAAGGTATTGTTTCCTGCAAAACGATATTATCATTACTTGAAAATAATGACACTCTATATGTAAATTTAAATTAGATTATACTTAATATGTAAAACACTTCTTAAATACCTGGAATATTTTCTAATTTCATGGGAACATGGACATCATCTACCAAGAATGTGACTGGTAGTGTTCCCATGCTAGTAACATGATTAGACCTAGGAAATCTTGCTTGACTAGATGCGATGGAATCATGGTCTGCATCATGTGCACATCCTTCTATGTGTTGTTCAGTGGGTGCAGATAATGGTGTGTCACCTTGTTCAAGAGTTGCATTAACAACAGGTGTGTTCAATGCGTCACTCACAAGCAGAGGAATGGTGTTGCTACCAACATCGACCCCAATAGTCTCACCATTAGGATCAAACTCCCTCAAAAACCCCTGTAAAATAAAGTGTTATTTTATGATGGATGAGAAAATTAAAATCATAAATAAAGAAATGGGATAATTAAATGAGTTTCTTACCCCATGTTGAAGGATTTGGGTCATCACATTTCTGATTTGGTCTCTTATATCTTCTATCTGTGGCTCAATCGTAATTAAAAAAATGAGGCTCTTGTTTAATTTTACGAGAAGCCTCTTGACTGTTTGGATCGGATCGATCGACATATAAATTTTTTATTTAGTAAGCACTTCCTAAGGAACATCCATGGATTGGTTTGAGGCTGGTGCCTTCCCCTCATCACCCTGTTGATCAAATATGTGGTAGTTTGTTAGAGATTATTTAGCTATATAAATTCTAAATTTCGATCTCATTTTTTTCATCATTGAAGAGGAAGAGAAGTTAGCTCTATTTTGTATATATGTGATGGAATTTTGTTGTGTAAAGGTAGATTCATCAATTTTGAAAGAAATAGAAAATTTCTCGTTGTGGTAACTCACTATGTCTCTAATATAGGGTGATCCATCTTCTTCATATGATTGATTCATTAGTATGTGGTGGCTTCCATGAGAAATTTGAAAATCAATTATGTGCATTGTATCCTTTTCATTAAATGTTTTTGTAATGGCAACATTTGAAGCTATATACCCAGATTTAATATAAGGCAAAAATTCATATATATTTTTACGTAAGAGAGGATCTCAACACTGGTAGGCTCCTCACTTTTTAAGCTTTTGTAAATATGTCCTTCAGAAAATTTGTGACCATGCTTAAAAAAATATGCTACCATATATACATATAACTCGATCACACTTGATATAAACACCTTGGGAGGTGGATTGATGTAATCATGACATTCTGAAGTGAAAAATAATGAAACCAACATGCATAACATGGATTTGGAGCTACATGTTAAACATATTACTAATATCACCTTTTATCAAAGAGAGTAGAATCACAAAGTTTTTCAAAATCATTTTTCATGTTTTTCAAAATCCTCCTCCCTCTAAATCGGAGCAACTTGCTCCCTATGAATATGGAAAATGAAACTCATATGTGCTATGGATACCAGCTAAAGCTCTATTGAAGTCATCTGAGTATCTCGTCTCTTTCAGTTGGGTCCATTCCCACCAAGTGGGTATGCTAAGGCGGTCCTCTTTCCTCCTCAAAAATGTTGTATAACTAGCTCTATGTCCCTCTCGAACTAGAGGTCGACCCCATAATCGGTACAATTTTCCTTCTATGATCCCTAGTATGATGGATTACTCAACATACACAACTCCCTCTTGCCATAATTATATTGACTCTCCTCTGAACTCAATTATATAGCCTTGATCCTCCAAGGCTGAAACAGAGAGCACATTTCTCTTAGACGATGAACATATAGAACATGATGAAAGGTTGTACTCCATCATGAATCTAACTCAAATGCAATTGAACCCTCTCTTGTACCATTTTTTCCTTCACTGTGGATCCCACACCTTACCAAGCATCCAATAACTATTGAGGTAGGTGGTTGAAATAGATCACACTCCCTTGTCAGATGGCATATGGCACCATTGTTCTGATACCAACAATCTCTGGAAATATCCTCTGAGTCCAGGAGTGAGACATACTCTTTCTTTAACAATGTAGAGAATTTCTTGGCTAGTCGTGGCTCATCCTCCACTGTAACCTCTTTTAGAACAAATATTTTTCTCTCATGATTGGCCTAAAATAATGAAATAGTGTAATTTTAAATAATGAAATAGTGAAATAGTGAAATATTTTTGTCAAGCATAAAGAAACATGTTGTTTTAAGTGCAGAGGATAGGTCTTATGTAGCTGTAGAACTGAAAATATTTGTGGTTGGTTGTCTGTAAGTGGCTTTCAAGGATGAGGGTTAAGTGTTTAAATCGAAAATAGGAATGGAATGAACAAGTGGGATGAACTCGTGGAAAAATACATGACCAATCATGCATGGGTATGAGAAAGGATGGCGAAGACTTAGTCAAAGAGTCAAAAGGTGGTTTTGAATCCTACCCAGAGGGGGGGGGTGGATGGTAAGTGGAATCGAAGGGGGGAGGGGGGGGGGGGGTTGCGGTCTGAATGGGCTGGCAACACGTAGGCGATAGTGGTTTTTGTGAAACCCCTTTACTTGAACCACCTCCCCCCATATCGTTCAGAAACACTAGGGGGTGCGGATTTGGATGCGGGTCATTGATCTGAACGTGCCTGATCTTAGCCCTTTAAACCTACGGACATTGTATTTTATGTGCACTTTATTACATAATTCCACTTTATGAGTGATTAGATAATTAAAAATATAACCTATGATTAATAATCATAAACATACTTTATTCTAAAATATTTTTTAAGCAACATTTTGAAAATGCTCTGACAACTAACTGATTTGCCCTTTAAGACCCATCACATATGCGCATTTTTGAAAATTTGAATTCCAAAGGCCTCATTCAAACCTAATTGACTCAACCTAATTAATTTAAGACCAACCTAGACTAATCGAACTGTCATCATGGATAATAGAAGGATTTGGCAATGGAGTCAAAATCTGTAGTTTAAGATAAAACTAGAGAACTGGTCATACAACTAAGGAAGCAAAGGCAATGTATTTTGTGTCTATCAGAAAAGGTGATTGATTTATTAGTTTGAGAAGAAGTATAAGGATGTTCCACTATTTCACGATCATCTATCAAGGATGAATTCCTAAAATATCTTTAGCATAATGGATTGTATTTGCAAGAAAGCACTTATCAAGAGTGAATTCGGATACATAAACAATGTATTTGGAAAGGGAAATACTTAAAACAAATTATAATTGATTTCTTAACATTGGATGAAACTCAATTATAAACTTGAATCTTAAGCATTTGAAGATAATTTGAGAAGATGAACAAAAGACAATAAACTCGAATGAGAAAAGAGACACATTCAAGACACCAAATACTTGAATCTTTGGTAGAGACTGTATATCGTACTTCTGCAACTATTCTTTTATTTATTAGATAAACTGCTTCACTAGGATGTAGGAGTGACTCCCACATGAGGTTTTACTTCCAACTTGTTGATTTATTGAAACTGACGTTTACTTATTATCTCAGAATTGACTAGTTTCCGAGCCTCTATCTCCAAGTCAATGTATTCCTCAAATAAAGGTGGAGGAAGTTTTATTTTTCTAATTTGACTGAGGAGGTAAAAGGTATTACCCAAATTTTAAATTATTACCTCTCCCACCAAATTTCCATCCATAATTTAAAACTAGGAATGATCATTCCTTTTCTGTACTAGAAAATTATTGTAAGCCTCTTTTGGTAATAAAATATTATTTTCATCCCAGAAAGGAGGAAAACCTTTATTAATCAATGTTTTGAAAAGATAATAAAATTCTTTGATTTCCTTATTTAGGATATCTTTTCTTTCACCTTCTCTATTGATCTAGCTTTATCAATAATCCTTTGAGCTCTAAGTATAATTTGAAACCTATCTTGAATGTTAAAATTTCTTAAAGCATCTTCAGAAGAAAAATTAAATTTTTTTATTGCAGATAAGGCCTTTTCCATAGGTATTTGATGTAATTTCCATAATTGCACTTTAGCCAGTTCACATTTATCCAAGGCTGAATAGATATAAGCCTTCTTAGTTTCTAGTTTCTTCAATTCATCCCAAATCTTTGTTACTTTTGCTAAAATTTGATCCCATAATGAATGTTGTGCAGATTGAAGAACAGGCTTCCCAATTAGCTTAGCAATATTCTCTTGAAATTATTTGTTTGTTTTTTTCTAAAGATTCATTTTCTTCTTGTAGTTTATTTCCTTTTTTCTTCAACTCAATAATTTCTTGATCTTTAAGGGAAACTTGAGATAATGACCTTGCGAGCTATTGGGTAGTAATAGCTTGAGGATTAATAGAAGTGACCTCAACTGTACCTCTTCTTACTAGCTCTTCTTTCTCTTGAAGGATTTGATCCTTTTATTGGGTAGCCTGCAATAATTTATGATGCAGGGGCATCATGCTGGCAGCTGGAAGTCTGAGTTGGAGAAGAAGATTCCAAATTTAGATCTTTACCACAAGAGTGGGTTTCAAAATTGTAGGTTAAGATGGGAATGAGTTGATTGTAGATATTTGTGAGCTTTTAGAATAGATTTAATAATTAGCATAATAATAGAAGATAGGTTATTTTCAGAAGTTGTTACATTCATTCAAGGAGGAGAGTGAGGCTCTGTTTATTTAAGTTCTTGAATTTATTAATTAGGGGTTAGAATGCATTGCACAGACATATAGAAGAGACTGGATTTTCTTTCTCAATCAATAGAAGCATTTTTTTTTAAGACGGACTGTGATTGTCTTAATTTGTGCAAGTATTCTTCATTATTGAGGTTAATGAGCTTATTATTATAGCATCAATATTAATTTTGCAAGTTTTTTAAGTTCATATAAATCGATTTAAGCTTTATCAAAATGTTCATTGTGAGTTAAATTCATTCATGGTGGTTACAAATATCTTTTTTAAACCCAGGTCAGGATTAATCTTGGAAGTTAGTCCAACATAAAATCTTTTTTAAACCCGGGTTAATCTTCATCATTCGATTAGCGGAGGATGTGGCAAGATCTAACGCTTGTGATATTATCACATTTTCACTTGCGTAGAAGTTAGTACACATCAATGGACCCAGTGGATTATTAAATATGGTTCATCACAACGTTTGGAGTCCACTGTAGATTTATTTCAATGACTAAGATCGTGTCGCCAAAATTCAGAGTACCTGTGCGAGGTTGTGTCGTTGGACACGAGGGATTATTAAGATGAATTAAATGCAATTTTGGGTTCCGTTGGATGGAAATTTGGTGGAATGTTAAGTGATCTGCGAGATTGATAACATCTCTAAAAACAACGGTCCCATAAAGCCAGAGTAAAAACTGGCGAAGCTGGATAATGGTATATGCTGGGTCTATGGAAGTAGTTTTTCAAGTGTGTCGTTGTTGTTTTTGGCCTCCATGTCGGCATCATTTGGTATCAGAGGAAAATTGAAATGAACCAATAAGTGCTTTTTTTGTTAATCTTGAAATTTGAAATTT
The DNA here is from genome assembly GCA_034641835.2 of Pinus albicaulis. Taxonomy (NCBI): domain Eukaryota; kingdom Viridiplantae; phylum Streptophyta; class Pinopsida; order Pinales; family Pinaceae; genus Pinus; species Pinus albicaulis. The sequence goes on along the minus strand of CM076573.1, from coordinate 793,228,571 downwards.
CTGGAATTTTGTGCATAAAAAAATTCTGTTAAGTAGTGGAAAACAAGGAAATGGAATTGAGAGTATGTGGAGGAAGATCAGGTCATAGGGTTAGACCTGTTTCTAATGCTGATTTGATGAAGAAAATTATAGTTATGCAGGCTAGTATGGAGGCCATGAAGTTGGGTAGATAGCAGGAACTAGACTCAGGGGATGTGAGTGACCCTGAACTAGAGGGAAATGAGCAAGAAGAGGAGACAAATCCTGAGAGTGCTGAGATGAATTTGTTGAAGTTTGTATTGGGTTCCAGCTTTAGAAGAAAGCCCTCCTTTTCCATTCTTGATGGTAACTTGTTAGCAGAATGGCTGATAGACTAAATAGGAGATTTAAACTGATATTTTGATTATGAAGAGATTGAGGAGGACAAGAAGGTGAAACTAGTTGTTACTAGACTAAAAGGCCATGCAACACTATAGTGGGATAGTGTGCATGCTAAGAGAAAGAAAAATAATAAGATGGTGATCAAGAGTTGGGAAAGAATGGTTGCCAAGATGAGAGGCAAATTCTTGCCCAAGGATTATCAGCTGAGTCATTACAAACAGATGTAGAACCTTAGACAAAGGTTTCTAAGTGTGAGAGAGTATACAGAATAGTTCGATAAGGTTAACCTGAGAGCAGGTTATATAGAAGATAACTCTAAAAATACGGCTAGGTACATCAATGGATTAAGAATTGAAATTCAAGAGGATATTAGCATATTATGTTGTAGAACCAGCTCCAAAATAGAAGAAAAGAGAGATCAACGCCTTAGAAATCAGCCACTTCGAGGGGGAAACCTCCAATACATTACATAAATGAAAAATTCTTGGATGATACAAATGACAAAAACCTCCTTCTATATATAGGAGTCCATGGGGCCACAATATAATCTTAGCCAACCTAACAATAATAATGTAAGGGAACAATAATAACAATATTGGGGTTACAGGGGTACAAAAATAACAATAAGGGGGCTACACTAATAACAATAAGGGAATAAACTAGTAATATAGGGACCTAACATGCCCCTCTCCTTCAAAAAAAAAATTTCCTCGATGCTTGAGTAGCTCTGGGTGATTCTGTATAAAATTCTCATCATCCCATGTAGAATCTTCAATGGGTAAGTTCTTCCACTTTATGAGATCATACTCTGAAATTAATTGATTTTGTAGCTATTGAGTTCTTGTTCCCGTGACCGCTTTAGGTTCCAATATGATTTTTCCTTCCTCATCAAGTTCTGGAAATATTGTTTGAACTGGAAGATTTTCACCTATAACCTTTTTTAAGCATGAAACATGGAAAACTGGATGCACTCGCGAAGAAGGAGGAAGCTACAATTTGTATGCCATAGTACCAATATTTTGCAACACCTTGTAAGGACCATAGTACTTTGGAGATAATTTATTATCCTTCTAAGCTTGCTTGAGGGACATTTGTTTGTATGGTTGTAGCCGTAAAAATACCCAGTCTCCTACATCAAAACTTCTCTCGCTGCGATGTTGATCTACCTGTCGTTTCATTCGATTTTGTACAAAATTTAGGTTATCCTTTAAGAGTTGGAGAATTTCTTGTTTATGCTCTATGTGATCTTCCACTGCTTGAACCTTAGAATTTTCTCTTAAAGATGATGTGATGGATGGTGGATGATATCCATAAAGTGCCTAAATGGGGTCTTTTTTATTGCAGTATGGAAGGAAGTGTTATACCACCATTCAGCGAGAGGTAACCACTTGAGCCATTGTGTTTTCTTATCAGATACAAAACAACGAATATATCCTTCCAAACATTTATTCACTATCTCAGTTTGACCATCGGATTCAGGATGATAAGATGAGTTATGAGCTAATTAAGTACCCAAACAAGAAAATAACTTCGTCCAAAAATTTCTAGTAAAAATGGGATCTCTGTCACTCACAATAATCTTTGGGTTTCCATGTAGCTTTTGAATTGTGTCCCGAAATGTAATAGCCACTACACTTGCTTTAAATGGATGAAGTAATGCACAAAAGTGTGCATACTTGGTAAGTCTATCAACTACCATCATGATGACACTCTTTCCTTAGAACTTAGATAAACCTGTGATAAAATGCATTGAAATCTCCTCCCAATGTTGACTTGGAATGGATAAAGTTTGTATAATACCTAGGGTCTTAATTGTCTCAACTTTATTTTTCTAGCAAACCAAACATTTTGCCACAAACTTTTGAATATCATATTTAAGGCCATCCAAAAAAAATTCTTTCTTCACCTTGTGGTAAGTTTTTAAAAATCTCGAGTGTCCTCCTAAAGGAGAAGTGTGCGATTCCAAAATAATCTTTTGTTTTAGTTGGGAATTCTTACAAAGATATAAGTGATATTTGTACCATAAAGAATAATTTTTCCAACTAAATTTATAAGATGTACTAGGATCTTGCTGCAACTTTTGAATGAGTGTCCACACATCTTCATCCTTCTTCCATTCATCCCTTGCTTCGGTTATCCAATCTAGTTGGATAATAGAAATGGCACAAAGAAATGCTTCCACCTCTTCATTCTTTCTTGAGAGTGCATCTGCAACAACATTTAGCTTCCCTTTTTTGTAGATTATTTCAGATTCATAACCCAAAATCTTTGTGACCCATTTTTGATGCTCTTCTGAGGATAGTTTTTGTTCCAAAAAGTGTTTAAGACTCTCATGATTAGTTTTTACCTTGAAGTGTCTTCCCATTAGGTAAGGTCGCCATTTATTTATTGCATGTAGTATTGCTAAAATTTCCTTCTCATAAATACCTTTCTGTAAATACTTTCCTTTGATTAGACGACTTTCAAAAGCAATGGGTCTTCCTTCTTACATTAAAACAACACCAATTCCATTTCCTGAGGCATCACATTCCACAATAAAGGTTTTTGTGACTTCTGGCATAGCTAAGACCAGTGCTAGGCACATTGCCTATTTAAGATGTTCAAAGGCCTTAGTTGCTTCAAGAGTCCATGAAAATGCATCTTTCTTCAATAATGTTGTTAGAGGTACTACTATTCTCCCATAATTCTTAACGAATTTGCAATAATACCCTGTTAACCCGAGAAATACTCACAACTGCTTTATGGTTGTGTGGCCTTTCCATTCCTTAATGGCTTTAATTTTTTTACGGTCTACCTTAACACCCTCGTGAGATACAATATGACCCAGATATTCCACCTCTTGTACTCCAAAGAAACATTTGGATGCTTTTGCATATAATTGTTTCTCCTGCAATATTTTGAGCACCCTTTCAACATGTTGAACATGATCCTTCTAAGACCTGTTTTATATTAGTATATCATCAAAAAATACTAGCATAAATTTTCTAAGGAAGGGTTTGAAAATGGAGTTCATCAACCCTTGAAATGTAGAAGGTGCATTGGTAAGGCCAAAAAGCATGACCAAAAATTCATAATGATCCTCATGAGTTCAAAATGTTGTTTTCGGAATATCTTCAGTCTTCATTCTAATTTGATGATATCCTGAACGAAGATCCAACTTGGTAAAATAAATTTCTCGATATAATTCGTCCAATAATTCATCAATCACAGGAATGGGAAATTTATCTTTAATGGTGAGCTTATGAGCTCCCTATAATCTAGACACATGTGCCATGATCCATCCTTCTTGTGCACCAACACTACTAGAGAAAAGAAAGAACTTTGACTAGGTTGAATTATACCAGCCTCTAATATTTTTGAAATCATACGTTCAATTTCTCTCTTTTGGACATAAGGATATCTATAAGGCCTGATGTTTGGAGGAACACTTCCTGGAATCAAATGAATAGCATGATCATGATCACAAATAGGTGGGATTCCTTTGGGAGTTTCAAACACCTTGGAATGATTGTCCAATAATTTTTGGAGATCTAAAAAAATAGATGATTTTGATGTTGGAACTTCTAGTGAGCATAATTGTGCAACTACACCTCGTTGTTCCTTATTCAAAAGATTTTTCATGACATTAGAGCTTATTATCTTTCCTGAATTCCCTGCGATATCCCGTAATTCGACTTCCTTTCCTTCTAAAAAAAAAAATTCAAGAAAATTTCTTGAAAATTAAAAGCTATTGTCCCCAAAGATTGTAACCATTGTACTCCTAGTACAACATCAACATATCCCATTGTAATGGAAAGCATTGAACTATTCAATACATATTTCCCCATGGCTAGCTTGATATTATGGCATTTTCCAGAGAAATTTATAGTTCCTCCATTTGCAACCATCACTTGACATTCTGGTGCTAGGTATAGGAAACAATTCAATTCCTTGGCTACCTTATAATGAATGAAATTATGGGTACTACTTGAATCAATCAACACTATTACCTTTTTCTTCTTGATATGTCCTTCTATCTTGAGAGTTTGAGGAGTGGTAATTCATGCCAATGCATTACACGATATGGTCGAACTCATTTCTTCCTCTTATAGGGTTGCGTCTTGGTGTATATCCTCTTCTTTTGAAGATTCTTGTTCATTTTCTTTTTCCTCTTCACAATCTATGTAAGATAATTTCTTCTCAGCACACTTATGACCTTTAGTGTATTTGCTATCACAATTGTAGCAAAGCCCTTTTGCTCTTTTTTCTTCCAATTGTTGTGGTGTCAACCTTGTAGGTTTTGGAATTCTAGGAGTAGCAACACTTCCATCTTTATATATGTGAGTGGTAGGCTTCCTTGTCGCCATAATTTTACATTCAATTTTTCTTGCCAACCTGAATGCCTTTTCCAATGAATAAGGTTCCCAAACGTGAACTTCATGTTGGATGTTATCCTTTAAAGTCCCTATGAAGACATCAACCATGTGTTTCTCTAGAATATATGTTACCCTTATATTCAATTTTTGGAAGTCCTCAATGTGCTCCACCACTAAACCCTTTTGTTTGAGATTTATCAATTGGCTAAAGAAGGTGTTGCTTTTTGTATCCTCATAATGTGCTATCATTTCCTCCGTAAAAATTGACCAAGTGACAATTTTTTAACGAGAGAAAAGCCATCGATACCATACAAATGTATTTTGTTCTAAATGAAAATTTTCAATGCATACCTTTTGTGTGTTTTGCACATTAATGAGATCAAAATATTGCTCCATCTGTAGTATCCATGTTACGTGATCCTTGCCATCAAAATTCCTCATATCCATATTTGGAATATGGTGGTTCTTCCATCCAACATTAGAGTTTATGACATCACGATTAACATTTTTTTTTTTCTCATCATGAGTTTCCTCTACTATCTTTTCGCCATTAGGAAACATTTCTTGTATCAACTTTGCCAAACCTTCGATGTCTACTTTTATATCATTCTTCATGTTTTCCATTTTTTCATTTATCTTAGCTTCCATGTCATCCATCTTAGCTTCCATGCCAACTTCCATGCCATCCATATTAACTTCCAAACTATTCATCTTAGCTTCCATGCCTTTCTTCAAACCATCTTAGTTTCCAAGCCTTTCTTCAAAACTTCCATTTCATTTTTTGTTTCTCTTTGTGACAGGTGCACTTGCTCTTGTAATTTTGATATCTCATGTTGCATTTCTTCGTCTTCATGAGTCATAGTAGAGCCTTTTGAAGGCTTAATGGGTGTTAAATTCTCTTTAGGGGGAAATTTAGAACCCAATACTAAAATATATGCTCAATATGCCCTTGGAATCACTTCATACTAATTTTTTTACACAAGACTTCTACAATTCAGAAAAAAAGAAAATACACACCTTTTTCTTGCTTTTGAGGAGCTCTATATTGAAATTAAATTATCTATCTGATTTTGGATCTTCAATATTTGAAATTTGGCCCTGATGTATCTCTTTGAATCCTCTTTTGAATTCCATAGGTCTAAACTGATTTGGATTCTTCAAGGCAAAGTTATGTTCAATCTCCCACAATGACCTAATTATGGACTAGTTCAGTAGAGAAAAATATTATGACATGCCACGTGTCACTGTTTCTTCCTTCAGTTCTAAAATTGATAGACAGGAAACTGAAGTCCGTTTACTTGTGGCCACTTTTTACAAAATTCCAATCTGATGCTCAGAGAGAGAGTTATGAAGATTTTCCCACGATCACCTCTTTGAGATGAAATTCGGAAGCCTGAAAAAGCCCTAACTTCCACAGATCCTACCTCCCAAAATAATTTGAATCAATCTCTAAAATATTTCCATGAATTTCCTCAGGATTTCGACTTCTCTCTGTGAAAATTTTAGCTTCTAAAACCTCGTAGAAAAAAATTTATAGCAATAATTCCACGATGACCTGTTTAGCTTAAATTCAGGAGCCTACTAAAAGCCCTAACTTCCACATATCATATCTACGAAATTATTGCAAACCAAGCTCTGAAATTTTGCGACGATGTTCCTTAGGATTTCCGCTTTGCATTCTAAAAATTTCATCTTTTGAACCTTCGTATAAAAAAAAAGTTATAGAAAAAATTCCACGATGACCTGTTTGGAGCAGTGAAACCCTTGAATCCAAAGCTCTGATACCAAATGTTGTGAAACCAGCTCCAAAATAGAAGAAAGGAGAGATGAACACCTTAGAAATCAGTCACTTCGAGGGGAAAACCTCCAATACATTACATAAATGAACAATTCTTGGATGATACAAATGACCAAAACCTCCTTCTATATATAAGAGTAATGGGGCCACAATATAATCCTAGCCGACCTAACAATAATAATGTAAGGGCACAATAATAACAATATTGGGGTTACAGGGGTACAACAATAACAATAGCAGGGCTACACTAATAACAATAAGAGACTAAACTAGTAATATAGGGACCTAACATATTATCTCCTAGTACCATAGAGGGGGCCTATCGGTATTCTTTAAGAGCAGAAGAGAAGATACTCAAGAAACAAACTTTTGGTAGAGGAAAAGGATCTACCAAAGGAAGAGGGAAAATATCTCGAAGAGGGAAGCCTCCAGCTTAGAAGGATGAAGTTGGTGGTTCTAACCAACAAGAACAAGTAGGGAAAGGATATGAGCCTAGAGGTGGAAGACCCTACCAACAAGGTAGAGGTAGAAGTAGAGGCAGAGAGTCACTCTACAGATGTTACAAATGTAATAAATTATTCCATCAATCCTATGAGTGTCCTGATAATGAGAATGCAGGGAAAAGAGGAAACTATGTTGCACAAGGAGAGCAGGCAAAAGCACAAGCTCCTGTAGTGGACAATGTAACTGAGGTTGGAGAAGCTCTTCTCATGAACAAGGTGCTATTGAAACTAGAGGAGGAAGTAGCAGAGTCTTCAAAAAGGAAATATTTTTTTTGAACTACATGAAAATTCCAAGGGAAATGTTGAAAATTAGTTATTGATAGTGGAGGCACCAACAATTTGGTGTCCACTGAAATGGTGGAAAAGCTTAACCTTAAGAAGGTTAAGCATCCAACACCCTACAAGGTGTCATGGTTGCATAAAGGACACCAATTTTTGGTTACTAAGCAAAGGGAAGTGGCTTTCAAAATAAGAAGGTATCAATACAAAGTGACTTGTGATATCATGCATATGGATGTGTGTCATGTGATGTTGGGTAGACCTTGGCAATTTGACAGGAAAGTAGTGCATGATGGAAGCAATAACTATTATAAGTTCGAGATGGGTGGTATTCAAAATACCTTTATGCCTTTGCAATAAGGGAATGGAGATGCAAAGAGTGAGCCAAAAGATTTATTGCTTGGTTGAAAAGAGTTTTTACATCAAATGATAGAAGAAGAGGTGAGTTATGCCATTGTTTGTAAGCCAAAAAGTGAATCTGCTAATACTGTCATTTCAGATCTGCCAATAGAAATTAAAAATATGTTAGTGGATTATCAAGACATTGTAGTTGATGATTTTCCCAATGTATTTCCACCTAAAAGAAGTATCAGTCACCACATAGATCTGATACCTGGAGCAAGCTTACCAAACAATGTTGCTTATAGGATTACCCCAAAGGAAAATAAGGAAGTTAGAAATCATGTTCATAAATTATTGGACAAGGGCTTGATTAAGGAGATTTTAAGTCCATGTGATGTCCCAACAGTGCTAAGTACAAAAAATTATGGTGAATGGAGGATGTGCACTGACTCGAGGGCCATTAATAATATCACTATCAGATATAGGTTTCCTTTGCCTTGTGACACCATAGTCTCACCATTTATAGCAACTCTTAGAGTGTTGCTATATTTCTCTCTTAAAGTAAGTAAGGAGATTCCTGTGGGTGAAATTATCCTTGCTTCCTCCATCAACTTGTAACTTTCATTTAAAGACAATTTTATTTCATCAAAGAATTTTTAACCATGTCTTATTTAGACTGATACAAAGATGACTCAGCCTGATCATATGTAAAATGTTGTACATTTAGCAAAGGCTTGAATTTGTTGATCAGTGGTTGTCATTGATATCAACCCAAGCAACAACAGGGGCTACCCCAATATTGCATGGGAATTTTTACCTACCAAATTACTATATTTTGGGTTAAGAATAATTTTTATGGTTTCTACTTGTCGAGATGTTTTCGTTGATATATGGCACGCCATGTAATTCTTCACGGTTTGAGAGATATTCATGTGTGAAGTTTGTAACCCTAGTTAGTGGCCTAAAACCCCATGGGGTTGTGGAATGGGTCATTGAATTCAATAATTAGTAATTTTTCAGCTCCTAAAATCCCTCCCACATTCACTTGTTGAAGCTCCTCTCAACCTAAGAATTTATATAATTTGTGATCCTCATATCCTCCTTATGTAGTGATTTCGCTACCTAAAACAGGTCATCGTGGAATTTGCGCTCTAAAATATTTTCTATGAAGGTTCAAAAGCTGAAATTTGTATGAGGTGAAGCCAAAATCCTGAGGAATCCCCTATAAAAATTTCATATTAGGGTGCGCAATATTTTTGGAGATATGATCTGTGGAAGTCATTGTTTTTGCAGGCTCTTGAACTTCATCTCAAAGAAGTTACCTTGGGAAAATCGTCATAACTCTTTCTCCGAGTATCGAATTGGAATTATGTAAGAAGTGGCAGATATCGCGTGGAATTTAGTTTTTTCTGTATCAATTTCAGAGCCTAATTAAGAAACATTGACATATGGCACGTCATACAAGTTTTCTCTACTGAAACAGTCCATAATTAGGTCATTGTGAGATATTGGGCATAACTCTCTCTTGAAGAATCCAAATTCAATCAGACCTATGGCATTGGAAAGAAGACTTAGAGTAGTACTACAAAACTAAAAACCATATATTGGGGATTTTAAATAATATAGATACACCAAATTCAATATCGAGCTCCTAGAAGGCAAGAAAAAGCTAGATCATATGTTGTCAAGGGCTGCAAAGGACCAGACATTCTAGGGTAGAAAAGCAAGGCAAGGTGTAGCAGAAGGTAGCATGACAAGAGCAGCAATCAAGGTGTAGAACAGAAACAAGGATTTCACCACATGAAGTATTCAAGTGGGCACCACTGCATACAGTCATTGTAAAGGTATCATTGTACTAAGTCATTATAAATGCATCATTATAAAAAAATTGTACAAGTGTCTATCTGCCAAGAGTTTAAGAGGCAGTGTCGGGAGGTCTAAGATCATCATTAGGTGGTTGTGTCATAGTTGGGGTTATGGTATAGTGTGTCTTCTTCTTCTACATCATTCTATATCATTGTAAAGTGGACCATTTTCCCTGGTATGGGAGTCCATTCTTATTTTATTCTTCTATAGGGTGGTAGGGTGGTGCTAGGTTGTTGCATGAAGTCACCAATAAGTTCAAGCCTGTGAAAAATTCAGGGGTTAGGGTGGTGCTAGTGTGAGTTGTAGCTCATTGGGTGTTGGGGAATCCATTTAGTTGACTACTAAATAATCTCGGGCGTTGGAGTGTCCATCTAGTGGGAGCTGGAGAAGAATGCTTTTCTAGATTCTAGGAAGTTGGAGCTTTATTTTCAATTGGAGTTGAATATTAAAGAATTATTAGAAAAGCATTCAGGTGGTTTTTGTCTTGGAGAGGGTTTCCACCTTAAAAACAATGTGCATTTGTGTTACTTTTGTTTACTGCTATCATTGTACAAACACTGATAATAATTAAATATTAACTAATGCTCTAATTGAAAGGAATACTGATTCACCCTCCCCTCTGAGTATTTCCAATAGAATTGTCCTTCTTGATGACCTGTTTGAGATATGGTCCTCTCTGAGCAAGAAATTTCTTGGGATATTTCTTTGCCTTGTGACTTTTATTCTTGTATTGGGAGAACAAGTATTGCGGCTTGGACAAGAGGATCCTTTGGTTCGGGAAAGTGTTTGTGGAGTTTGGCAACACCCATTATGTAATATTTACATTAACAGTATTTAGTTTGGCCTCTACCCCTATTTGAACAGTAACACATAAGCATGGATTTTTTGTTGCATTTGCTACACAGTCAGTCTAAATAAGTAATGAAACTTACCATGGTCATTGGTTGAATATAGAGTGGGGTCTACTGATGTGGCGAGTCCTCTTCTCAGTGGCCAGATGAAGAACTGTCACTTGTGGATGAAGAACCATCATCGTCACATGTGGATGAAGCACAGTAACCTTCTGCGGTGAGTCCTCTGTTGAGCAAGTGTTTGCAACGCGTCGGTACTAAGTCAGTGGGGTTTCAGTGGGATATTTGTGTTGAGTGCAGGGAGACTAGCCTGACGCACATGATGAGTTAATGGGTTGAGGGGGAGGGTGTGGGGTTGGGAGGAGGGTTTGGGGTTGGGATAAATGTTGAGTGTAGGGAGACTAGGCCGACACGTGCAATGAGTTAATGGGTTGAGGGGAAGGGTGTGGGGTTGGGAAGAATTCATAGCGTGCAAGAATTAGAAGTAGTTTTCGTTTTTTGAATTTGTTTTTATATATTTTTTTGTTTTATATTTTTATTTTTAAATTAAATTTTTAATATTGATTATTTAATATATATAGTTATATTTTTGTTTAATTTTATATATAGTTTAATTTTTTCATTCACTAGTTCTTCCATTGCATTGTTTCCTCTCACCTCTAGCTCGAGGAGTTTCCATATGAATATCAAGTTAAAATAATTTTCCATAATAATATCTTAGGCAAAGTTCTTTACTATTGAAGGTAAATGAAAGAGAACAAACCAACTGAAAACATACAACTACATACCTCGTACATTTCAACATTTTGTTATCATTAATATTCTTCTTCATCCAACTCATCATTTGTATCATCGTGTTCATAATTCATCATATGTATTCAGGATTGTATGAGCCTTTTTCAGCTGACTGTTTCTTCATTTCGTTCTTTGTCATTTGAGGTTGTTATTTTTTTCTGTTTACTTCATTTCAAATCATGTTATTGTTGGCTTCTACTTCTATAGGAATCTTTTGAGTTGCTTCATTATCCTTTACAACTTTTACAAATTTGATATTCTTGTTATCTTCTACCTTGGACCTACTAGATTCTGATTCGTAGCCTATCCCAGCCTTTATAAGAGAATATCTTTGAGAATTTAGTATTTTTTCCAACTGTTCAGAGATTTTCATTCGTGGAGTGCTCATAGATAATTCCCTTTGGGAGTTTTCTAATTTATTTCTCAGTCATACTACTTCTTCTTCAAATTTCTCTTGCTCCTGATTTTTATCTTTAATCTTCTTTAGCAGAATGTCTTCCACCTTCTTAGCTTCTTCAAGTTCTACTTTCAACTGAATGAGGTTTTCCAAATTTGGTTCTTCCTTTATATATTTCAGGAGAATGCCTTTCTGTTTTCTAAAGTTTAGTTTAAGTCTATCTATTTCCTCCAAGGCACTCATTAGCTCCCCCTCGAGATCTACCTCACCTTCTTCCTCATATTCCAGAAGGAATCCTCCAGGCTCTTCCTTAGCCATCAACACAAATTTAGAGCTTTCTTCTTCATTTGAGGGTTCATCTGAGCTTTCAAATGCACTGCTATCTTGCTAAGCATAAAATGATTTTATATTGAATCTCTTCCATTTCTTCCAGTTATTTATTTTGGTTTTCTCTGTCTCTTATGGCTGGTTCTCTATTTTCTTATGAGGACATTTAGATGCATAGTGCCCCACTCTTCCATAGTTAAAGCATTTAAATGGAATTTTACGTTGATACTTGCATGTGCCTCTATCCAATCTTCTGACAAATTTGGCCTCCTCTTCATCAGTTCAGGAGCATGTATCTTCCTTTTCTTATTTTCACTTATCTGCCTTAAAGGCTGCCTCCCTCACATTTGACTTCCCCTTTGGAAGTCTCATCTCATAGGCTGTCAAGTTTACAAGAAATTGGTTCATGGCCAATGTTTCCCAGTTTGTTGTTTCTTCTATGGCTGAAACTTTAGGGTTAAACTTAGATGGTAAATATCTTAATATATTTTGTACAATTACACATTCTTTAATGGTTTCTCCAAGAGATTTCATGTTATTCACAATTTTCGCAACCTTTAGGAAGAAACTGGTTATATCTTCATCTTCATTCATTTTTACATTTTCAAACTGAGCTCTATAGGCTTGCAGTTTGGCCATCTTCACCTTTTTATCTCCCTCATGAATATTATCTAGTGCATCCTAGATATCTCTAGCATTCTCATTGTGCATTAATTTGATAAATTATGTTTCACATGGACCGCTGAAGAGAGCATTCATGGATTTTGCATTAGCTATGAAATTTTTCTTCGCTTCTTTCTTTGTGTCAGTATCCTTTGGAGCATATCCTTCTTCCACAGTAGCCCAAAATTCTATTCCTAGAGACATTATGTGTGTCCTCATTCTTATTTTCCAGAAGACATAGTTTGTGCCAGTAAACAAAGGGGCTTTATTCACTAAGTATCCTTCTAGGCTAGCAATTTTGTGGACCTAGGATCTCCTTCCAGTTGTTAAACTAATACAGAAGGAACTTGGCTCTGATACCAATTGCTGATCCCTTCATTAAACTGGGAGGGGGGGGGGGATGAATCAGTTTAATGCATTCATGGACTTTTAAAACTTTCCTTTAAACTTATTTAAACCTTCATTTCATGATAAACGTATTATATAATGAAACAAAAATCTTAATATGTGAGCAGCAAGTATTAAGTAGATTAAATACATAACATCAACACATAATCATCATACACATGGACAACAGATATAAGTGGAAACCCATAAGGGAGAAAACCACATCTTATTATTGTTGTGATGCAAAGGCAAGCTCCAACTCCTTCTTACCACTGATTTTCTATAGGCTCCAACCTACAGGAGGCTACTACCTCAAATTCTACAAGCTACAACTTGCAAGGAAGCTCCAACTCCCATATTTTTTCTGCAAGCTACAACCCACAAGACGCTCCTACCTCAACCAGCTCCAACTGGACATCTATCAAGCTACAACTTGAAACAGAAGCACTAACTCCCATGTATTTTCTGTAGGCTACATTCCACAGGAGGCTCCCACCTCAACTAGCTCCAACTGGACATCTATCAAGCAACAACTTGATATTGAAGCTCCAAATTACTCACACTACAATAAAATCATATGCTGATTTACCTGGATAACAGCTCTGTTTTACTCCTTCACTGCTGCCCTTCCAGCCTTCGAATCTATTTCATATTAGCTTTGCATCTGCATAGCTTCTCTATTTGTTCTCTCACATTCTTCCACTTTCTAACCCCCCTATGCACATTACAATAACATCACTTATAGAGATTACTTATGGTTGTTTGTATTCTATATGGGAATATGAAGTGAACATGCATGACTCTTGCCTTCCACCCATTCATTTCCTCACTCAGCATATTCAAGATGTTACAACACTAAGTGCACTCATTTCAGTATTAAATTTGATTTTTTCTCTGCCTACGAAGACTTGCCTTTTCATCACAAACAATATAAAATAAATAATACATTTACAGTTACAATCAATTTATTTTACTCGGCCCTTTCATTTTTTTAGCTTTGTTGTGCATTTTTCCTCTTCTTCTTGTTGTCCTTTAGTCTTTTCTGTTTCTACAGTTATATTTAAAATGTGTTGCATAACTTCCCTTTTTTCCCGACATGACCCATGTTGTTGCAATTCTCTACACCAGCTTCGGGTCCTTTTTATTACACAAGCCTTTCGTTGTTGTGTTTAGTATTTTCTTTTTATTACCCGAGTCTTTTCTTCCACGTTTAGCCTTTTCATTTGACTCACTGTCACAACACTGTTCTGCATGGGATCCTGTTCCTTTGTCATGCGTTCAAGTCTTTCCTTTGTGACCTGTGGGGTATCGCCCACATAAAATCCCTTTTAACGCGTGGATTATGATTTTCAAGTTTTATCAACATACATATGTTTCAGCAATCAAACATCACATATTAACATACATACGATTAGAAATCAAGAGGGTATACTTTATAACATGGTGCATTTAATAGGACACACATATACGCAGAACAAGAGTTTTCAGGTCCCACTATCCTAGAACCAATCACAACACATCACAAATATTTTCCTGCAACTTTTAACGTTTAGAACTTAAACATATCTCTTGTCTTGTGCGATATGCGATCACGTCGCATCGCATCCAAATTACCTTACCGTGCAAACCTTAAGCACAAAAACATAAACTCTGCGATGTACGCTAATGCACAGTGCCGACATGTGGCTCCTCCCTTTCACCTCATCACAACTTTCTAAACTTACCGCATTGCAAACAAATTAAAATTTCTTAGCGCTATTTTCTAACATTTGCGATGTGTGGGCTCGTGATTCATCGTCCACCATTGATCTTCCCATAGATCTAACGGTCCTCATCTGTTCGCACTTCGCACTTTATAAGATTTACTTTGTGGTTATACTCTATTTCTTGCGATCTGCGATGTTGTTTCATGCCAACACATGTCTTCTCCAAATTTCATCGCAAATACTTTAACTTACCATGCGATTCCTTAATGCTAAAATCTTAAATGTTGCAATTTGCGAAATCTCTCCTGATGCGATTCGATCTCTGTCGTCCATCTCTCGCCTTCACTTTTGCGATATAATCCTGACTGTCCGTTCACCTCCTTTGGAAATTTTCTATGTGATCTTTGCCTTAGTCGAATTTTTTTTTTTATCCTATCATCGCTCTGTAACAGCTGTTCCTCCACACTACTCCTCCTAAGCTTGTTCGGAGTTCTTCAACGTGAATCTCTCCTAAGCTTGTTCTTCTGGTTATTCATATAACCATTACACCATCTCGAGCTTTCATTTGCTGCCTTTTCTGCTTCTCTGATGCCTTTGTTGCCTCTGCTACCTCTACTTCTTTGTTGCCTTTGCTGCTTCTCTACCGCCTCTGATTCTTTGCTGCGTTTTCTTCCCTCAAGCTTTTATTTTCTGCCTTTGTTTCTTCTCTGCTTCCTTTGCTACTTATCTGCTCCCTTTACTGCCTCTCTGATGCCTTTACTGCCTCTACTGCCTTTGCTTTAATGATAGTTCTGGTGCTGCTCCTTTGTGCTCATTTTCCATCAATGACAATATTTCCAACAAAAGGAATCCTTGGAAGGTTGTAATGGGAATCATCACAAACATCTAAAATAACTAGTTAAACCCTACAAAAAGGAAATATTAGATCCTTAATGGATACCACCCAAGTGAGAGGATAAGAATGAAATTTGGTTGTTTATAGAGCCACTACTACCAAAAATTGATTTGTATAAGAATTCCATCATTGAAGTATATTAAGTGAAGAATCAGTTGTAGTAAATGTTGGAGAAGAGAGCCATTGAGTCTAGTATATTGTGGTATGGTTCACCCGTCATCATGGTTCTAAAGAAGGATGATAGATGGATAATGTGAATTGACTATTTTTCCCTAAACAAAATCACCATCAAGAATAGATACCCTCTACCAAGTTTTTACTTGTTGGATAGGACATAACAAGAAAATTTATTTTCCAATATATGATGGAAAATATGGTAGCCATGGCCAATATTTTCATCATGAAGAAAAATTGAAAATTTATTTTTTATTTTTTCCTCTAAAATATGTTTGAGTTGACCTCATATTATTTTAGGTTGGTTGGGCCCCAAATAGGAACCCATTCGAACCCTTGAAAGTATGTATAAAGGAGAGGTATCCTCCTCAATTGGGACATCAATCAATCTCTTGTTAAGCTCTAATCTAGAAAAATTGGGAGGAGAAGGAGGAGGTTGAAATATGAAGGAAGGAAGAATTGGAAATTTTCTTGGTATCTCTCTTACTCTTGGTTACTAGTTTGAATATTATCCTTCTATGAGTAATTATGATGTATTGATGAATCTGGAACTCTCTCTCTCTCTCTCTCATAAGAAAAAAAATATGGGTTTTCCCCTTTTGGGTTTTGCCATGGCCTCAAGCCTACATATTTTGTGTCTCTTGTCTTATAGTCCTATGGTTATATTTACTACTCTTTCATGTTTTATAGTTGATATTTTCTTCTATGTAACTGCTTAATGATACTAAATTGTTTTTCTAGCTTGTGTGCCCTAAAGAACTCAACATGGTATCAGAGCTATGGAATATTGAAGAGCATTTTGAAGGTAAGTGAATGTCTGGTCAAGATTTTGACATTTATTTGACTCATCTATAGTGAGCTATCTCAGTAGCCTTATTCTTTCTTAGAAGGATGAAATATCTATGCAATTAATCTGAAATTCAATGTTTAAGGTCTGAAAGTTGTAATTTATCTTTGTGAAAAGGTTTTGAACCGACTATTGTGTGGGATACTTATAGCATGTCATCGATAATTGATTTGAAAAATGATAAATGATTTATATCTAAGAATATTTGTGGCACATTTTGCATGTCTAGTCCAAGTTCATCGATCATATGTTTCTCTATGCTTTATGGAATTTCTTATGTGATCTTATCTTTGCTATGTGACAATCTCTATGAGCACCTGTAATATAAAATTATTGTGCCAAGCATGATATGTGAGCTTCCTAAGGCACCCACTCTTTTTGGATGTTGTTGTGAAACCAACTCCAAAAAGAGAAGAAAAGAGATATAAACGCCTTAGAAATAAGCCACTTCGAGGGGGAAACATCCAATACATTACATGAATGAACAACTCTTCAATTATTCAAATTACAAAACCTCATTTCTATATATAAGAGTCCATGGGGCCAGAATGTAATCCTAGTGGGGCCACAATGTAATCCTAGCCGACCTAAAAATAATAATTTAAGGGCACAATAATAACAATATGGGGGTTAAAAGGGTACAATAATAACAATAAGGGGGTTACACTAACAACAATAAGGGACTATACTAGTAATATAGGGACCTAACATGCCCCTCTCCTTCAAAAAAGTGTTGTCCTCAATGCTTGAGTAGCTCTGGGTGCTTCTGTATAAAATTCTCATCCTCCATGTAGAATCTTCAGTGGGTAAGTTCTTCCACTTGATGAGATACTCTGAAATTGATCGATTCCGTAGTTGTCGAGTTCTTGTTTCCATGACCGCTTCTGGTTCCAATATGATTTTTCCTTCCTCACCAAGTTCTGGCAATATTGTTTGAACTGGAAGATTTTCTCCTATAACCTTCTTTAAGCATGAAACATGGAAAACTGGATGTACTCGCGAAGAAGTAGGAAGCTCCAATTTGTATGCCATAGTACCAATCTTTTGCAACACCTTGTAAGGACCATAGTACTTTGGCGATAATTTATTATCCTTTTTAGCTTGCTTGAGGGACATTTGTTTGTATGGTTGTAGCCGTAAAAATACCCAATCTCCTACATCAAAACTTCTCTCGCTGCGATGTTGATCTGCCTGTTGTTTCATTCGATTTTGTGCCAAATTCAGGTTATCCTTTAGGAGTTGGAGAACTTCTTGTTGATGCTTGATGTGATCTTCCACTGCTTGAAACTTTGAATTTTCCCTTAAAGATGATGTGATGGATGGTGGATGATATAAATAAAGTGCCATAAATGGGGTCATTTTTGCTGCAGTATGGAAGGAAGTGTTATACCACCATTCAACGAGAGGTAACCACTTGACCCATTGTGTTTGTTTATCAGATACAAAACAAAGAAGATATCCTTCCAAACATTTATTTACTATCTCAGTTTGACCATCAGATTGAGGATGATAAGATGAGCTATGAGCTAATTGAGTACCCAAACAAGAAAATAACTCCGTCTAAAAATTTCCAGTAAAAATGGGATCTTTGTCGCTCACAATAACCCTTGGGCTTCCATGTAGCTTTTGAATTCTATCCATAAATGTAGTAGCAACTGTATTTGCTTTAAATGGATGAGATAATGCACAAAAGTGTGCATACTTGGTAAGTCTATCAACTACCACCATGATGACACTCTTTCCTTCGGACTTAGGTAAACCTATGATAAAATCCATTTAAATCTCCTCCCAACGTTGACTTGGAATGGATAAAGGTTGTAGAAGTCCCGGGGTCTTAATTGTCTCAACTTTATTCTGCTGGCAAACCAAACATTCCGCCACAAACTTTTGAATATCAGATTTAAGGCTATCCCAAAAAAATTCTTTCTTCACCCTGTGGTAAGTTTTTAAAAATCCTGAGTGTCCTCCTAAAGGAGAAGTGTGCAATTCCAGAAGAATCTTTTGTTTTAGTTGGGAATTCTTACAAAGATATAAGCGATCTTTGTACCATAAGGAATCATTTTTCCAACTAAATGTATCAGATGTACTAGGATCTTGCTGCAACTTTTGAATGAGTGTCCACACATCTTCGTCCTTCTTCCATTCATCTCTTGCTTCGGTTATCCAATCTGGTTGGATAATAGAAATGGCACAAAGCAATGCTTCCACCTCTTCATTCTTTCTTGAGAGTGCATCTCCAACAACATTAAGCTTTCCTTTTTTGTAGATTATTTCAAAGTCATAACCCAACATCTTTGTGACCCATTTTTGCTGCTCTTCTGAAGATAGTCTTTGTTCCAAAAAGTGTTTAAGACTATCATGATCAGCTTTTACCTTGAAGTGTCTTCCCATTAGGTAAGTTCTCCATTTCTTTAGTGCATGCAGTATTGCTAACATTTCCTTCTCATAAATAGGTTTCTGTAAATACTTTCCTTTGATTGGAAAACTTTCAAAAGAAATGGGTCTTCCTTCTTGCATTAAAACAGCACCAATTCCATTTCTCGAGGCATCACATTCCACAATAAAGGTTTTTGTGAAGTCTGGAGTAGCTAAGACTGGTGCTAGGCACATTGCCTCTTTAATATGTTCAAAGGCCTTAGTTGCTTCAGGAGTCCATGAAAATGTATCTTTCTTCAATAATGTTGTTAGAGGTGTTGCTATTCTTCCATAATTCTTAACAAACTTTCGATAATACCCTGTTAACACGAGAAATCCTCACAACTTCTTTATGGTTGTGGGAACTTTCCATTCCTTAATGGCTTTAATTTTGTTAGGTTCTACCTTAACACCCTCGTGAGATACAATATGACCCAGATATTCCACCTCTTGTACTCCAAAGAAACATTTGGATGTTTTTGCATATAATTTTTTCTCCTGTAATAGTTTGAGCACCCTGTCAACATGTTGAACATGATCCTTCTAAGACCTGTTGTAGATTAGTATATCATCAAAAAATACTAGCACAAATTTTCTAAGGAACGATTTGAAAATGGAATTCATCAACCCTTGAAATGTAGAAGGTGCATTGGTAAGGCCAAAAGGCATGACCAAAAATTCATAATGACCCTCATGAGTTAAAAATTCCCTTTTCATAATATCTTCAATCTTCATTCTAATTTGATGATACCCTGAACGAAGATCCAATTTGGTAAAATAAATTACTCCATGTAATTCATCCAATAATTCATCAATCATAGGAATGGGAAATTTATCTTTAATGGTGAGCTTATTGAGCTCCCTATAATTCGAATACATGTGCCATGATCCATCCTTCTTGTGTACCAATACTACAGGAGCAGAGAAAGAACTTTGACTAGGTTGAATTATACCTGCCTCTAACATTTCTACAATCATACATTCAATTTCGCTCTTTTTGACATAAGGATATCTATAAGGCCTGATGTTTGGAGGAACACTTCCTGGAATCAAATGAATAGCATGATCATGATCACGAATAGGTGGGAGTCCTTTGGGAGTTTCAAACACCTTGGAATGATTGTCCAAAACTTGTTGGAGATCTGCAGAAATAGATGATTTTGATGTTGGAACTTCTAGTGAGCATAATTGTGCAATTACGCCTCGCTGTTCTTTCTTTAGAAGCTTTGTCATGACATTAGAGCTTATTATCCTTCTTGGCTTCCCCGCAATACCCCGTAATTCGACTTCCTTTCCTTCTGAAAAAAATTTTAAGAAAAGTTCTTGAAAATTAAAAGCTACCGTCCCCAAAGATTGTAACCATTGTACTCCTATTACAACGTCAGCACCTCCCATAGGAATGGCAAGCATTGGACTAGTCAATACATATTCCCCCATGGTTAGCTTGATATTATGGCATTTTCCAGAGCAATTTATAGTTCCTCCATTTGCAACCATCACTTGACATTCTGGTGCTGGGTATAGGAAACAATTTA
Source organism: Pinus albicaulis (assembly GCA_034641835.2). Lineage (NCBI taxonomy): Eukaryota > Viridiplantae > Streptophyta > Pinopsida > Pinales > Pinaceae > Pinus > Pinus albicaulis. The sequence goes on along the minus strand of CM076573.1, from coordinate 793,208,076 downwards.
ATTCCTTGGCTACCTTACAATGAATAAAATTATGGGTGCTACCTGAATCAATCAACACTATTACCTTTTCTTCTTGATTTGTCCTTGTATCTTGAGAGTTTGAGGAGTGGTAATTCCTGCCAGTGCATTACACGATATGGTCGGATTCATTTCTTCCTCTTCTAGGGTTGGTTCCCGGTGTATATCCTCTTCTTGTTCATTTTCTTCTTCCTCTTCACAATCTATGTAAAATAATTTCTTCTCAGCACACTTATGACCTTTAGTGTATTTGCTATCACAACTGTAGCAAAGCCCTTTTGCTCTTTTTTCTTCCAATTGTTGTGGTGTCAACCTTGTAGGTTGAGGAAATCTAGGTGTAGCAACACTTCCTTCTTTATAGAATTGAGTGGTAGGCTTCCTTGTCGCCATAATTTTACATTCAACTTTTCTTGCCAACCTGAATGCCTTCTCCAATGAATCAGGTTCCAAAACGTGAAATTCATGTTGGATGTTATCCTTTAAAGTGCCTATGAAGAGATCAATCCTGTGTTCCTCTGGAATATCAGTTACCCTTATATTCAATTTTTGGAAGTCCTCAATGTGCTGCCCCACGAAACCCTTTTGTTGGAGATTTATCAATTGGCTAAAGAAGGTGTTGCTCTTTGTATCCTCATAATGTGCTATCATTTCCTCCGTAAAAATTGACCAAGTGACAATTTTTTTACGGGAGCAAAGCCATCGATACCATACAAATGTATTTTGTTCTAAATGTAAAGTTCCAATGTGTACCTTTTGTGTGTTTTGCACATTATAGAGATCAAAATATTGCTCCATCTGTAGTATCCATGTTACAGGATCCTTTCCATCAAACTTCCTCATATCCATTTTTGGAATATGGTGGTTCTTACTGCCAAAATTAGATTTTATGAAATCACGATTAACATTTATTTTCTTCTCATCATGAGTTTCTTCTACTATCTTTTCACCATTAGGAAACATTTCTTGTATCAACTTTTTCAAACCTTCCATGTCTGCTTTTAGATATTTCTTCATGTTTTCCATTTTCTCATCGATCTTAGCTTCCATGTCATCCATCTTAGATTCCATGCCAGCTTCCATGCCATCTATCTTAGATTCCATGCCATTCTTCAAACCATCCATCTTAGATTCCACGCCATCTATCTTAGATTCCATGTCATTCTTAAAACCATCCATCTTAGATTCCATGCCTTTCTTCAAACCATACATCTTAGTTTCCATGCCTTTCTTCAAAACTTCCATGTCATTTTTTGTTTCTCTTTGCGAGAGAAAATTTTTTTGCACTTGCTCTTGTAATTTTGATATGTCATGTTGCCATTATTCATCTTCATGAGTCATAGTAGAGATTTCTAAAGGCTTAATGGGTGTTGAATTATTTTTAGGGGCCAGTTTAGAATCCAATGCTGATATCTATTCTACAATATTCCCTTGGAATCAATTCAACTTTATTCTTCAAAAAAGACTTATGCAATTCGGAAAAAAAAAAAATACACACCTTTTACTTGCTTTTGAGGAGCTCGATATTGAAATTCAGTTATCTCTATAAGTTTGGATCCTAAATATCTAAAATTTAGCCCTGTAGTAGCCCTCTGAAGCTTCTTTCAAATGCCATAGGTCTGATATGATTTGGATTCTTCAAGGCAAAGTTATGTCCAATCTCCCACAATGACCCAATATTAGACTAGTTCAGTAGAGAGAACTTGTACGACTTGCCACGTGTCATTGTTTCCTCCTTTGGCTCTGAAATTGATAGGCCGAAAACTATAGTCTATGTACTTGTGGCCACTTTTTACAGCATTCCATTCTGATGTTCAGAAGGAGAGATATGAATAGTTTCCCATGATCACCTATTTGATATGAAATTCAGAAGCCTCAAAAAGTCATAACTTCCACAGATCATATCTCCGAAAATATTTCGAACCGATATCTGAAATTTTGCGAAGATGTTCCTCAGGATTGTGGCTTCGCACTCTAAAAATTTTAGCTTCTGAACCTTCGTAGAAAAAAATTTATTACGAAAATACCACGATGACCTATTTAGGTTAAATTCAGGAGCCTTCAAAATGACCTAACTTGCACAGATCATATATCCAAAAATATTGCGAACCAAGCTCTGAAATGTTGCGACAATGTTCCTTAGGATTTCGACTTTGCACTCTAAAAATTTCAGATTCTGAACCTTCGTATAAAAACATTTATAGCAAAAATGCCACGATGACCTGTTTGGAGCAGCGAAACCCTAGAATCTCAAAGCTCTAATACCAAATGTTGTGAAACTAGCTCCAAAAAGAGAAGAAAAGAGATATCAACGCCTTAGAAATAAGCCACTTCGAGGGGTCAACCTCCAATACATTACATGAATGAACAATTCTTCGATGATTCAAATTACAAAACCTCCTTTCTATATATAGGATTCCATGGGGCCAAAATTTAATCCTAGTGGGGCCACAATGTAATCCTAGCCAACCTAACAATAATAATTTAAGGGCACAATAATAACAATATGGGGGTTACAAGGGTAAAATAATAACAATAAGGGGGTTACACTAATAACAATAAGGGACTATACTAGTAATATAGGGACCTAACAGATGTTTTGTCTATGTATCTTGAAAATCGGCCTGAACCTAATAATGGAACAGGAAAATCTTAGAGCAATGTGAACTCTGAGGCACCTTTTTGGTATCTTTGTGTCATCTAGTTACTTTGAAAATGATGCAGGTTCTGTGAAATAATGTGAGTTTTCTGATATTTTTAAAATTATAATCTCTATGGAAATGCAAGTTACTTTCAGTGGCATGCTTTCTATATCTTACATGATCATCTCCATGGAAAATCTATGTGGATTGTTGCAAACTCTATGAAATTGTTTAGCATCTCCTATATGGAAGTTGTTGAAATTTGATTGAGTATGTGAAGTATGAAAATTTATGAGAAGTGGTGAAGGCCCAAATCTATTTTTACCTCTCTACAGTTCAACTGAGCCTATATATATGAGCCTCTATGAGATATATGAAATCATCTTCAGATGAAATTTTCTTTGTATACTCCTACAAGCTCTGAGGCATAATCTTCTATATATTGGTGCAAGATTTGTGGTTAATTATACTATAAGTAATAGGTTATATTTCCTCAATGGTTGAATTCGATCCTATTGGGAAACATTTTATCTCTTCACAACTTTTATCCATCTTAACTCTTTGTGATCCATATCTATGGTACTGAGATTACTTGAAAGTCATCATATTCTATAAATAAAGAACAACATCAATCTAAATAATACCAACATGTTTCAGGATACTAAACCATTATATATTTGTGAAAACCAAACTCCTATGTATGTTTAATACCTTTTAGTAGTCATCAATGATGGATATCTCATGTTGTAAGTCTACAAATAGCATCAAGACTTTGCCTCGGAATTTTAAGTACTGAGGAAAAGGGTTTGTAAAATTCTAAAGTTGTTTCTTGTCTCTCTTCAAGTCTTGAAGACCATTTTTTTATTGATAAAGTCATGTATGACTAAGTGTTGAGAATACATCTTTGAATATAAATATTTCAAATGAATGTGAGAAATTTTTGAAGAATTCATTATGTTGGGTTCAAGTCTTGTATCGAATCATAAATGACCTAGTCAAAGTGCACTACAAAAAAAGGGGGGAGCCAAGCAAATTAATTTGGAAACAATGATGGCAATGATCCATCACTGTGTCAACTAACCTCTTTAAAGAAATCAACCAATCATGAGTACTTCATTATCCAAATGGAAGAATAATGAGGTTTACTGCAATATGAAGAAGAAAATGTTGGGATCACTGCTAGAATATTTGAATAAGAAAACCCTAGGGTTTGTAGGAAAAAACATAGAAATAATTCTGATATTAATAAAAATAATGATGAAGAAAAAAATAATGTCAATATATGAAATGAGGATAAATATCATCTTCAAATTTGATGGTTGCAAAATTTTTAGTTTTGGAAGACTGAAATTTTTTGGATCTATAAACCCTAGCAAGGGAGCCCTATGGTTTTGGGCTAAAATCTAAGTTTGATCTTAATAATTTTATTGAAATTGATCAATGAATTTTAAAAATAATTCAAGGACGAATGCTTCTCAAAATCCCCTAGGAATGATTGATGAAGATAGGAGTTAGGGTTTGTAAACCCTACACTAAATATGAAAGATCATTAAGGTTAGATGCAAGAAGATTAAATATCAAGAGGGATTTGTCATGATCTCAAAAGATAAGTATTTTTTACTTTTTTACTTGTTTTTAATCATTATTAATAATGTGGTTTCCTTGATGATAATGTAGACTCCTTGATAATGATGTGGATGAGCTCAACTTATTAATGATGATGATGATGTGGGCTTCTTAATGATGATATGAAATTCTTGGTGATGTGAATTTCTTAATGTTATGGAATTCTTAATGTTGGTGATGAACTCCTTGATGATGTGGACTTCTTAATGTTGATGTTCAACTCCTTCACTATTGATGTTAATCATGAATTTCTTGATGATGTGGACTTCTTAATGTTAATAATGAACTTATTGATGATGATATGGTGTTCATGATGATATGATGTTGATAATATGGACTCTGTTGAAAATTTTGTAGTTCGTGGATGAATTTCTAAAAATAGAAAGTCTTAAGTATGACTTACCAAAATGAGTAAATCACCTTGCATCAATTTGTAATCAAGTATTGTTGATGAAAAATCCCTTCTAATCATAAATCAATCCTAATTCTAAGTTCAATTTCGACTTAATCATCAGTATTATTATTATTATTATTATTATGTTACTATTATATTATTATTAAAAATAAATTCAAGTCTCTCAATCATGGCTCTCAATAATGTTCTCATACACTCTCATTAATTCTCTTTCACTCTCTTAATCCCATTAAAAGACTCGTCATAAAATATTCCTCTTATGCATGTCATAAAATATGTCTCTTACTCATGTCATAAAATATTCCTCTTACAATGCATTTCATGAAATATTTCTCTTACATGCTCAATAAAGGTATGTATAAAATATTCCTTTCACCCTGTCATCTAAGGCATGTGTTTCCTCTCCATAATTAAATTTGAATTATCTCTCCTTAATGGCATGAGTTACTCTTCCCTAAATGGAAAATGTAACTCCTCCTCAAGGCATGCATATTTCTCCTCCTTTATGTCAATAATACATTGCTCCTCATATATATATGTGTCTCATATCATCTCACCTCACTTACTTATGCATTGTGGATTCAAACTTGAGAGAGTGTTGGAGAGACTTGAAGGAGATTTTGAGAGAGAGAGCCTTGGAGAGTAAGATAATAACTTGGTGATCAAATGTTGATTATGTGTTTGCTTTAGTTTTTGCTACCAGTCATCTTCATGCTACAACTTGTTCAGATTTTGGTGAAATTTCTCATTCTCTTGATCTCTCATTGTACTTTGTATCTCTTCTGAACTATTGATATCTAATAGAAGAATAATATGTATGGGTTTTCCCCTTGTGGGTTTTTCCCTGGTCATTGGGCATAAATTATTTATGTCTCTGTTGAGTGGTTTAATTGTCATATTTTACCTCTCAATATTAATTATCAATCCAGGAGTCATAAACGCGAGCTGTACTGCGTCTTGTCTCAACTTAATGGTCAGAGTATAGATATTCCTTTATAATGATAAAACAAACATTGGAATGAAACACACATTTGCTGGTAGATAAATAATCTAGAAAAGGGGACCTACTTAACCAATTTCATTCACTGTAAACTCCATACTACAATTAAAATGTAAGGAAATTCAAGGCAATCCTCAATCATTCTCGCACTCGAATTCTACTTTTTAAATCTCCTATGATATCTTGAAAAGCCTAATCTATTAACTCCTTTCACTATCTTGAAACTAACACTTGAAAACTAAACTTGAGATAAGCAAAAGACACACACGTTATTCTAATGATAACTCACACCTTAAACAAACTAGAACTACTCTTCATAACAAATTCAAGATTCCAAATTAACAAAAGACAATCCTAACTATTTCTGAAAGAAAACTACTTTTCTTCATACAAAATAACACTTAAAATATCCTATTAAAAATCGCATTACAAATAATCTATGATAAAAATTCTATTTAAATATTTTAATCTAGGTGAAACAAATTATTCAAAACAAACTCACTCTTTGAAATCATGCAACTCATAATGAAAACTAAATCAAAATCATGTCACTCAATAATGAAAACTAAATCACTGCTACCTACACAATTAAATCCACACTCAAACTTGCGCTTATAAAGAAATGATTACACTACGAAAACAAGAATGATTCTAATTAAAAATAAATCTAATTATTAAGCTAAGTCCCAGGATACATATAAAAAAATCAAATGCGCATTCAAATACTGCAAACATTCAAACGAAAATAAGTAATGAAAAACCATTCTCAAACTCAAAGAATTTAAAATATGTTCTAATTTCGATCACTCAGAAATCATTACATTCCTATAACTAAAATGATTAACAAATGTCAACTCTTATCAACTTTTAAACATAACAAAACTCTAGTCCTACCCTAAGAATATCAATACTTGCACATTCCACTCACGATCAACATTGTCTTGCATTTTCCTGAGTATTAATCACAAAATTATAATGTTGTAGAACTTGGTAACGTATAGTAATTAAACAGAGCATAACAAATTTGTTTCTAGACTTGTGAGAGGGTGATTATCTCCATTTATTTTCTAACCCGTGCCATGCAATCATACCAAGATCGATGCTTAGGGAAGACTCTCGCTTAATTATTTAACAATTAGAAAACCGTATTTACAGCATTCTATTCTAGCTTACTTAAGTGAAATGAAAGTTTTAAGTATGGAATGAAATGATGATTCTAAAATCCAATCTTGCAACCTTTCAAACGGAAATTATATTTATAAATTCAAATCTATGATATCTATGATTCTATTCAAATCTATGATTCTGACATCTATGATATCATTCAGCTACAGGACTTGTCTCCAGTGGTGGTGGGCCCTTACCACTCTTTGAGCAAGCCTAGATTACCCAATCTACTTCGAGAAATCACAAAAAACCATAATATGTACGTATAATAAAGATGCTGAAGCAAATTATAGATTAAAGCTCAGAATTGAAATGACAATTATAACATAAGCTGTTGCTCCAATTACAATTCATTCTCCTCTACAACTTCAATGGTGGCTCTACATAAATTCCGCTTCTACAACTAAGAAATTCCTCTTTCTACTTGATGGACTCACTAATTCCCCCCAGTGCACAGCGCTCTCCTTTGTATATATAGCAACAATGCTGCTTCTAATTAAAAATCGATAGTTACACAAAACATGAATTTAAGCTTTTTAGTTAATACGATTTGGGAAAAAAGGAATGAGAATATTTTCTTAAATTAGGTGGAAGAAATCTTTCTAAAAATCACACACGCGAATTTGGTCGACGCGTCGAACCAACCAGTGTGGTTCATCATCGACTTTCAGTGAGAGATCGATCGGGCAAGTTTAAATAGATGTAGGAGAGGAAAGAAAACCGTTAAAATCAACTAGTTTGACTATAAAACGGTTAGTTCAATAATTAAAAAAAAATAAAAAACGGCTAGTTTGAATATTTAAATTAAAAGTCAAATTAAAATTTTTTTTTATAAATAAAAATAAATTTCAATTTTATAGTTTAATTATTTAATTTAATTTAATTTATTATTATTATTATTATTATTATTTTTAATTTATATTTATTTATTTATTTATTATTTTTTAATTGATTATTATACATTATTTTATTGTAAATCTTTAAAAATAAAATGAATAAACAATTATATAATTAAATAATAATAATAATAAATATAAAACTAGAAATAAAACAGTTCCCTTAATTTACAAATTTAATTACAAATTGAAACCGCTAGTTTGAATATTCAAAATAATAGCAAATTTTATTTTTATTAATATCGTTAATCGAATTTTCAAAAACAAATATTATTTAATTAAAATTATTGTATTAAAATTCTATCTTAAAAAATTAAAAATAAATAAAAGAATAATATTATTATATTGAAATTCTATCTTAAAAATAAAAAATATAAAAGAATAAAGTTAATTGATTATTCAAAATTTAAATATTATATTATTATAATTATATAATCAATATATATAAATATATATATATATATAAAGAAAAAAATTTAAAAAATAATAATAATAAAAAAAAATAAAAAAAAAAAAAAAAAAAAATTTAAAAATAAAAAGTAAAAATTAAAAATTAAAAATTAAAAAAAGAGAAGAGGATTAAGAATATAAGGCAGGGATCCAACACCTTCTTATATTCCAACCGTCATCTCTATTGAGATTTATGGGCCTTTTTTCAATTTCAAGGGCCTCTCTTAACTTACGATGATGAAAATGATCAATTCTGGCTAAGACCTTAGCCTCTTCGATACATATATGATGGTTAGTTTTTTCCACATGTTCAGCTAGGGCAGAGGTGCGGGACCTGCCATGTCTAAGGTCAGCTGCATGTTCACAAATCCTTTGGTTAATGGACCTACCCATTTCACCAATGTAAGGTGTCCCACATGAACAAGGAATAAGATAGACCCCTTTTTTATCCTTAGGGTTCACAGGATCTTTAACTGAGTTAAGAGAGCTGCGAATCGTGTTAAGGGGTTTGAAGGAAGAGGAAACCTTATGCTTCCTAAGGATTCTAGCAATCTTATCAGTGGTACCCTGAATGAAAGGAAGCCTAACATTGCAGGACCATTGATCAGGATTTTTATTTTTAACCAAGGAACCTCTTTCAGCTTTAAGAAAAGCTTTAAGTCCTTGTGACTTACTATAACCATTAGAACAAAAAACATCAAGAAGATGGGTCTTTTCTCCCTCAAAGTGAGACTCATCCGAGATTCTCAATGCCCTAGTGGCTAAGGTGTTGAGAACGCCTAACTTTTGAGCAGGGAAATGATGAGAATCAACATTTTCTTCCCAATTCAAGTTTGATTTGGGTTGATCCGGCATCTAGAAGACTTTGATCATCACGCCTCGCTGGCAGAGGAAATGCACATCTAGCTAGGGCATCACACAACTGGCTGGAGCATCGCACAACTAGAATTGATAGAAAATCAAATTGCAAAGACTTATACGCATGCTCAAGTTTTTTAGTGATATCATAGTATTGAATAATATCAATAATTCCAAGGTATAACACTACGTCATAATCCTCATGAAACAACTCTCCCTCGGGATGTGAATAACATTCACTTCTTGGTGGCCTACGATTCACCCTAGCAGGCATGTTCACACCTAGTCGAATGCCCAGCCTACCAATTCCTGGAAGAACCAGGTCCGATTGATCCACATGAGAATCAGGCATGGGGACACGACCACTCTTACATTGAGATTTTCCTGGGACTAAACCCATGCGTCTGACATTTCATAATTTGTATCAATAGAATGAGGCATATTTGTAGAATTTCCTGGTGAAAAGTTGGCAGGAAACTGAGGAGCTCACAGGTCTAATCTCAACGTCATGCCATGGATGTGCAACAACAGATCTATGTGATAGGATGAAAGAATCCTTTCATTTAGAGGTGGATGAGGAAAACGTGATTCCTCCATTTCTTGGACCTTCTGCACTAGGTGGAGTCATGTTTAAATATAATGAAACAGTGTCTTCGCTTCAACTAATGTGGAACAGACCCACCGATTGATCTTTGGAATATTACATTTGACTCAACCTGGTGTATCAGCCACTAAAGCCCCAAATTATCAAAGCTTAGAATCATATATATAGCCTCTGAGAGTAGTGATGCTATATTGTGCCTGGCCACTTCCTATGCATGTTAGCTGAATCTCAATCGAAAATATGAAGTGAGCATATGAGTTTGTCTTCGAGACACTCCAAATGCAACAAAGCGTAAAGAGACTAATTCAAGGACTTTCCATCAAGAGGTATACTGACAAACAAAAATATCTTTGAATTTCTTCCCAGGCCAGGTTGGGGAAGATGCGTGAGTTTTGAATTCTTGTATGGTACATCCTACTCCCAGTTTGGCAATTGTGAAAATTACATCTCCGGACATGCCAACTCTTATTAATAAATTTAATTTATTTCAGGTGGTCTCTAGTAGAACCACTATGGAAAAAGATGTTCACTTCTAGCCAGATCAACCAGATGCAGATTCTTGTTTGAATCCCAGCCATGACCACATTATCTCCCGGATGGCCAATTGAAGGATTTGACGAGCCTTGCAATGTGCAGTGTTACTGAAGGCAAACATCGAAGTAGATGAATCTGTACTCAAATACACTTCGAGGGTCATTCTAGCACTACTGGTGCTAGACTTATTCACTTTCCATCAGAAGGCATCTATTAATAACGATATTATTACACAAAATATTTATTCAATTTAATTAATGAAAAGAATTTATAATTTAATTCTAAATGCCTCTACTCATCAACTTAATAATATAAAACAGATTAAAACACTAGGTACAATCATGTATTTATTTGATAAAAAACCATAAAAATTTGGACAAAGATGTAACTCAACATCCCCCCACGCTGAAATTCTTGCACGTCCTGTTGCAAGCCAAAACTATAAGACTATGAAATGAGGTAGGGAAAATGTCAGCAAATATTTTTGTAAGTAAAGATGAATATGATTGATGTTGTAATTCATTCATTCACCCGCAACATTGTTATTATTATTACATTACCAGCTAAAACCATGTGAAATGATCAAATAAGATTAGGTACCGAAAGTAGACATGATGGAGAAAATAGTGTTTTCACATACATGTTACCTTGTCCCAAATGAATTCCATATTTTGTTTATGACTAAAGTCTTATGATGAAAATCAAATTTTGTTGAAAAAGTGCATTTTCAAAAGGAATAACACAATATTCCTGCACCTATTATAACAATCTTGTACCTAGGTCATGCATCACATATTTATAGGCAACTACAATCAATACGCATTGTTGGAAACCAACACCTTGTGAGTAGTCATCATTGAGTAATTCATCACTCTGAATACCATGAGAATTAAAGTGAGTTATGATACCAATCAACAACCTATTTATTGAACACTCTAAATTCTGTTGTTATCCGGATTCAAAAATAAATTTCCTCTTAATCCAATACAAAGAATTACCTTCACTAAGGGTACCGCTTCATTAAAGATTCTTGATTTTTGAAAAATAGAACTCAAAGCATCATGTTCAAATCGTCTTAAAACCATTGTCCAAGAAAAATGATGAGTCTTAGGGAAAGAGAAGGATAACAAAGAAAATCATAGTATGCAGTTAACTTTAAGACCACAGACATGGCCCTACTGCCCGCAGGTGTCCATAACGTCGGCAAGGATGTCTTTTAACCCATCGAAATGTCTATGTCCCACTTACTAGGCATGGATTCATAGTTATATTTGACTTTTTAGATGAAGGCCACTGTCCTGGCTTGGTAACCAGCTAATGGTAGTGCCACTCACAAGAAGTATCATGGATGAACAGGTCGGCTCGTGATGAGACCTCCCATCTTCCAGCTTTTTGGCTCAAAGCCATTGCTCTGGCTTGGTGACCAGTAGCAGTAATGCCATGCATGTTAGGTCTCATGATCGTGGTAGGTCGGCTCATCACGAGACCTCCCGTCCTTCCCTAAATCTTTGTAATCTCTGATTATGATTAAACTTAAAGGTTACTTAATAAGTGGGGAGATAGATCTACTCCTTAAGAGTATAGGATGGCATGAAAATTTTTTAATGACAAATCATTGCTGGCTAATTCCTCTACCTTAAAGAATTATTAAAGATATCCTAGATAATGATTGAAATATTCTTTGAGTTAAGAATTCTAGTGTTCTCCTTAATAGCTCATTATGATCTTTACAAGAGTGGTCCACCATAGGGGTTTTCCAATAGTACCTTCTAAGGGAAACTAAAAATATGTATCCGAGACGACAACTTATTAGAGTGATTAATCATGGTTACTTTTGCAAAATCATGAGGTATTAGAGTGAATTGTACTCAACAATATTTTTCACAGATGTGTGTGTTAACAACTAATCTAGATCAAAAGTAGTTTTAATAGCCATGATTTAAAATTCAAAACCCTAATAATTGTAATTGCTTTATTTATTTATTCTCCTACCCTATTTTACCCTAAGAGGCGAAATACTCCCTTTTTAAGTATAGGAGTATTTCCAATGAAGCCATGTGCGTAACAAAATGTTGATTATACTCACACTTAGTTTTAGAGAATAGACTTCAAGACATAAAAAAGCATGAGAAACCAGTTGCTTTAATTGATATGGTACCAAGAGTTTCCGAATGTTGAGGAAATGATATGGCTTGATGACTTCTTGAAACCAGGATTAAATGGAATCCACATATTTACGATTCTCCAACTAATGCAAATCTTTCATAGTTTGATAGTCACTCTCCTGGAGGCACACAGAATCTGGTGAAAGACAAAAGATAAATCCCTCAATTTCAGGTTCACACGTCTGCTTTTCAAATTGAGAAGAATGGTTGAGAGAGATTCTAGGGTTTTGAGTTTCAACAAATTTTTTAGAATAAGTTACAATGAAAGATTTCTCCTCTGGTATTCTTTGAATTATATCTTCCTGGGTGAATGCTTTGTAATAATGGGGGGAGTTTCCAAATTCATCCCCTTTCCTAACATGGAAGATGTAGCATTATGTTCAATAGGGGAATAAACCGAAAGAATAGGTGGTTCAAACTATCGTGCAACCTCATGGTTTATATTAGGGTTTAAAAGATGGTTTGGGGTAGGGTTTTGGTTAAGGCTTGGCCTATGATTTGGATTTGGATTGGGGTTGGGCTTTGGACTAGGGTTAGATCTAGGTTTTAAATTAGAATTAGGTTTAGGTCTAGGACGTGGATTAGGGTATGGATTAGGGTTTTTATTAGGGTTAGGGTATGGATTAGGGTTAGGGTATCATTGCACATATGGCTGGGACCATGGAGGAGGATAAATTAATGTTGCATTGGAAATAAATTTGGTTGTTGTGGGTGCTCATATGATTGAATTTGGATGGGATATTTCCCTAGAGAGAAGGATCCAACAGATTCTTGAGGCCATGGAGATATCTCGCTCGAGGATGAGGACCAAGGAGAGGGCCACTATGGCCATGAAGTAGGATATTCGATTGGAGGAGGATTAAAAGTTTTCCATGAAAATGCAGGATTATAAACATGTTGAGGAATCTGCTCAGGAAAATAAGCATTATTCCAAGTATCAAATGGTGTTGGGTTTTGAGTTATACCTAGTGGTTGATTTGATTCCTTACTTCATTCCCTATGTACCTTTCGTAATCGTGGCAGTGATGGGCAGTGTTCGGTTGCATGACCATCCTTGTAAATTTCGCAAACTTTTAGACAATTTAGTGGACACTTTCCAACGCAGTGTTTCTTTTGAAAGTTGGCGCAAAGGATAAGCAGTGGTTCTTCATCCTTCTCTTGTTCCTGCAAATCCTATAATTTAGAAATCAAAGATTTAATTATATTGAATTTATGTTCAAGCAAGGTGTCAAATTTTGTACTTGTGAATTCTTCATAGGATGACTTGTATGTCTCTGCAGCAGCATGAAAACTCCTCATTGAATGATTCCTCAAAATACCATTTTCTTGTTTTCAACAATACAACTAGTACATTTTGTCATCACATGGATTAGTACACAACGGTTCTTACAGTACCCCAAAAATGATATAACGTTGGAATCTGAAGATAAATTTAAAAGCTATTGTCTAAAATAAAACTCACCACACTTGCATGAAAAGAAAATGTCGAATCAAAGTACTATTTAATCTATTAAAAACAAGGAAATTTTGAAATTAAATGTCCAAAGCCTGCTTCTACTTCTACACATAAAGGAAATAAAAGTTCAAGAGATAAGCAAGATGGCCAGACTTTGGAGCAACCCCACAATAGTGGATGCGTGGCTCTTCACGCATGTCTTACCGTACACTCTCCACTCTCTCAACTTCCCTACAACATCCATAAAACCTTGTAAGAAAATTTTACCTGAGCCAAAGTACAACTCCCCGGCAACGACACCAAAATGTTGGGCGATTTAATTGTCAAATTAAACCTCTCAATATTAATTAACAATCTGGGAGTCGTAAACGCGAGTTGTACTACATCTTGGCTCAACTTAATGGTTAGAGTATAAATATTCCTTTATAATGATAAAACAAACACTGGAATGAAACACACATTTGCTGGTAGATAAATAATCTAGAAAAGGGGACCTACTTAACCAATTTCATTCACTACAAAATCCATACTACAATTAAATTGTAAGGAAATTCAAGGCAATCCTCAATCATTCTCGCACTCGAATTCTACATTTTAAATCTCCTATGATATCTTGAAAATCCTAATCTATTAACTCCTTTCACTATCTTGAAACTAACACTTGAAAACTAAACTTGAGATAAGCAAAAGACACACACGTTATTCTAATGATAACTCACACCTTAAACTAACTAGAACTACTCTTCATAACAAATTCAAGATTCCAAATTAACAAAAGACAATCCTAACTATTTCTAAAAGAAAACTACTTTGCTTCATATAAAATAACACTTAAAATATCCTATTAAAAATCACATTATAAATCATCTATGATAAACCTTCTATTTAAAAATTTTAATATAGGTGAAACAAATTATTCAAACAAACTCACTCTTTGAAAGCATGCAACTCATAATGAAAAATAAATCAAAATCATGTCACTCAATAATGAAAACTAAATCACTACTACCTGCACAATTAAATCCACACTCAAACTTGTGCTTATAAAGAAATGATTACACTACGAAAACAAGAATGATTCTAATTAAAAATAAATCTAATTATTAAGCTAATTCCCAGGATGCATATAAACAAATCAAATGCGCATTCAAATCCTTCAAACGTTCAAATGAAACTAAGTAATGAAAAACCATTCTCAAACTCAAAGCATTTAAAATATGTTATAATTCTGATCACTCAGAAATCATTACATTCCTATAACTAAAATGATTAATAAATGTCAACTCTTATCAACTTTTAACCATAACAAAACTCTAGTCCTACCCTAATCATATCAATACTTTCACATTCGACTCATGATCAGCATTGTCTTACAATTTCTTGAGTATTAATCACAAAATTATAATGTTGTAGAACCTGGTAACGTATAGTAATTAAACAGAGCATAAAAAATTCGTTTCTGGACTTGTGATAGGGTGATTATCTCCATTTATTTTCTGACCCATGCCATGCAATCATACCAAGATCGTTGCTCAGGGAAGACTCTCGCTTAATTATTTAACAATTAGAAAACCGGATTTACAACATTCTATTCGAGCTTATTGAAGTGAAATTAAAGTTTTAATTACAGAATGAAATGATGATTCTAAAATCCAATCTCACAACCTTTCCAACGAAAATTATATTTATAAATTCAAATCTATGATATCTATGATTCTATTCAAATCTATGATTCTGACATCTATGATATCATTCAGCTACAGGACTTGTCTCCAGTGGTGGTGGGCCCTTATCACTCCTGGAACAAGCCTAGATTACCCAATATACTTTGAGAAATCACAGAAAACCATAATATGTACATATAATAAATATGCTGAAGAAAATTATAGACTAAAACTCAGAATTCAAATGGAAAATATAACACAAGATGCTGCTCCCATTACAATCCATTCTCCTCTGCAACTTCGATGGTGGTTCTACATCTCAGAAATTCTTCTTCTACAAGTAATAAATTCCTCTGTCTACTTGAAGGAATCACTAATTCCCCCCAGTGCACAACACTCTCCTTTGTATATATAATAGCAATGCTGCTTCTAATTAAAAATCGATAGTTACACAAAACATGAATTTAAGCTTTTCAGTTAATACGATTTGGGCAAAAATGAATGAGTATATTTTCTTCCCAATTAAAGTTTGATTTGGGTCGATCGGGCATCTAGAAGACTTTGATCATCACGCCTCATTGGAAAAGGCAACGCACATCTAGCTGGGTCATCGCACAACCGGCTGGGGCATCGCATAGCTGGAATTGATAGAGAATCAAATTGCAAAGACTTATACGCATGCTCAAGTTTCTTAGTGATATCATAGTCTTGAAGAATATCAATAATTCCAAGGTATAACACTATTTCATAATCCTCACGAAACAACTCTCCCTCAGGATGTGAATCACATTCACTTCTTGGTGGCCTACGATTTTCCCTGGCAGGCATGTTCACACCTAGTCGAATGCCCATCCTGCCAATTCCTGGAAGAACTAGGTCCAATTGATCCACATGAGAATCAGGCATGGGGAAACGACTGCTCTCATGTTGATATTTTCCTGGGACTAAACTCATGTGTCTGACATTTAATAATTTGTATCAACAGAATGAGGCATATTTTTAGAATTTCCTAGTGAAAAGTTGGCAGGAAACTAAGGAGCTCGCAGGTATAATCTCAACGTCATGTCATGGATGTGAAGCAACAGATCTATGTGATAGGGATGAAATAATCCTTTCATTCAGAGGTGGATGAGGAAAACGCGATTCCTCCATTTCTTGGACCTTCCGCACTAGGTGGAGTCATGTTGAAATATAGTGAAACAAGTGTCTTCGCGTCAGCTAATGTGGAACAGGCCCACCAATTGATCCTTGGAAGATTACATTTGACTCAACCTGGTGTATCAGCCACTAAAGCCCCAAATTCTCGAAGCTTAGAATCATATATATAGCCTCTGAGAGTAGTGATGCTATATTGTGCCCGGCCACTTCCCATGCATGTTAGCTGAAGCTCAATCGAAAATCTGAAGTGCGCATATGAGTTTGTCTTCAAGACACCCCAAATGAAACAAAGCGTAAAGATATTCCTTCAGGGACTTTCCATCAAGAGGTATACTGACAAACAAAAATATCTTTGAATTTCTTCCCAGGCCAGGTTGGGGAAGATGTGTGAGTTTTGAATTCTTGTATGGTACATCCTACTCCCAGTTTGGCAATTGCGAAAACTACATCTCCGTACATGCCAACTCTTATTAATAAATTGAATTTCTTTTAGGTGGTCTCCAGTAGAACCACTATGAAAAAATATGTTCACTTCTAGCCAGATCAACCAGATGTAGATTCTTGTTTGAATCCCATCCATGACCACATTATCTCTCGAATGGCCAATTGAAGGATTTGACGAGCCTTGCAATGTGTAGTGTTACTAAAGGTAAACATCAAAGTAGATGAATCTGTACTCAAATACACTTCGAGGAACATTCTAGCACTGTTGATGCTAGACTTATCCACCTGCTATCAAGAATACATCTATTAATAATGATATTATTACACAAAATATTTATTCAATTTAATTAATAAAAATAATTTATAATTTAATTCTAAATGCCTCTACTCATAAACTTAATAATATAAAACATATTAAAACACTAGGTACAATCATGTATTTATTTGATAAAAAACCATAAAAATTTGGACAACGATGCATCTCAATAGTCTCATTATGTTATTGGTTGTCTTCTATTGTGCATATGGCTTATATGGTTTATGTTCTATCTACAATTGCTTAACTAATATTGTAGCATAAATAAGTTATGTAATAAGTGATTGTTACAACATAGAACATCAGAAATTCAACATGGTATCAGAGCTATGGTGAAGACAAGTTCAAGAAGATTAAATCCATTTGCAAACCTCATTCTATTGGAATACCTCTTGTTGTATTCTCCATTTACAACTCTCTTTCTGCTGAAATATCTCTTGTTGTCTACTCCATTTGAAGCTCTCTTTCTGCTATCTCTTGCTATCCCTTCTACTTGGAGATCATTTTTCTACTGAAATGTCCCTTCTCATTTGCTACTAAAATATCACTTGTTTCCCCTTCTTTCTTACTGTTGAAATATTATTTGATGCTCCTTTATTGCTTCTGAAATATTAATTTTTTCTCCTTAATTGTTGTTGAAATGAGAAGATCTTATTTGTTGTCCTATTTGCTACTGAAAGCAGAACCAAAAACATAGTACTTTCTTATTTCTTCTCTTTCTAGTTCCTCTCTTATAGATTATAATGACAATTGTTCGGTTGACATTGGTTCTTCAAGGCACTTTACTAGTTCTAAATAATTTCTCTCAATTTTCGTTGAGAGGGAGACATATCTAAAAATTATACTTGGAGATAATTCTACATATCCTATAAAGGGATCTAATTTTGTTTATTTTTATCAGGATCAATAAGTCTTGTATGTACCTAGTTTAAAATTAAAGTGTTGCTTTTGTTTGATAATTATGGTTTTGGTATTTGTTGATGCATGTCAAAGTAAAGAATAGTTTTACTTCTAATTATACATGTGCAAAAAAGTGTTCTCTTGAAATTATAATGCATAGAAGGTTATGAAAGAATAGCTGATAGAAATTGAATGTTGAAGATAGATTGATTTTGATTCTCTCACATTTTATGAGAAATGACATAATCTTATGGGTTCTGGTAATTTTGATATGTTTAGTGACAATAATGGTTGTAATTATCATGACTTTTTTAAAATGTGGAATGATAGTTTCCTAAACTAACCTTTTTTCAATGATAAAATATGTATTATAGCTATTATCATTGCACGCAATGAAGTCAACATGTATAATTATTATGACATACCTTCACTCTGGGATCAAGATTTGAATAATTTTATAAAATAAATGGAATATCTATATGCATTGATTCATGATATGTAATGATCAATATAAATTGTGGCACCAAAATTTCACTCATATTAACTATTAAGAATTACCTCATGTGATAAAGATGGTTTCTGAAATACCTCAGATTAGAGTGGATCATGGCGGAGTTTTCCAAGTGGCGTTCAAGAATTTGCATTTCTTCTTCCAATGACATATGTATAATGGATAGTGGTAACTTATAGAATTTGGATCAAGAGGGAGCTAACAACTTCCTTCAATCCCCATTAAAAAAAAAAAAAAAGTATTTTCAAGTCTTATGTTGTTTATTTGTGTCACTGATCTTATTTAGATTTATCTTTTTAGATAATTATGTATTCTTCCTACATTAGTATTTGAATGATTTTTTCATTAAAATCTTGATGAGGATGCGATCAAGGAAAACAAATCTTGAAGATCATTAGGGTGAAAAATAGTGCAGGAAGAGTAAACTCCAAGATGAAGCTAGTGCAAGGATAATGAAATAGCCACTCTTACATCTAGAAAATAAAAAAAGATGTGCCTTATCACCAGTTATAATTTCATTATGTTTATTTAATTTTTTATTATTTCTCTTACTCATTTTCTTGGATCAATAGGTACATTTGATGAATGTGAGAACCAAGTCCTTTGTATTGAGATTGAGGAAGATGTTAAGCCATCCCATGATTTAAATGCCACATGAAATGGAAAAGAGCTCAAGACTTTTGCAGGGAGGTTAGAATCGAAAAAAATAACATTGTACCATATAACCCTGAAAAAAATGGGAACTTAAGTATCTTTGACTGAATTTTCTGCTTTCATGTTCCAAAGGAAAAGAGTGCCAAGCCGGAAGCCTCAGTTAATAAAGGTATGATTGTTCGCTATTGTGAAAATTATAAAACTTACAAAATATATATACTTGGAAAAAGAAATATAGATTTTAGCAGAGATATAACATTTGATGAAGATGCAGCTCTTTGAAAATCCATAGACACTCCTCCTGTTAATGTTAAAAGATGGGATGATGCCTTGGATGCACAAGAAGATCTCAAACCTAAGCCTGATCTTGCTGATGAACCCATGTATCTCATGGACTCCTTGGATCCTTCTCCATGTGCTAGAAAGAGACGATTAGGGTTTTATGTCATTTTACAGGATTTTGATAGACATGTTTCTCCCTGAGGAACTTTTAGAGAAATCAAGAAACCATGTTGGTCCCAAGGCTATGGTGTAGCCACGAGGAACATTATTCAGGTTACACCATGCACTTTTGAAGAAGCAGTGAAAGATCACGTGTGGAAAGATGAAATGGCCAAAGAATATGATTCCATCGTTCATAATGATGTATGGCAAGTGGTTTCGAGATCACAAGGTAAATCTGTTGTGTCTTCTAAATGGTTGTATAAAATTAAACATGGTGTTGATGGAAGTGTTGAAAAATATAGATCTAGTTTTGTGGCCAAAGGTTTCTCTCAGAAAGAGGGAATAGACTATGCTGAAATATTTACACTTATTACACGTTATACAACCATTTGGTATATTTTGGCTCTTGTTGCTAGCCAAGGATGGCCTCTTCACCAAATGGATGTGAAGACTACTTTTTTGCATGGCTTCCTCAAGGAAGAAGTATTTATGGAGCAACCCCAAGGTTTTGAAGTACATGAATAGAAAAATCATGTGTGAAGACTAAAGAAAACCCTTTATGGTTTGAAGCAAGATATAAGATTTTGGTATACCTGCATTGATAGCTTCCTGATGAAGATTAGTTTTACTATTAGTAATTTTGATCCAAATCATTTACTTCAAGACAATCCAAGGTATGCCTTTTGATTTTGGTATTATATTTTGATGATTTATTTATGACCGGTGGTGAACCTCTTATCCTCCAATGGAAGAGGGAGGTAGCTTCTGAATTTGAAATGAAAGATATTCATTTGATGCACTACTTTTTGGATCTTTAAGTATGGAAAAAAACCTAGTCAAATTTTCCTTTCTCAAGGAAAATATGTTATCAAGCTGCTAGAAATATTTGGTCTGATAGAATGTAAATGCATGAAAACTCCGATGGAGATGAACTTCAAAAAATTGTGGTAAAGTTGTAGGTCCTAATTTGGAAAATCCTTCTAAGTATCGACAATTGATTGAGTCATTGATGTTCTTAGTGAACGTTAGGCCAACCATATGTTTAACATTTAATTCTCTGAGCCAATATATGATTAAGACATAACATGCACACTGGATTGTTGTAATGCATGCATTAAGATACCTACGTGGTACCATCAATATTGGATTGAGATATACTGCTAAAAAATTAAGGCTTCATGGATATACTAATGTTGATTGGGTTGGTAACTCTATTGATAGAATGGGCACTTCTAGGTGCTACTTTAGCTTGGGATCTGTCATGATCTCTTGGATGAGAAAAATCAAAATTTTGTTGCACTGACTATAGTTGAAGTTGATTACATTGCTGCTAGCATGGCTAGATGTGAGGAATTTTTTCTAAGAAATATTTTTGGGGGACTATTTGAGCAAGTTCTAGACACAAAAATTATATATTGTGACAATAAGAGTGAGATTCATCTTGCAGAAAATCTCATGTTCCATGAAAATTCCAAGCACATTGAGATCAAATATCACTATATCTAAGATATGGTGCAGAGAGGAGCAGTGAGGCTTCATCTTGTTGTGATTGATGATCAAATAGTTGACATTCTTACCAAGCCTTTACCGAAAGGAAAGCTCTTGTTTTTTAGAGAGAAACTTGGACTTATGGCCATGACCCTTTCAAGAAGCGATCACATTTTATCGAGAACATTAAGTTTCCTTCCCCCCCATAGGATATCATAGGATTACAAAATGATTTCACAAATATCATGAGGATGAGGGACCTCTTGTGTAGTTTGTGCCACAAGAGTAGGCCTGAGTATGGATCAACCGGGCCATTGTCTGGGAAATGGGAAGAGCCACCTATCTAGCCAATAGATGTAGTGATACTTGTCTGTGTGACTTGTCTAAGATGCTAGTTTTCCCCCACTTGAATTTTAATGAAACTTGGTTGTGTGATATCCTTGTCATGTGTTGACAATTGGATCCCCCTCAAGTAGAGATGAGACTTGGTCGTGTGAGATCCTTGTCATGTGTTGACAAGTGGATCCCCCCAAGTAGAGATTATACTTGGTTGTGTGAGATGCTTTTCATATGTTGGTAAGTGGAAACCCCCCCAAGTGAATATATGGTGATAGATTAATCTCCCCTATTTTCCATGGATATAGGGTGGATATATAGAGCTCCCCTATTATGATTCTTATTCATTAGAGTGACACATAATTGTTCCATATGATACAGAGAAAATATGAACAAAGATGAGAAGAGAAATCAGAGTTTTTTTTTTGCGGGAAGAAATTCCTCGCTAGATGAGAGGGAGTGTTGAAAATTTGGTAGCTCATGGATGAATTTATGAAATATATAATTTCTAAAAATATAAATTCTCAAGTATGACTTTTAAAAAAATAGTAAATCACCTTGCATTAATGTGTAATCATGTATTGTTAATGGAAAATCCCTTCTGATCATCAATCAATCCTAATAGTTCAATTTAGACTTAATCATCAATATCATCATTACTATTATTATTATTATTGAAAATAAATCCAAGTCTCTCAATCATGGCTCTCAATAATGTTCTCTTACAGTCTCATTAATGCTCTTACACTCTCTTACTCCCATTAAAACACTTATCATAAAATATTTCTCTCACCCTCTCATATAAGGAATGTGTTGCCTCTCCATAATGGAATTCAAATTGTCTCTCCTTAATGATTAGGAGTTCATAAATTTTTCTCAAAATTCAAAGTTACAAGATTGGGTTGAAACTAGGATGGTTGCGTAGATATCGTCTTCCTTATTCTTGCACCGCGAATGGTTTGAAAAACTAATGTCGTATGAGGAAGATATCGTGTTTTGATCAAAATGCCAAACAGGTAAATTTTTGATAGTTTGACCAAGTTTGACTGGGATGCAAAATCAACAAGGTGGAGGTACAGCCAGCAAAACATAATATTTCTCGGAATATTCCTTTCTACCGAGCCAATCAATGGATGACAATTTTCACAATGTTATTTGGTACAGGGTATGGAGGAGCCAATGAAAGGACGCCACGTGGCCAGCCCTGAGGCTACCACGTGGCCCTGAAACGACATATAAAAAATTTTTTGAGGGTCCGCAGGGCTCGAACCCGAGACCTCCTGCCAAGCACACACATACTTTACCATCTGAGCTACATGATGTCACTTAATCTCTAAGGTGATGGCTTATATTTAATTTTGATTACAAATCACATTGGGGGTTGGGAACCGCTGGCGGTCCCAACCCGCCAGCAGTTCACCGAGATGTATCACATGGCAAAATTTAAATGACCATCCTCCGCACGGTTAACATTTACCTGCCTACATTAACCGAAGTTCCAACCTTTACAACCACAATTTATTTCCTTGGGTTCCGCCCAACGGTTATGTAACTGCGGTTTGGAGGGTGCGCATGTGGCCGCCCCCAACCGCAAACATTTATTATGCAGTCAGATTTGATGGTCAGTTTAGCGAGCGTGCCATTTATGGCCAGTATGTCTATTTTAACTCTATTTAAGTGGAGTTCTCAAATTTTAGTGGAGCTTTCCTAGGTGAAACTGGGGAAAAGTGTAGGAGGCCCAATTTTCAACCATTCTGAGAAAATGAAGAGCCATTTTTTACTATTTGGAGCATTCTGGAGCCATTTGTGTAAATAAAAAAACCATTAGAGCACTGTAACTACATGTAATAGAAAAATTTTGAGCATAATGAAATATGGACATGCCGTTGGGAGCTAGACCAGCAGATGTAGCCCACGAGGGGTGAGCCGCTTCATCATGTCTGCTATGTATATCTCATGTGGTGACTTATTTCTCTTTTTTACACTACTGTTATGTGTTATTTAAGCTTGTTTTATGCTTCTAATTCACTAAAAATCATCTACAATTCATGGAAAAATACCTCCATCCTTATTCAAACTAATGAACTGATTATGCACATGTTTTTAAACTAAAAATACACTTAGCACATCAAAACTAATACAGTCATTTTAGATCAGATTGGTATCAGAGCTAGAGTTTATTCTCTAGTGTTGTTTAGTGCAAGGAATTGTTTAATTGTTTGCAAGTTTTAGATGCTTACAAGGCTCAAGCTCAAAATAGGAGAAGGAAAATTGGTGGAAGAAGAAGGGTCTCAAAAAGAGCCAAAGCAAAGGAGAGCAAGATTTCCACAATCTCCACCACCTAGTTCGCCTCCTAAAGAAGCAAAAGCTACATTAAGCATGCCTCAAGAGGAAGGATAAATCCATGAAGAGGTTGACCCTAAGGAGGAAGAAAGAGTGTTCAAGAAAGCATTCCCTAACATGACTGAGATGGTTAGAATCCTTTATCAAAAAAGGAATGAGAGACTGGAAGGAGAAGGATCTAAACTTCACAAAGAAGGACAAGGATCTTCGGGAGGTCACCATGATGAACACAAGTCAAAGAAGGTAAATAGAGGAAATGGAGGTAATGGAGAGCCATCATCCTCACCCTCATCATCACCATCCTCTACTTCTTCTTCAGTACATCAGCCACACAAGTCCAAGAACACTGGTAAAAGCCCATTTTTAAAACTTGATGTTAAGTTTGAATTGCCAATGTTTAACGGTGAAGTAAATTCAAAAAATATAGATAATTGGATTAGGCAATTGGAGGTCTATTTGAGAATACATAACCTTCAAGATGATGATACAAAAATTCAATTAGCTTCATTGAGAATCGAGGGTGCAGCACTTGTTTGGTGGGAAGCCAAGACAAAGGAGGAAATCAAGAAACATGGTAAGATTATTCTATCATGGTCAGATTTCATTAATGCTATTAAACAACAGTTTTATCCATTATCTTATATGCAAAAATCCATCATTAAATAGCATAACTTTAGGAAATTAAAGGGACAAAATGTGCAAGAATACACCCAAGAAATTAGGAGAAGAGCTTTTTTATTAGGGGTGGTTTTGCAAAGCCAAGATACTTTGCTAAAGTACATAGGAGGCTTACATAGCTACCTAAAAAATATTATTCTCATGTTTAAACCCACTAGTCTAGATGAAGTTTGTTTTCAGGCCACACATCTAGAAGCGAGAGGGAAGAACTTCTGAAGAGGGTAGAAAGAAACCTTTTAAGGGTAAAACCAAGGAAAATACCTCAAAAGTTAAAAACAAAAAGAATGCATATGTTAAGAAAGAGAGAGAAAAAGTGGTTTGTAAACATTGTTCAAAAGAATGCCATGATGAAAATGATTTTTGGAAATTACAACCTGAATTGAGGCCAAAGAAACCCAATAACAAAGGGAAACATAAAATTGTTGTTACAACTCAACATGATTTAGGATCTGATTTAGGTGATGAACCTAAAATTACAGCCATGGGATTGAAGAAAATGAAGGGAAAAGAAATTGAAACTAAACCCCATACCAATACATCAAACTGTCACATAAACACTCCAAATGAAGAAGAAAGAATAGAACTGTTTCATGTGAGGGTCATATCCAAGCATACCACAATTGACACACATTTTGACAATGGGTCACAAGAAAACTTAATCTCTGAAGATTTGGTCAAGAAAATTAACCTTGAGACCATACCACATCCAAAACCATATCCATTGGGTTGGATTTGTAAGCATGCAAATCTACAGGTTTCAAAGAAATGTATATTGAGGTTTGCAATCACTGCAAGCTTTGTTGACACAGTTGAATTAGATGTGGTTCCACTTGACATCATTGGTATTGTATTAGGGAGTCCTTACTTGTATGACAGGAAAACGATATTTTATCGCCATGAGAACAAGTATCATTTATTCAAAGATGGCAAGGAGTTCATTGTTAGAGCACATCACAAGAAGACAAACATTGCTATGGTAAATGTTGGACAGGTAAAGAGGCTAGTAAATTCAAGTAATAATTTTGTTCTTCTTATGATTAAGCCTAAAGATGATATTAATCATGAATCATTTGAGGGATGTGATCCTAAGTTGAAATCATATTTATATGATGTGGTTAATGGACATCATGAGATGTTTCAGGAGCCAACAACATTGCCTCTAAAAAGGGAAATTCAACATGAGATTCAGCTACAGCAGGATTGTCCTCTTCCAAACATCGATATGTATCACATGTCGATAATGGAGAATGCTAAAATAAAGAGGAAAATCAAAGATATGTTGGATAAAGGAATCATAAGGCCAAGCACCTTGTCATGTGGTTCACCCATAGGCTTGATACCAAAGAAAGATGGGACTTGGCACATGTGTGTAGATTTTCGAGCTTTGAACAACATTACAGTAAAAAATTGTTACCCACTCCCAAGAATAGATGATTTTCTTGATCAGTTGAAAGAAACAAATTTTTTCACTAAGTTAGATTTACAAAGTGGATATCATCAAGTAAGAATTGCAGAAAGTGATATACGGAAAACTGCATTCAAAACCAAACAAGGACTCTTTGAGTGGCTAGTTATGCCTTTTGGTTTATGTAATGCACCATAAACTTTCATGCGAGCTATGGATAGTGTTTTGCATCCATTCCTTGATGAATTTGTGATTGTGTAATTGTATGAAATTTTAATTTTCAACAAAACAAGAGAAGATCATGTCTTGCATGTGAATAGAGTGCTTGATATTTTGAAGAAAGAGAAATTGTTTCTTAAGATGTCAAAGTGTGAGTTTGGAAAGAATTCTTTGGTCTATTTGGGACATATTGTAGGAGGAGGATAATTGAGGATTGATCCTTCTAAAGTGGAGGCCATTGTTAATTTTCCCACACCCAAAATAGTAACCGAGGTAAAAGGTATTTAGGGTGCAACTCAATATTGGAGAAAGTTTATTGCTAACTTTTCTTCCATTGCAGCTCCTATGCATGTAGTGAAAAGTGTGAAGAAAGGCTTCCAATGGGGAGGCAAACAACAGCAAGCTTTCGAAGCTTTAAAATACAAGATCAATTCAGCTCCATTCCTTGCATTACCAAATTTGAGACAACCATTCGAGATTCAAACCTATGCTAGTGATTATACCATAGGCGCAGTATTTTTGCAGCATGGTAAGCCTATCGCTTTTCATTCTGAAACCTTTAATGGTGTTGTGACTAATTTTCCTACATATGACAAAGAACTATATGATTTGTTACAAAGTGTCAAGAAGTGGAAATACTACTTGATGGGTGAAGAGATTATTGTACACATCGATCACCAACCATTACAGTACTTGCAGTCAGAAACAAAAT
Source organism: Pinus albicaulis (assembly GCA_034641835.2). NCBI lineage: Eukaryota > Viridiplantae > Streptophyta > Pinopsida > Pinales > Pinaceae > Pinus > Pinus albicaulis. Next base: position 793,180,976 of record CM076573.1, on the reverse strand, counting down.
TGCAGCAATCAAGACGTTTCAGGTGGATGGGATTAATTCAACAATTTCACTTGGTTATAATGTACAAGAAAGGTATTTTCAATAAATTTGAAGATATGCTTTCAAGCCCAATAATTAGTGCTTCTACTTTACTAAAAAATTATTCTGTTGTACATGAGAGTTACATAGAACAATATGCACATGACATTGATTTTCAAGATTTGTATGCTATTTTGAGTGAAGGGAATCAAGTTGAAGAAAAATATTATCACATGCATAACAATTTGTTGTTTCATTTGTGAAAGCTATGCATTCCACAAGGAGAGAGGCTAAGTGTAATGAGAGAAGCTTATTCTTCTCTTATTTCTAGACACTTTGGGGTAAGAAAAATAGTGGTGCATATACAGAGGTATTGTTATTGGCCTTGCATGATAGATAGTGTGTCACGTTTTATAAGAGGTTGTTCTATGTGTGCAACAAGTAAGCCTAGTAATAGGAAGCTTGGATTGTACACGCCACTACCAGTACCATCAAGGCCATGTGAGAGTGTCTCCAAGGAATTTGTTGGAGGTCTACCTATGTCAAGAAAGCAACATGATTATATGTAGTTTTGGATAGATTTAGTAAAACGTGTATACTTATGCCATGTAAGAAAACCATTACTGCTGAACAAACTACTGAACTTTATTTTCAAAATGTTTGGGTTCATTTTGGATTGCCAACTTTTATTGTTAATGACAGGGATTCCAGGTTCGTTGGGAATTTTTGGTCAAATCTATGGAGAATGATGGACACAAAGTTGAAAAAGAGTACCGCTTTTCATCCATAAATAGATGGACAAACCGAAGTGGTGAAAAAAACCGTTGTGCATCTATTGAGAGGATATTGCAACAAATATCCTAAGTTGTGGGATGAACAACTGCATTACATTCAACACGCTTACAACCGGGAAAAGCACTATTTAACACAAACCTCACCTTTTGAAGTATGCTTTGGTTATTTTACAAAATCTCCATTAGACTTCATGTTTGGGAAGGATTTTGAAATTCATGGCCATAGTGACAATGATAAGGCTCGAAATTTCATTGAGAAAATTCAAATTATACATCAACAAGTTCAAGAACATCTTGAGAAAAGTCAAAGAAAATATAAAGAGAGGCATGACAAACATCTGATTGATCACAAGTTTCAAGAGGGAGATGAGTTATGGTTGCACATTAGCAAAGAAAGAATGTAAGGGGAAGGTAAAAAGCTCAAACCCATTCGCTATGGTCCTTTCAAGATCATAAAGAAATTTGGTAATAATGCATTCCAACTTGACTTGCCTTCTAACATGCAAATGTATTCAGTTGTTAATTTTGAAAAATTACGTTTGTATGAGCCACCCTTGATCGATGATCAAGGAAGTTATGTTCAGCTACCTTCTATTGAAGAGTTCTTACCACAATTTCTAGATGAGCTCAAAGAAGATACAATTCTTGACAGGAGGACAAGAGCATCAAAGAGGGGAAGTATTGACTACCTTTGATTTGAGCTCAAAGGCACTAAACCAAGAAAAGAAAAATGGATGGAGATTGGAAAGGTGAGGGAGTTGTACACTCATCTACTGAATAGGTAATCAAGTCTTTTGGGGTCCAAAATCTTCCCAATGGGGAGGAGTGATCAGGAGTTCATAAATTTTGCTCAAAATTAAAATTTATAGGATTGGGTTGAAACTAGGATGTTTGTGTAGATATTTTCTTCCTGATTCCGGCCCCGTGAATGGTTCGAAAAACCGATGTCATATGAGGAAGATATTGCGTTCTGATCGAAATGCCAAACAGGTAAATTTTCGACAGTTTGACCAGGTTTGACTGGGATGCACAATCAGCAAGGTGGAGGTACAATCAGCAAAAATGAATATTCCTCAAAATATTCCTTTGCACCAGACCAATCAATGGATGACAAGTGTCACAATGTTATTTGGTACGGGGTATGGAGGAGCCAATGAAAGGACACCACGTGGCCAACCCTGAGGCTACCACATGGCCCTGAAATGACATATCAAAATTTTGTTGAGAGTCCGCAGGGCTTGACCCTGAGACCTCCCGCCAGGCACACACAGACTTTACCATCCGAGCTACATGATGTCACTTAACCTCTAAGGCGACGACTTATATTTAAGTTTTATTGCCAATCACATTGGGGGTTGGGAACCGCCAGCGGTCCCAACCTGCCAGCAGTTACCTGAGATGTACCACATGGAAAAATTTAAACGACCATCCTATACGCATTTAACGTTAACCCACCCACATTAAATGGATTTCCAACCTTTACAACCATAATTTATTGCCTTGGGTTCCGCCCAATGATTATGTAACCGCGGTTTAGGGGGTGCGCATGTGGCCACCCCCAACCAAAAACATTTATTATGCAGTCAGATTCAGCGGTCAGTTTAGCAGGCACACCATTTATGGTGGGTATACCTATTTTAACTCCAGTTAAGTGGAGTTCTCCACTTTTAGTGGAGCTTTCTTAAGAGAAATTGGGCAAAAGTGTAGGCGGCCCAATTTTTGACCATTCTGAGTGAATGAAGAGTCATTTTTACTATTTGGAGCATTTTGGAGCCATTGGTACAAAGAAAAAAACCATTATAGGACTGCAACTATATGTAATAGAAAAATTTTGAACATAATGAAAGATGGACATGCCATTGGGAGCTGGACCAACAGATGTAGCCCAGGAGGGGTGAACTGATTCATCATGCTTGCTGTGTAAATTTCATGTGGTGAATTATTTCTCTATTTTACATTGTTGTTCAATGTTATTTAAGCTTGTTTTATGCTTCTAATTCACTAAAAATCATCTACAATTCATGGAAAAATACCTAAATCCTTATGCAAACTAATGAACTGATTATGCACATGTTTTTAAACTGAAAAGACACTTAGCACAAAAAAACTAATACAGTCATTTCAGATCACTTAATGGCATGATTTACTCTTCCCTAAATGGAAAATGTAACTCCTCCTCAAGGCATGCGTGTTTCTCCTCCTTTGTGTCAATAATTCATTTCCCCTCCTATATATATGTGTCTCATATCATCTTACCTCACTTAATTGTGCATTGTGAATTCGAACTTGAGAGAGAGTTGGAGAGACTTGAAGGAGATTCTAAGAGAGAGAAACTTAGAGAGTAAGAGCAGAACTTGGTGAGACAAGGTTAATTATGTGCTTGCTTCAGTTTTTGCTACCAATGATATTCATGCTACAACTTGTTTAGATTTGGGTAAACTTTCTCATTCTCTTGATCTCTCATTGTACTTTGTATCTTTGTTGAACTATTTATATCTAATAGAAGAAGAATCTGGTTGGGTTTTTCCTTTGTAAGTTTTTCCCTAGTCATTGGACCTAATTTATTTGTGTCTCATTGTGTTCTTGGTTGCCTTCTATTGCGCATATAGTTTATATTTCTTATGTTCTATCTACAATTTATTAACTAATATTGAAAAATAAAGAGTTTTTATACTAAGTGATTTTTACAACATAGAACATCATAATTTCAATAAACTCCTTGATTATGTGGACTCCTTGTTGATGATGTGGATGAATAATTTCTTGATGATGATATGGACTCCTTGATGATGTGGATTCCTTGATGATATGGAAAATATTAACTCCTTGATGTATTGAACTAGGTTGAATGGAGCCAAGAAGACTAAGATCGAGAGGGAGATGACACTTTCTCTATTATCGTTTCATTATGAGTCTCTTGTTTTTTATGTCTTGCTTGGTTGTATTTTTTCTTCCATGGCCTCCTACTCAGGATTTCAAGAACATGATGAAAATGGCAAGGTTGTGGCATCATTTAAAATATGGAATAAGTAAGTGATAAATAGACTCGTGATTGGATGAGCCTTTGGATTCAAAGGAAGCATAAAATATTAGATTGATTAAAGCATGTTTTGATCCATGATGGTTTGAAGTTGCGAAGATTAATAGAGATCCAATTTTTTTGAAGAAGAGCCTATGATTTTTTTTGCTATGTATTGATGATGTGTTTCTAACAAGGAATGAGGTTCTCTTTTTCTAGAGGGAGTTGATTAAAGAATTGTAAGATTGAAAGTATAGAAAGAGCCCGATAAAATCCTTGTTGAGGTTGTGGTATAATGGACTGTGTAAAGAAAACTTTAAAATTTTGTGAGACTATGTTGTTGACTTGAAGAATCCTTTTGATTGGCTCATTGGACCACCTGATGCATGAAAATTTTGACTCTATATAGATTAGATGTATTTTGAATGTTTTATATGGTCCTACAACATTAAATTTGGAAACATATCTAATTTGTGAAGTTGGTTGCAGAACTATTAGATCTGGTGCTAAAATCGATTATGGTATATGTGTCTATCAATTTGCAAGTTTCCTGCTTCCGTGAGAAACCACATTTTTTTTGTTGGATTCATCCTTTGTTTTTATGATTACTTCTGTGAGAATCCCTTGCTGAAGTTAAATGAACAATTGGATTTTGTTGTTTACTGGAATATTTGATAAAGTACGAAGATCCACCATGGATACTTTTTCTATTGTTGAGCTAGTTTCTAATGTTTATGTGAAGAAACTGAAATGGATGACAATCCATTTGGAGAGGGAGAATTCATTAAATAGCATCATGAATCTTCCTTAGGCTTCAGTTGTGAGACTAATGTATTGGTCAAGAAGATTGTTACTCACTTAGGTTTTGTGTTCTGATACCTTGTGGCCAGGGAGATGCATTGAGCTAGTGATTCCTCCCTTAGGTTGTGTGATGTGAGACCTTGTGGTCAAGGATACAAGTTGAGATAGTAATTCCTCCCTTAAATTGTTTTATTTGAGACCTTGTGGTTGGGGAGATGCACTAAAATTTTGATTCCTCCCTTAGGCTATGTGTTGTGATATAGTGTGGTCAGTGTTGGGTCTCATAATTTTCCTTAAAAAGACACCCACTTTCACCATCATGTCCATTATATCACCTCCATTTCACCTCCATATCACTACCATATCACTACATTCATCTCACTTTCATCATTATTTGGGTTACCCTTGTGTTTTCCAAAGATTATTAATTTCTAGTATTTTTAAGTGAATTTGTGACCAAAAGTTAGGAAATAACATGCATATACTTATACCTTAAAAGCGGAAATATTTTTGTGACATGTGTAGGTTCATTGCAAGCTTCCAAGGCCCTCTTATGTGGCTCCCAAAGATCAAATTCGAAATTATCTTCACTATATGGTGAAGGAGGGATATGTGGCATATGGTTATAAAATTGGTTGAGAATATTATGGGTCAAAAGAGAGGAAGTTTCTTAGGAATTTGTATAAATAGGAGATCTCTCTCCTTTATTTAAAAAATCTTAATCTTGTTAATCTTATCATTTTGTACTTTGAAATTTTTAAGAACTTGATTAAATCTTTGAGGTTCCAAGCACGGAAGATGTGAAGTAAATATCATGGAGCATATTAGAATGTAAGGTAGAGTAGGTTTTATTTTTTAATCTTGCTTTTATTTCATTCAAGTATGTCATTTCATTTTTATGTTGTTTTCATTTCATTGAAAGTTTGATAGTTTAGATTTTCCATTCATGCAAGTTTATTTCATGCAAGTGTGTTCAACCGGTTGATTGTAGATTTACTTGACTGTGTAATCTTATGCTCAATCATCTCAAGAAGGTGGCTCTGCCATTTTCCAATTGGATTGTATTTGGGGTATTCGGTCATACAACAGTATTAGTTTCCGTTTGCATGCTTTGTAGTTCTTTCTTAGATTAAATTTACACTTAACTGTGTAATATTATGCTTGTCAAATCGTCTCAAGAGATTGGCTCTGCCATTTTCCAATTGGATTGTATTTGAAGTATGTGGTCATGTAGTAGTCTTAGTTTCCTTTTACATGCTTTTTCATGCTTTCTTAGATTAAATTCATAATTAGGTGTGTAATCCAGTACTTGATAAATCATCTCAAGAAAGTGACTTTGTCATTTTCCAATTGACTTGAATTTAGGTATTCGGTTATACAACATCGTTTTTTATTTGTCTTTGATTTCAATACAACAATCGTAGATTAGAATTCAATTATTGAAGTAGATTAAATTTTAATTCTTGAATGTAGAATAGATTTTCAAGTTAATGTAGGAATGGTGTAATTAGGTTAGCTCTTAGTTTTCATAAACTGATCCCTAGCATATGTTGTGCATGTATGTCTCACAAGTCCTACAGATATCAGATTGATAATTTATGTTAGTAATCTAATACAAATTATTTTACCCAACATTTTGGCGTCGTTGTGGGAGAGGCGTACATAGGTATTAATGATAGTTTAGAATGTTTTTTTCATTTGTTAGCTTAGTTTCAATTACATCACAATTTCATTTTTGCAAATTTAGTTTTTTTTTTTTCAATTTTAGTTTTTTTTTAACGCAATTTCATTATTTTTATGCAATTTCAGTTTGTCTCATTAATTAGATTAGTTTTCCATTCTTTTAGAAATTATGGATAATAAGTTAAATTCTTTTAATAACATAGGATAAAGTAAAAAAATAAATCAGATTTGATTGCATTTAGAGCCACACATAAATATTTTCAATAAAAAAAATAAAAATAAAAAATTGATTAATAATTTCTCGAGTATGCTCTCCTCCTGCACTTCATATGATCTGGAGGATTAGAAAAAATAATTTTTATGGTAGTATAAAAAATAAAAAATAAAAAATATTTAGCTACAGAATGTAATTCTGCAACTAAGTTTTGTTTTCATCATTTGATTTAATTTTATTTTATTTTTCAATAAACTTTAAAATTTAAAATATTTTTTTTTAAACAAAAATAAAACTTGTCAAATTCATTTTCTTAAAAAAAAATAAAAATAAAAAATAATAATAATAACAAAACAAAACATTTAAAAAAAAGGGCAAAATAAAAACACAAAAAATATATAACCAAAAAAAAATGAAATCTCATGGATAAAACTTAGGTTGAAACCTATGACACAACATATATATAATAAAACAAAACAGTGAGTAATGGCGAATTATCGGTCTTGAACATGGTTTTAGTTGCTGAGAAGCTTCAGCTTTTGGACCACCACTACCAAAGAAACATCCAGAGACACTTGAATGTTGCCTTCACAACTCCATCAAATTTATCAGTGCATTAAAATTCGAACTATTGAAAGAGAAAATTGATGAAAAAAAAAAAATCCATTTGTGAAATAGGAGGAAGAGGTAAGGTTGAAGGAGATGAAATGTCTTGCATTCGAAACTATGTAAGTACGGGAATGTCACAAACCATCATAGTTTTTTTCTCCTTTGATTTCAATTCAGCTACGCTTGTTCTGTGGGATGAAGGTTCTTGGATGTAGTTGCAAATGACTATCATCCAATGAAGACTGCCTAAGTAGATATTTAAATTAAATCAAAAAATTTAGCATGAAAACACTGATTTGTATTAAAAGTTGTGTGCTCAGTGATGGCAGTTTCTATTACTGTGAGAGCAGTATGAAAAACTCAGATTATTAACCGTGAAATTTTCAAATAGCTAAAACCCCATCGAAATTGCATCACTAAGCCAACACACAGAGAGTTTTTTTAGCCAAATTTTACACCTACGAACAAAATTAAGATTGTATGAAAGGAATTTGTAGAATCATTGAAAAAATTCGTTGTACATATCCATCTTTTTTTACAGTATACGAGTTCGAATTGAAATCAAATGCTTCGGTGGCAGTCATGAATTTGTTGCACGTGGAAATTGTTGAACCTGTTCCACCAAAAATTAATTTTGTTGTCGGAGCAGAAGCCAGGAAATGTGTAGCTATTAAAAAAACGTCATTTTTAAAATGAATTTTCTGAGCAAACCAAGGTGAATTGAAAACAACTAAGACATGTGTTTTTTTCGGAACAAGGTGAATTACGTAACCCACAAATGGTTTCCTCAGATTCCTAATCATTTGGTATATTTTCAGGAATATTTTGAACCCCATTTTTCACATTGCATAAGAAAAATAGTTTTCAATTTATGCATTGTTTCAGTTAGAACCATTTTCCTGATCACAGTGATCTGATTTCGCTAATCTACAGGAAATAGATTTCATATAAGAGGGACAGAAGATTTGTTTTGCAGGAATTCAATATTCCCTCACATGAAGTTCTGCATGCATGGCGCTACAATGGCCATCTCAAGCTATAGTTGGTGCAACAGCAAGAAGAGCAAAAGGACAATTGCTCTTCAAGTTCAATACTGAAAATATTGATGCCAAAATTAGCAAAGAAACTGTTAGCACTAATCAGTGGGAAGAGGAATCTAAAACAATCTCATAAATTAAATAATGTACACTCTTGACTATGTTGACGATCCATCCATCGATGTTTACTAGGAAACCTATGCCCGACCTTTTTTATCTCCCTATAAGTGTACAGGGGAACAATGGTGGAGGATCTTGACAGGTAGCCTATTGAAACCTTCAAGGAAGATGAGTTCGAAAAGCCCATTGATTTGTACACGCAAGCCATTCCAATGCTGGATTTTACATTTACAAGGCATGGGCGAACATTAAGCTCAAGAATTTACAAGTAGTACGATTGGAAAAGAGATTGCAATTTTTTTTACAAAGGAATTTGAAATTTTCATTGGGAAAATTTTTGTTTAACATCCTATCATGTTTTGAAGAAAAATGGATTAATTAAAGCTACAGCGAAAAAAATAAATTTAAAAATAATAATAATAATAATAAATGGTTTTTTTTCGATTGTAGGAATTTTCTCATTTTTCTAGAAAGTATTGATTAATTCAAAGATTGGACTGATCATGAAAATGCATAGCTATATCACTTAAATTTTTTTTCAATATTTTTAGCTTCGGAAACTACACAATTATGCAGCTGTTGTGCAGTTCTGCAGCTAAACATCAATTCTGCAGCGAAGAAACCTCACTGTTTCACTCAAATTTCAAATTAGCCTAACTTTCTCATACGATATCGGATTTCGACAATTCAAGCATCATTGGAAAGATATCACAGAGATCTACACAATGTGAAATCTACCATCAAATTTTAAAATAGAAAAGAATGAAGAAATTTCTGAAAAAACACAGCAGGTAACTTGAGGCACTAGTTTCGACACAGGTATAATTTTTTTTGTTTTTCCTTCATGAACTTATTTTATTAGTACCAATTCTTAGATTTTTTGTGTAAATGTCATAACTAGAGAGATTGATCACCTCTATCTTTTGATAGCCTTACATTCTATTTCATAATAAGTACTAGTTTTTTTTGCAGGTTCAAGGAGGAAGGACAAATGACTACAAGTGAACAATGTCTCTCTCAAAGACCGCATTTCTTTTACAAGAAGATGATCAGCAACAAAGAAAAATAAATAAATGCATGAGCACATGCTAATGCAGATCAAATCCAGCACTTGAAAGCCTTTTAGATGCCATTGTCTCCATTGCATCCATGCTTCATAATAAAACATTCACCTTATTTCCCTTCATATTTTACATTCACATTCATTCTTCATTCACGTTCACTATCCATTCACATTCATTCACTTCTATCCACCCCTAATTCATGAATAAAATCAATCAGCTCAATTACAAGCTGATTAAAATTTTCATTTTCATGTTCATTTTCATTTCCCAAATAAATCTTGCTTCAAAGAAAATTGTATATCTATAGTCCTTTTTTAGTTTTAAAAATCTTTTCAAAAAGCACCCAGAGGCTTGCATGCCTTAATGGCAAGTTCTCTTGCTAAAAAACAATGGGAATACATTAATTTCTCTTGTTTGATGGATCTTCTAGGTGACTCGACATCAGAAAAATTATTTTTACCTAGCAAGATGTGCTTAGGCATCTAGACTCTCATTTTCATCAAAGGTGAGAGATCTCGTGTTGATCAATGGCATACATTAATGGCCATTAATTCAACAATTTCTTACTATGTTCGACATCAGAAAATTCATCCACATAGATAAGAATTGTTCCAATGTGTGATAACGACATGAAGACTATCAGATCCATCATTATTCAACATTTGTAGTAGATGTAGCAGATTCAACAAATTCAGTAGCATCAATAAAGACTCACTTTCACAACTTCATCCCCCATTTGCATGACCAATTGAAGAAGCATCAGATCATATTTTTGCAGCAGCTACATATGCACAACTTATCCATTTCATAGGTAAGTAAAGGTATGTTCTTTTCTAACTTTTTATCATGCAATTCCTTAAAATACTAAAGTTATAATTTTTGGAAAAACACTCCACAATATTCCTTTTCTCACTTCATAAAATTTCAAAAACCATCAGTTGGGGGAAAGGGATATCACTCCATATATTTACATCTTATTCCACATCACTTTCATATAACCAACATACAACTACTATTGCATTAAGATTCAAAAAGATATGTTTTTACAAATCATCAAACTGATGAGCTTATGTCTAATTAAAAAATAAATTCTCAGTGTTTTCAAGATATTTGGATGCAACAAAGAATAAATAAAGTATTGTAACACAAGAACCAATACTTATTCATTTTTTTTGTCACACAAGAACCAACCATTAAAAAAATATATATATATATATATATAATTGGTTGTCACACAAGAACCAACCATAAAGATGAATGTCGCAATCCAATGTATTTCAAAGAAAACTTTGCAAAAATAATGAAGTTATTAAATGTTATGATAATGCAAAGTTAAAAGGAGAATTGATACAGTCAAAGCTCATTCAAAAGTAAGATAATTCGAAGATCAAATGAATCAATGTGATAGGTTGCATGAGTTCATGAAACAACTTCAGTTGGGGGGTATGTTGGGACTCAGAATTGTCCTTAAAAAGACATCCACTTTCACCATCATGTCCATTATATCACCCCCATTTCACCTCCATTTCACTAACATGTCACTACATTCATCTCACTTTCATCATTATTTGGGTTACCCTTGTGTTTTCCAAACATTATTAATTTCTAGTATTTTTAAGTGACTTTGTGATCAAAAGTTAGGAAATAATATGCATATACTTATACCTTAAAAGTGGAAAGATTTTTGTGACATGTGTAGGTTCATTGGAAGCTTCCAAGGCCCTCTTATGTGGCTCCCAAAGATCAAATTCGAAATTATCTTCATGTTATGAAGAAGATTTGAAGGAGAGATATGTGGCATATGGTTAGCAAATTGGTTGAGAATATTATGGGTCAAAAGAGGGGAAGCCTCTTAGGAATTTGTATAAATAGGATATCTCTCTCCTTTATTTAAAAAAACTTAATCTTGTTAATCTTATCATTTTGTACTTTGTGATACAAATTAAATCAACTCAGAAACAGATTTAAAGCACACATAATACAACACACATGAAATAAAGGCGGAAAAGGCAGAAGCCTCATGGCTTCTTCATGTAATCTCTCTTATTAAAAGAATTTTAATTTACAATTTAAATAGATGAGAGAAGATAGTCCATGCTATCTTAGTCTCTTTTGGTTGAGTTAATTACTCACCAAAAACCCACCAAGATAGGAGTTCCTAAACAAACTCCATCTTTTGAGGAACAACCCAACAACCCAAGAGTTAGGAATATTTAATTAATTATTTTATTATTTTGGATTTATTATTGTTATTTTAGAGAGGCTAACATTCCCCCCTTCAATGACAAATCCAAAATAAGAACGAGAAATCATCTTCCAAGTTCTCACGTTGATCCTCAAAAAACATTGCCTGAAAAACCGCCAAAGCCGGATGCTGAAAAACTGCAATCTGAAGAGACCATGAGTCAGCTGTATGTCTGATTCATGTCTGAATTTCGCTTGACAACTACATCAAGTGCCAAGTTGCAAAAGGATCCATCTGTGCTTTGCATGAAAGCAGCATCCTTTGTCCACTGACAAAATTTGTTCAAAGCCCACCGGCTGATGATGTCAAAAACAACTCACTGTTGCTTTTACTGTGCTGAAAACTGTCACTGCTTCTTTGTTGTCGACTGCCCACTGGAAAATTTGTTGATGCCCACTGGCAAATTTGTTGACTGCCCACTGGCAAAGTTGTTGATGCCCACTGGCAATTTTGTTGATGCCCACTGGCTGCTTTTGCTGGTTGTGTCGAGACTTTCAGTCTGACAACCACTGTCAATCTCATTGACATTTTCCCCCCTTTGTCAGCTGAAAGGAGAGACGCTTCTCTATAAAATACTCCTAAACTCCCCCCCTTCAGGTGTAGGAGTTTTACACTGTTGTACTCCCCCATTCAATTGTATGAGAGTACCATCATCTTTTCAGTGTGGGCTGCATAATGTGTGATCGTATGCGGTTGTAGAACTGAAGCAATCTTTTAACTGTGGATGACCATTCCCAACGGTCGATCCATTCATAATGTATCTTCAACCTTGATGATTTGTGTCGATTGCGACATTTGTCTGAGGAATGATTGCACTTGCCACAATGGCTACAGGGATGGAGATCAAAACACTGATCTTCCATATGACCAGTTCTATGACAATGAGAACATTTCGGTGTGACCTCAAGTTCAGGTTGCGTGGAATTCTCTTTTTCGGCAATTTTTGGTTGCATGCACTGGTGGTTGTCTGCAACTGTCTCTGAATGTGCTGAGGGGATCTGTTCAAGAAATCCCGCACTGACGAACTGAATGGGCTTGGAATAATCGGGAATATGTAAGTTGGCATCATCTTGGAAATATCCTAAGCCTCGCCGATTCTTGTTATTCTGAAGTTCTTCCCAAGGCTTGATGATGGGCTTGGAAGAAATTGGAACTGGAATAGCTTCGACACTTGAAGCTGGCTGAATGAATGACTTATTAGCTGGATTGTGCAAAGACTTATCATCTGGATGGTTCAAAGTCTTGAAAGTATCATTCTTTTCATGCAATTCAATCCTTTGAAGTTGCGACTCAAGTTGAAGAAACTCAATAGTTTCATGTGTTTGTTGCAGAAGCCGTGAAAGATCAGCAAGAGTTTCTTTGCTGACGTGCACCATGTCTTCATCACTGGAGATGATCAAACTATGAAGAATGTTTAACAACTGAATATGTTGCGCCATTTTGAACTTGCGCTCTTGAAATCAGGCTCTCTTGTTGTAGATGTCGTACTTTGAACTGTTTCACTTGAATGACAGGCTCGCTTGCTTGATTTGTTGTTGACTGCGCTTACTTGCTAGAAGTGTAGAATTGTCTCGCTTAAACTTTGGAATTCACACTCGCTTGATGACGATGGCGTTTGTTTAAGCGCTCACTTGATTGACTGACTTGATGACTGCACGCTCACTTGAATGATTAACCACGCTCGTTTGATGATGATCGCGTTTGCTTGTATGCTCACTTGACGAAATAACCACGCTCGCTTGATGTCGATGTCAACTTGGTTGATTGATGTCACAGTTGAACTTGTTTGGTTGCTTTTGATGGTCACTGCAATAAACTTCACTCTGGCTCGCTTGATGTGTTGATTTTTGCACTGAATCGATTTTGTGTAAAGAAAGGGTGTCGAACACTGTCGACAATGCACCCAAGAAAGCTTACAATGATTCACTTTAAAATAATGAATTCACTTGTTCTTTTAAAAATTCATTAACAACGAATTTTTAATGATTAACATAACATAGTGAATTTGATTACAAGTTCTGAAAAGAATGTATAACAACTCTGATGTAGACTTTTGAGTGTGCAAGTATATGAACTTGATGAAGTGAATTGGCTTGTTGATTTAAAATGTTGATGTAGATAATCTTCAATTTGTGCAAATGCATGTGTTGATCTTGCAGCTATTTCGTTATGTGTTGTGCTTTCTGATATTGAATTTCATGTATGTGATGAAATTATTAATGTGTCACAACTAGACACAGATCAAAAAGCAACAATCATGAAGTCATAAAACACATGCGCCATCAAACACACCTAGTGTACCTTAGATCCCCTTATTCAATTTCGGGCGGATCTAGGACACATCAACACCAAAAAAAATGATATCTTTATTAATCACTGGAGTACATCTGAAGTAATGATAATGCCAAACTGACAACCCTTTGAAACAACGCGCCTTCAAAATCTGAATGGATAGTGACACGATCTCTTTCAAAGTAAAACAATACTTTGAGTGATAATAAAGGCGTTCCCTTATTACTTCAAATACAAATGAAAACTCTCCTTAGCTCTCCAAAGTACAAAATACAACTTATCACTGCAAAGATTTTAAAACATCACCCTTATTACTCCAAAATAATACAAAATATTCTTATGACTCCCCAAAAAATATTCATTTCAACTTTCACACCTTATCACTTCAATTACAAAAAGTCACTTTTTATCTCTCCCATTCACTCATTAAAAAAAATATTAAAACACACTCTCCACTTATTCTCTCTCATGAGCTTTACACTCATACTATCTCTCCTCCCACTTATTATAAACGCTTCTTAAAAAGTAAATTTCCTTTTTAAGAAATGAAATTACGCTTTTGTGTGCCAAATATAAAGCTCCATTCATAATCGATCATGCCACTTATGATTTTAAGCTCCACTACGTTATATGTATTCTCATGAAAGATATAAGGTTAACCATTAAATGGAATACGTTCATCAAATGGATTATTTCTTTACCTTCTGAAATAACACGTGAGGAACTTTTCAAAATGGAGCATTTTAACACACGTGACTACCTGAAAGTGTCGTTCACATTTCTACCTACGGTGATGATCACTCCATCATGCGTTGGGCGCATACACATGCTAAACTCCGGACCGGCTAGATGCGTTCTCACCATCGACCTTTAAACTCTTTGAAATGTTGGCTTTACTCTGCGAATACTACGGCTGTACTCTGCGAATACCACTGCTCCACACTGGTTTTAATCTTTTAAAACGTTGTTTGAATGCTGAACGCTGTTCTCAATGCTGAACGTTGTTGCAGTTAAACGCTGTTGCAATTAAACACTGTTGCAATACCACATGCAGAACGCTTTTCAATTAAACGCTGTTGCAATACCACATCCGTTCAAAACGCTGGTTCTTCCGCTGCAGTTCAACGCCTTTCAAACGCTGGAATGAAATTCGATGTCAATTAAATCAGAAGTCGATGTTTCAGGAAGTCGATGCCAATTAAATCAGAAGTCGATGCTTCAAGCAGATTGCCACATGAAAATGCGGAGTCGATTTGCCAGAATCGATTTACTCCAAGCAGATTGCCACATGAAACGCTGGTGAAATGCTGGTTATTTGTTGTTCTTAACTTTAAAACGCAGTTTCAAAATGCTGTTTCAAACGATGAAATGAAATCTGGAAAAACTATTTTAAAAAAGCTGTTTCAATTATTTTGAAACGCTGTTCTCATGGCATCAATGCATTCAAGGTTCACACTGAATTGGTTCAATGTTTTCAACACAGAACGCTGTCAAAATCGTGCTCATCGATTTTGCTGTCTAAGTGCAGAAGCTGCCACTCTGATTTAGTTCAAAGGCGAAATGAAATGGGCATGTCAAACACAGAATGTGATCTTTTGAGCATGAATTTCTTCAAATCACAAATAATGTGTCAGCGCACAAGATTTCATCATGCTTCACTCAACATGCAGAATCGATATTTCAGAATTGCAGAATCGATATTTCATGAATCGATTGAATGTTTGGAGGAGTAGCGCTCAAAGTGCAAAACGCCGACTCAGAAAACGCTGGCTCAAATCGCAGATTTCAAAATCGATATTCTAATTGCAGATTTCAATTGTAGATTGCAAATCGATTTTTCATGACAAAAGTGAAAATATATAGCGTATTGTACAAATTTCTTATAAACTAATTCAATCAAAAAATAAACCCTGGCAAGAGCGCTCTCCCTTTAGATGCAAACAGCGTTTGCAAACTTATGCAAACTGTCTTTGCAAACGAATTTTTCAATTCAACAACGTAATTTAAACGGATACCATTTCATGCTATGAAAACAGGCTTTCAATATTGAACCATGAATATAACTCGGCTCTCAAAAAAAACTGACTCACAAATGCTCTACACAGTCGATGGCGTGCAACCTGCGCTCCATCCAACAGCTATCCAGCGGCTACCTCCTCGAAGATGCGTGCAACCTGCGCGCATGCTCAGCAGCAGAACTGTCAAGGTGGAGGCGCCCTCGTTATTGATTTTGAGATTCAAAACCTGCCCTTTTGATCGACAACACACAAGCCTCTGATCACAGGCTCCGATACCACATGATACAAATTAAATCAACTCAGAAACAGATTTAAAGCACACATAATAGTCCGTGCTATCTTAGTCTCTTTTGGTTGAGTTAATTACTCACCAAAAACCCACCAAGATAGGAGTTCCTAAACAAACTCCATCTTTTGAGGAACAACCCAACAACCCAAGAGTTAGGAATATTTAATTAATTATTTTATTATTTTGGATTTATTATTGTTATTTTAGAGAGGCTAACACTTTGTAATTTTGAAGAACTTGAATAAAGCTTTGAGATTCCAAGCATGGAAGGAGATGTGAAGTAGATATCATGGAGCATATTATAATTTAAGGTAGAGTAGGTTTTATTTTGTAATCTTGCTTTGATTTCATTCAAGTCTGTTATTTCATTTTTATGTTGTTTTCATTTCATTGAAAGTTTGATAGTTTAGATTTTCCATTCATGTAAGTTTAGTTCATGCAAGTGTGTTCAACCGGTTGATTGTAGATTTACTTGACTGTGTAATCTTATGCTCAATCATCTCAAGAAGGTGGCTCTGCCATTTTCCAATTGGATTGTATTTGGGGTATTCGGTCATACAACATTCTTAGTTTCCTTTTACATTCTTTGTAATGCTTTCTTAGATTAAATTTATACTTAACTGTGTAATCTTATGCTCGTCAAATCATATCAAGAAAGTGGCTCTGCCATTTTTCAATTCGATTGTATTTGAAGTATTTGTTCATACAGTAGTCTTATTTTCATTTTACATACTTTATCATGCTTTCTTAGATTAAATTTATAGTTAGTTGTGTAGTCGTGTACTCGCTAAATCATCTCAAGAAAGTGACTTTTTCATTTTCTAATTGACTTGCGTTTGGGTATTCGGTTATACAACATCATTTTTTACTTGTCTTTGATTTCAATACATCAATCGTAGATTAGAATTCAATTATGCAAGTAGATTAAATTTTAATTCTTGAATGTAGAATAGATTTTCAAGTTAATGTATGAATGATGTGATTAGGTTAGTTCTTAGTTTTCATACACTGATCCCTAGCATATATTGTGCATGTATGTCTCACAATTCCTATGGATATCGGATTGATAATTTATGTTAGTAATCTAATGCAAATTATTTTACTCAACAGTCATCAAGATGCATTAAAATGATGATTCGTTCCTTAGGTTGTGCATTGTGAGACCTTGTAGTTGGGGAGATGTATTGAGATGAGTTGGATTATATGTATCTTTTCTTATTATGAGACTTGTAATCACTCCCTTAGGTTTTTGGTTGTGAGACATATGGATTATTTAGGGAGATTGATCTTAATAGAGAGAGAGAGATATTTGTATTTGTGAGCTCTTCCTTAGGTTGGGAGTTTGAGACCTATGATTGGTTGAGAAGACTGAGCTTGAGAGATAGAATGAAAAGTACCTCCTTGTCTAAGAGGGAGTGATAGAAAATATGGTATCCATGATCGATATTTTCATCATGAAGAAAATTTGAAATTTTTGAATTTTTCTTTTTTGCTCCAAAATATATTTAAGTCAACTTCCTATTATTTTAGGTTGTATGGCCCCCCAAGAGTAGAAATTATAACCCCTTGGAAGTCTATATAAATAATAGGTATCTTCCTCATTTGGGACATTAATCAATATCTTTTTGAGCTCTGATCTAGCGAAATAGGGAGCAGAAGGAGGAGGTCGAAATTTGAATGAAGGAAGACTTGGAAATTTGCTTGGGATCTCTCTTACTCTTGGTTACTAGTTTGAATATTATATTACTATGATTATTTCATATGTATTGATTAATATAGAAATCTCACTCTCACATAAGAAAGAAAAATTGGTTTTCCTCTTTTGGGTTTTTCCTTAGCCTCGGGCCTAAATTTTATGTGTCCCTTATCTTATTGTCTCATGGTTATATTTACTACTCTTTCATTTTTTATGGTTGATATTTTCTTATGTGCCACTGCTTAATGATACTAAATGTTATTAATGATAAATAATCATTGGAAGTAGTTACTTGTTGAAGGAAATTATTTTTCTAGCTTGTGTGCCCCTAAAAAATCAAGAAGATGGACCTTAAATAAAGTTACCGTCAAATGAGAACCAAAGCAGAAGATGTGTCGAATATAGTGTTCAAGAAAAACGAAATTTTGTATGATTTTTTAGTGAAACCTTTTATTTTATGTAATGCAACTATAAATTTCATGAGATTGATGAATGATATGCTATGTCATTTTATTGTTTCTTTAATGATAGTACTAGATAATTATTAATATTTAGTAATACTTGGCAAGAACACATCTCACATGTGACACAAATACTAGAGAAATTAAATAAGAATTGGTTGATCAAAAATTTGAATAACTCTTAGTCTATTGGACACATGATTGGTGGAGGATAGTTGAAGGTGGATTCAAACACAACCATCATCCAATGGCATATTTTTACAATATTAATAGAGGTTACAAGCTTTATGGGAGAAAACCAATATTTTAGGAATTTATTTACCAACTTTTCCACAGTAGTATCATTTTTGCATGTCATGACCAAGGATGGGAAGAGATTTCATTTGTGTAATCCACAACAATGAGCTTTCAACTTACATGAGGAGGAATATTAATAATTCTTTAGTCCTTTCCATGTTGGAAATTAACAATGATTGTTTGAACTGGAGACTGATGCCAATGAATATTAATTAGTAGTTCTTATGCAAGGATGAAGAGTGGTATGTTATCATTCATAATCAATTCATGAAGTAGTACTTGACTAATCCACATATGATAAAGAGCTATATGGATTTTTACAAGTAGTGCAGAAATGGAAATAATTCCTGCCGGTAAAAGGAACCAACCCCTATAGTACCTACAAAGTCAAAGAAATATATAGTAAGTGAGACATTAGAATTTTTTGTGATTCTTGCAACAATTCCACCTATTAATCAGGGAGAAAAATCAATTTATAGAAAAAATAGTTAATATTCTTTCATAACTCTCACTTATGTAGATTGCAACTATTGGAGTGATCATGGGGATTGATCCCTTCAATCATGAATTATTGAGTGAAGACTATGTAGGAGATGAATATTTTAGAGAAGTGTACAAGTAACTGAAGGAGATTTCAGTCACTTCCCTGAAATGAAATTAATATCACCTCTAATACAGACTAATTATTATTAACGAAATTTTGACATAAAAAAAGGGCCTCAAAATGAAAATGTGCTAACAAATAGAAATTTAAAAGAACCAATAATATTCAATACGATGATGTCATCCCCAAGGATAAATATTTTTGAGGGAAAATATAAAATGATACTTTTTAAAATCATATTTTCAATTTATATCAGTATAGGTTTAGTTTAATTTCAAGTGTGAGAACGTATTAAAAATTAGATTCCCACGTCCAACGAATACCCACTTTCCATATTTTTTATTAGATGCACATTGAGAAAAAATGAAAATACATGAAAAAACATGCTAGTTTCATGAAACACAATTTTTTAATGCATTTTCATTTTTTTCTCAATGTGGGTCTACTCAAAAATATGCAAAGTCATTGGATGTGGATTATAATTCCACATTCGATGATTTCCCACACTTGAAATTTGAGTAAACCTATAAGGGGATAAGTCAAAAATATAATTGAAAACTTAGTTATATTTCTTTTAAAAATTCATAACTCTTATTTTATTATTTTTACTATTATTTTTATTTTCCTTAGGAATTTCATTTTATACTTCAAAATCCCCCAATAAAATTGTACATACCACAAAGTAGAAGGATTTAATTGATGAGATAATCTCACACTTCCAATATCATTGAGCATTTAAGCTAATGAAGAAAATGAAAAGTTTGAAGAGGTATGTGTATTAGCTAAAGATGTATGGGTAGTGATCAAGGTGGATATTAGTGCCCATTGTTGGAATTATGATTATACTAAGAGGGGGTTTTATTCAATATAATAGATAATTAAATAGTTTAAAGCAATTTATAATTTAAAATAAATAATACATCGATAAATAAAACACCAGATGAGAATACCAAATATACATGGAAACCCTTGCAGGAGAAAACCACAAAATTCTTCTTTTTTTTTTTATAAAAATAGGCACAAACTAGAAAGGGACATGTATCCGTTGATTTATAGGCACCAACATAATTCCCTTTATAAATTTATAGGAACCCACCTATAGGAGACACTAATCCCCTTAGATTTGCAAGCATCCACTTGCGAGAAACACCAACCTACTCAGAGTAGCAAAAACTAACCCCCTTATATTTTCAAGCACCAGCCTGTTAGAGGCACCAACCCCCAATAGTTGCACCATGGACCTCCTTTTCATAACAATTACAAACTAGATCCACTAGAATTATCCTTGATTCTTGCTGCAATTTTTTCTTCCTACGAATTCTAGTTCATACCTCTAATCTCAACAATTTACCTCAACATTCTAAATTAATATATTCTTTGCATATCTAATTCAAAAATGTAATATACTAATCAAGTTTTTTCAAATCATAATTTATCAAATATAATTCATATTAGCATGCGACATCAAATAGACTTAATATGTTCCTTGCACACACTACTCATCTTCTTCAGACTTTTTCATTCTTGTCAATCATATTCTTCACTCTCTATGTAATGTTCTCTCTAAAACAAATTTATGTATATGGCCCAAAACACAGTCACATAGAATCACCCCATATAACCATACTCACATAGTTCACACAATTCAATCTCTACGCAATTTATATATGCACACATAGCATCCATGTTTCCATTATCACCTTGATTGAGCATTTAAACATTGTGATTTGATCAAGATATTTGGATTTTCCACCCTTGGTAATTTAATTACCATAGTTTGGTAATTAAATTAATCATCCCCGGTAATTAAATATTATGCTTTGACCTAAATTTAGGTGACCAATGCTTTGATAACCTTACGACTTGTCCCACGGGACCATACCCCACAACTAATAACTTAAGTGTTTTAATCTTCTACCGTAGCTTTATGTGTCCATGTCATCATAGCTATTATGTGTGCTACGTGGTCACTTTCTAGATGTCACTCAGAACAGGGCCACTTGGCCACCCCAAAATTCCAAAACCACAAGCCATGTGTCACCTGTCCAAGGTGCCATGTCACTTCCTACTTATCGCACTAGTTGTGTTTCCACATTATTACTGCCACCTATATCGCCCTTCAAATTTTAACGTTGGAGAAAAAACCTTTGTGTAAATTCCCCCTAGAAACTGAGGGTTTTATGGCCACGTCACCATGCCACGTGTTTTCCATTCTGTATTCTGCATGTGTGCCAGTTGTGTACCAACTCTGCTCCAAATGGAAACCTATACTATGTGGCTTGTTTGATTTCCAAAATCATATTTATTAACACCATTTATTTTGCAAATCCCACATAGAGGTTTTGTACACGGGGAAGGGTAGGCCTCGTGTTCATTCTACACCATTGATCAGTGAACCAAAACCTTCAATGGTTTCGTACATATCCCAATTGTAGACCCCCCTACTTGTTAATTTTCAACAACTTGGGGGGAGAGGGGGGACGGGAGGCACTCAATGTGCACCGTCAAATTTCATAGGTTGCATGATCCACCTTCAAACTTGTGTGTCAACTAACACATAGGAAAGCTTAACTCTCGCACAACTTGAGGGCCCTGCATGAAATTAATCTACTACTACTGTGAGATCCACCTATGATTTCCTTCCAAACTACACATGTCTTATCAAATTTTGGACTTGCCTCCATGCACCCAAAATTTTGGGTTACTCCTAATACATAAGAAATTTGGGGTTTATGTGATGGCCCAAAAATATTTGTGGTTTGATCATTTTTTCCTTTCCTGCCTTTGGAACCCATGAAGCATATTCTCATCACTTACAGACTCATACCCTTTGTAGAAATAGGGTCATTTGATATTCTTGAAACACCAAGCTACCTCCTAAATTAATAAATAATAATAGTACATGCACTTATACAACAACAATATTACAAGCTCTTCCTTTCACATCAATCGTAAAACATTTCTCAATAGACACCTGCCTCTTCCAATAACTCAATGGTTCTATATGTTCTTGTCATTTTTCTACATTTTTTGGGTCTCAAACATCTGTGAACATTTTGATGTTGTAAATGGTGTGTTTTGGACGCTCAAGGGACCAATGTTTTCATGGAATACCCTAATATATTTCCCTATCCAAAATATGTAATCCTTGAATAGTTTCTTAAATGACCTATTTCACACCCCAAACTAAGATTGTATGCAAAAAATTGTGCCCCTAAAAATTTGGTGTATCAACTAACCAAATTGGGGCCCACAGACCTTTTGAAACTTAATATTCTACGGTTAGGCTTTTGAACCTTTATGGTTATTTCTTTATGTTAAAAGGCCATTCTTTCAGCCTCTTGTAAATTTAACTTTTGCAAATGAGTGTAGTTGCCATCTCTCTCTCTCTTCAAAGAAAATCGACCACCATTCTAGCTACTTTCTATTCTACAGTGTTCTTCCATTTTATTCATTAATACAACTTGGGTTTTCACTATATTATTGTGATTTTTTCTATATTTTGCATCTAGTGAGTGACCACACTTGAAATTTGAGTAAATATATAAGGATATATGATATGTAAACTACCCTAATATTCCATTGGACAAATCGTCACAACAAATATGATAAAGAAAATTTACTTAACTCTAGAATTTATACCATAAGGGTTAATTTTTCCTTAGATTTATAGAATTATTAACTTATTATTTTCTACATATGCATGTGAAATATGAATATGCAGAAAATGGGGAAAAAATAGGTAATCACTCACAAAACCACAATAATGCAAGATATGACCTAGGGAGCCTTTTCATGAAAAAACCCAACTAGAAGGTGTGACAACTTTTCTCTCTCTTTCTCTAAATGGAAAAGGATGCAACTACAATGGAGTGAGACCTATGGGCAATGATTTTCTATAGAAAAAAAATACTCCCAACTCTCTCTCTCTCTCTCTCACAAGATATGACCTAGGAAGCCTTTTTATGAAAAAACCCAACTAGAAGGTGTGACTACTTTTCTCTCTCTTTCTCTAAATGGAAAAGGATGCAACTACAATGGAGTGAGACCTATGGCCTATGAGTTTCTATAAAAGAAATAAAAAATACTCCCAACTCTTTCTCTCTCTCTCTCTCTCTCCCCACTGTTAGTGAGTATGCTCATCTATGGAACAAAATGCACTCGAATAGTGTGAAACCCATTTTCCTCCTACGAGCTGAGTTATCATGTAACCTCATATCCAATTAGGGGTTTAAATTTACCCATTCAACCTTTAATATGAATTACAAGTTGACCGTTTTTTAGTCATCTTCATAGTGCCCATGTGGCTAGCCCCTTTTTCATGAGTAACAAGGTTTGATGTGGCATCCTCTCAGATTATGATGTTCAATTTTTATAGGTCAACCTTAGAGAGGCATAACTTGTCATATAATCTCTTATTGACATTATTCTTACATCATTGAAAATGTATCAATGTCTATATTAAAAAA
The DNA here is from genome assembly GCA_034641835.2 of Pinus albicaulis. NCBI lineage: Eukaryota > Viridiplantae > Streptophyta > Pinopsida > Pinales > Pinaceae > Pinus > Pinus albicaulis. The sequence continues at coordinate 793,157,246 of CM076573.1, read as the reverse complement.
TGTAGGCCGATAGTAAGGCCCAAAACCACCAAAAGTGGTAATCTAAAGCCTCAAAATAGATCCTAAAGGTTTTCACCCAAATTTTCCAAACTATGACCACTGGTAAAATTATCCTGCAAGTTTATTCCTCCATATTCTCCACTCTCAAAGTATTGAGATGGATGAAAATTATTTTATTGATCTAATCTATATCAAGATAAGTCAAAAATATAATTCAAAAGTAGTTTTATTTCTTTTCCTTTAATAATTCGTAACTCTTGTTTTATTATTTTTACCATTATTTTTTTACTTTCTTTTTGAGGCCCACTTTAGACCTCTAAATTCCCTTAATAAAATTGTACATACCACAAAGTAAAAGGATTTAGTTGATGAGAGAAGCTCACACTTCTAATGTCATTATCATATTAGAGTAATGAAGATAATTGAAATTTTGTAGATCTATTTGTATTAGCTAAAGATATAAGAGTAGTGATCTAAGTGGATATCATTGGCCACCCACCTCTTCCACTAACTAAATGGTTTTATATATTCTTGGCAATGTTTCTACAAATTTTTGGGTACTTTTGTGGTCATTTTGAGGCTCTAATGGTATTTTTTTGGCTATTCAAGAGGCCAAGGTTTCCATGACATACCTTAAACTGTAGTCCTAGCCAAAATTTGTGATCATTGGATATTTTCTTAGATGACCTATTTTACACCCCAAAATAAGATTGTATGCAAATAATTGTGCCCTTGAAAAATTGACATATCAACTAACCACCTTGGGGTCCACAAAATTTTTGGAGCTTCACTTCTAAGGTTAGGGTTTTTTACATTTAGGGTTATTTATTTATGTTAAAAAGCCATTATTTTAGCCTCCTATAATATATTTTGTGAATGAGTGTAGCCACAATCTCTCTCTCTCTCTCCGGAGATAAGCTACCATCATTCTAGCTAATTTGTGCTATACATTGTTTTTTAATTTTATTTATTAACAGAAGTTTGGTTTTCACTATATGATTGTGTTCTTTTCAATATATATATGAATGTTTTCTATTTCCTTTACAACCTTTTTTTTTTCCTATACAACCCAGAACAAACGTGGTAATATTTGTTATAGGCTACATTCCTTTTTGCACAAGTAAGCCAAAAAATATAATTATTGGGCTCTATTATTCCATTTGCAACACCAAGCAAGGCTTGGGAGAGCATATTCATAGACTTACTTGGAGAGAATATCATATCCGATACAGGTCATGACTATTTATTTTTTGTATAGACTGCCCCAACAAGATATGTTTGCTCATTCCATGTAAAAAAATGATATCTAGAGGAAAAGTCATTGAGTCATTTTTCAATCACATTTTAGTACATTTTGGATTTCCAAGCTCCATATATCTAATTGAAACGATGATTTTCTAGGTAGGTTTTAGGCAACACTTTGGAAGAGAATGGATGCCAAGCTGAGGTACTCCACTAAATTTCACATCAAACCAATGGAAAAATAGAAGTTGTCAATTGAAAATTTGTACAATTGTTGAGAGGGTACAATAGCAAGCATCCAAATACTTGGGATGAACAATCGGTATACAAAATTCATACAATCAATCACTACATTTTCCCACCAATAAGTCTCATCTTAAGAGTTGCTTTGACTATTTAACCCATTTGCATTTAACATTTTGTATAGAAAATAGAAAGATAAAGTCGAGTTGCAAGGAGATGAGAAGGAAACCACATATGTGGATATGATTTAGAATACATTTGAAGGAAACAGAGCACCTTCATAGAAGCTACTAGCAATATAAGTGCAAATTGACCAAAATAGAGAAGATCATAAGTTTCATATTGGAGATAGGTGTGGTTTTATTTCCAAAAATAATAATTACAAGGAGTAGCCAGGAAACTCAAGCGACTCAAATGTAGAACGCTCGACATCAACATGTAAGTGAATGAAAAATCTTTCAGGTTGAGATTTCTTCCTTACATGCAAATCAGCTCAATGGTGAAAGTGGTGTATTTGAGACTATTCAAACCTTCCATGTTGAATAGAGAAGAGGACCATTAGGTTCTACCCGCTGTCTACATCTTTGCATTGAAAGCTCTTGAAGAATTCAAGGAAAACACAATTTTGTTGTGAAAATAAAGAGTAACTTGTTAAGGATCTCAAGAAATTTGGTAAAATAATTTGAAAGAGAAAACTCCAAAAAAACGAAAAAAATGGTATAAGAAGAACTAGATTACGAGAAAATTCTCTTATCCATGGGAAAATTTTGGAAACTAAAATCTTCCCAATAAGTGTAATTTAAATTAAATCCACACAACAACAATTAGCTATTGAATTAATTTCTAAAAGAATTGGCACATGCCATCATGACTAATGTGCACAATTACAATGATATGATGTTCTCAATATAAACATAAAGAATGTAAATGCATGAAAATAAAATATATAAATATATCCATTTTTAAAAAAGGGAAGGGAAAAAAAAATATTTTAAAGATAAAAACTTAGCACGCAGCACCGTAGTAGTTTCTCCTCCACGGCGTTGCTCCTCCTCCTCCTGGCCCTAAGTTGCATGGATGCGGACAGGGAAGTGAGGTAAATGTGTTTTGAGTGGAAAGACTCAATGGTCGAACTGTCAACCATCACCTTAGTTTTTCTCTCATGCATATTTCCGCACATCACGTCCATTTCAATTTAAAACTTAAATTTTTAACTTGTCATGTCTCGGTGAAGTTCACACAGAGTCGTTGAAATGTCTTATTCCAGACCATACAGTTGCCGAAAATAAATTATGAAGTTCTTCATTTTAATAGAGAGTTAATCAAACAATTTTGCTCGTTGTAAAACAAATTTGTTGTCACAAAGTAAAACAGAGTTAAACAAATCACGATGGTCTTCGTTTTAATACAGAGTGGCAGTGATTAAAATCACAACTATAATGGAGCAAATTTAATCAAACAATTTTACTCACTGTGAAATAGAGTAAACATTTATATGGAGGCTCCATCTCCATTTATATGGAGGCTCCATCTCCTTCACGAGTAAAACCAATGTTCTTACTAAGATTTACATTCACGAACTGAGGAGTAACTAAAACTTTTAAGTGTTTTTTTCACCCGCCCATCAAAATTAGCTCCACGATTTTCTCTATTTGTCTTTCCAGACTTGCTTCCGCCAACATACATGTGTACTCAAAACATATATATCTAAGACATTTAATTCATCATAGACAAAATTTAATACATAGTATGGAAAAAAATGACTTTCTCAACTTTGCATAAATTAAGTGAAGTAAATAACACTTGCGGAATAAATGTTTAACCATATATTTCTTCCAACCCTTCATTAAATTCTCATTTGACTTTAATTATTTAATAATTTGGGGAATGGGTAATTGTCCTTATGTTCAGAACTTCATTTATGCGATGTACTTCTCTGCAAACTCAATCCTCAACCTACAAAACATTCACTGAGGTATGGTTGTTGTCAAAATTAAATGCGGTGATTGAGATTAATTTTTCAACACTCCCCCTTAATCACAACTACCGCCATTTACCATTCCCAAACAATCTCTAAGATAAACAAAATTTCCATGTGCCAATGGCTTTGTGAAAATGTCTACAAATTGTTCTTCTGACCTGCAATGATGCAACACAATCTCATTGTTTTTAACTAATTCTCTTATGAAATGATATTTAGCATCAATGTGCTTTGTCCTCTTGTGAAAGACATAATTCTTTGATAGTGCAATTGTTGACCTGTTGTCACAAAAAATAGTGGTTATTCTATCTTGTCCATGATATAAATCCCGCAACATCCTTCTCATCCAAACTACTTGACATGTTGTTGTTGTTGCGGTGACATACTCAGCTTATGTTGTTAACAATGATACTATCGGTTGCTTCTTGGAAGTCAATGAAATGGCTCCTGAACTCAAATGAAAAACATATCCTGACGTGCTCTTTCTGTCATTAACACTTCCTACCCAATCATTGTTAGTGTAACCAACTAGCCTAAAATCATCTGTTGCGGAGTACAAAACGCCATACTCCTTTTGTCCCATTGACATACTTTAAAATTATTTGCGTTGCTTGCCATTATGTCTCATTGGGTGTCTCCATGAACCTCGACACCAAAATCACTACATACATTATATCAAACCTATTTGCGGTCAAATAAATTAGGCTTCCCACCATGCTTTTGTATAATGTCGGATGACATTATTGTTGCAATATTCCTTGCTCAACTTCAACCCCATGACAGTTGGAGTTGGTTTTGGCTTGCTTTTCTTCATATTTTACCTCTCTAAAAATTTTGCAACATACCTTGATTGAGTGATAAAAATGTCATTTTCTGTTTGCTTCAATTCTATGCCCAAAAAATATCTTAACAACTCCAAGTAAGTCATTTAAAACTCAATTTTCATGATTATTTTGTAATCAGTGATGAGGAAATCATCACTCCCTATAAAAATCAAATCATCTACATACAAAATTGCAATAAGAAGCTTACCATCACTTTCTTTGATGTAGAGAATAGGTTCACCGTCACATTTGTCAAACCCACTTTCCATCAAGTAATCATCTATCCTACTATACCATGCATGTTATGCTTACTTCAGCCCATAGAGAGCTTTCTGCAACCTACACACCTTGTCTTCTTAGCCTTCTACCTCATAACCATGTGGTTGTGCAACATATACCTCCTCTTCAACACTCCATTCAAGAACACTTATTTTACGTCCATTTCATACACTTTCCATTTATGTGGCACGGAAATCGACAACAATGTACACACTATCTCCATCCTCGCGACTAATGCAAATGTTTCCGCATAGTCTCTTCCATGTTGTTGATTGTATCCTTTGACAACTAGCCTTGATTTATGCTTTTCAATCTTGCCTTCAATGTTTCTCTTGGTCTTATAGACCGGCCTCACTCCAATGACTTATTTTCTTTGCGGAAGGTCCACTAACTCCCATGTGTCATTCTTTTCTATTGCTCCTATTTCTTCATCCATTGCTGCAACCCATTTCTCTTCTTTGACTGCATATTCAAAGTGTATTGGGTCATCTACATGACAAAATAATGCACATTAATAATTCAGACCAACGCTACTATCAACTTCATTTTGATCATAAATTTCACTTAAATTTCTGAATTTTGGTCCTCTTATGCTTGTGGAAGATGGGCTTGACATGTCATTTGGTGTAGCACTTGAAGTAGATGGCGTTGCGGATGTTTTTTGTGTGCTTGGAGAAGCACTTGCTTGGTTTCGCAACATTGTCCTATTATTTTTTTATGGTGTCACTTGGTAACTGATTTGTTGAGATTGTGTAGGTGTAGGAGGAGTCATCGTTGAGGAATCACTTGTTGTGGTCAATTCCTCTTTGTTTTCATGTGGTATACATGTATTCACATTTAATTTCTTCTCTAAACTTCCATCCCATGCTTCCTCTTCTATGAACTAAACATCTATGTTGAGTATTACCTTCTTGGTTGATGGATTGTAGAGCTTGTATGCATTGGATTTATCACTGTATCCAACAAATATACATTTCTCCCCCTTGATTTCCAACTTCTTCCTAAACTCATCTGGTACATGTGCATACGCGACACATCCAAACACTCTCATGTGAGTGATGTTATGTTTTCTTCCACTCCATGCCACTTCAGGAACTATATTCATAACACTTTTCGTTGGACGCCTATTAATAATATATTTGCATAAGCGACAACTTCAGCCCAATAATCATTTTCAAATGCTTTTCCTTCAACATACTCCTTGCCATTTCCATAATGGTCCTTTTCTTTCTTTCCGCGAAACCATTTTTCTGAGGTGTATACCTTGTTGTAAATTTCTTATAAATTCCATGCTCCCTCCAAAAACATAGGAAGTCATTTGTGATGTATTTTTCACCTTTGTCAGTCCTCAAGACTTTGATGTAGTGTCCACTTTGCTTCTCAACAAGAACTTTGTAGTGGCGAAACGATCAAACACTTCACTTTTTGTTTTATGAAATAGACCCATGTCTTCCTTGTGTAATCGTATATGAATGTAAAAATATAATAGTTTCCCAAAATTGATGGTGTTTGCATTGGTCCACATAAATCTTCATGGACAATCTCCAAAGGTGCCTTTGCCCTTATTGACTTTCTGACTGGAAATTATTCTATGTGTTGTTTACCCAAGATGCATCCTTCACATTGGCTGTCTGGCTTTTCTATGAGTGGAAATCCTTTCACCATGACTTTACCATGCATCAAATTCAAACCTCCGAAGTTGAGATGGCCAAATCTCAAATTCCATAACCAATTTTCATCCTTGACCTCCGCTTGAAAGTATGCTTGTGTGACAGTTGCAACTTTTCTTTCATTCTCTTGTGAATTCATTGATAGTTGTTCTTGAGCACCTTTCTTTCAAATCTGATCTTAGCTTGAGAGGAAACATCCTATTGTTTTTCATATGAACTTTTGCAATCAGTTGTCTACTTGGAGGCTTATCCAAAATTTTGCACACATCATTTTTGAAAAATACATTGTAACCCTTTTGCATGATTTTTCCAATGCTTATGAGGTTATGCTCCAAACCAAAGACAAAATAAACATCTAAAATGTATTTCTTCTCCCCCTTCTTTGTTAGAATGTCTACTCTTCCTCTACCCATGATTAAGACTTTGCTATTAGTCCCTAATGTCACTTCAGATTTCACACTTTCATCTAGTTTTGAAACATTTCTATGTTCTCTGTCATATGGTTGCTACACCCTGAATCTAAGAACCATACATCTCCTTGTTTTTCTTGTGCTACATTACAAGCTAAAAACATGCTATCATGATTCTAATTTTCCTTTGTGAAATTTGCACTTGGTTTGCTACTTATTTCATATTTCTTCTTTCTATATTCATTTGCATAATTACCATACTTCTTACAATAATGACATTGAACTTGAGATTTATCATACTTCTGACCTTGTGCTTGATTCTGGCTTGGACCTTAAGTTGTATTTTGATTGATGCCCCTTCCACTTGAGCTTTAAGGGTTGCTTCTTCCACCTCTGTGTGGACTTCTTCCTCTTCCTCTGTAATTTGATCTTCCTTGGCCTCTACCTTGACCAAATGAAACGTGTGCCTTCAAAGCATGCTCCAATGAGGAGTTCGTTCCTTTATTCAATCTGTGTTCATGATAAATCAGTGATGCATGAATCTCATCCACTGGAAACTGTTAGAGATCCTTTGTCTCTTCTATGGCCACAACAATGACATCAAATCTTGCTGACAGACTTCTCAAAACTTTCTCAACTATTCTCCTTTCCTCAAGTGTCTCACCATGAGACCTCATTTGAGTAACCAACCCAATTACATGTGTAAAAAATGAGTCTACATTCTCAGAATCTTTCATACAAATTGTCTAAAAATCCCTTCTCGACATTTGTAGTTTTGTTGTCTTCACCTTTTCCATGCCTTGGTAGGTTGTCTGGAGGGTATCCCATGCTTATTTGGACTTCGTTGATGCTGCAACCCTTTGGAAAATACTTCCATGAACTGCTTGAAAGATATAGAAGAGGGATTTGGAGTCCTTCCTATTGTCTCTGAACATATCATTTTCTACTTGTGTCAAAGCATTGTATGCTACTGCATGTGTTCGTTCCTGGAAACCATTCTCCACCAATTCCCAAATATCTTGAGAAGAAAACAGAGCCTTCATTGTAATAGCCCAATAATCGTAATATTTTCCATTAAACTGAGGTATTTGTGGACTAGTCAAGCTTGTGCTTGTTGCTGCCATTTTTACTATGTAAAAAAAACTTCCTCACTATGTACAAAAATTTCTCCCTAATGGAGAATACCCTCCACAAAAATTTTCATAACTCCTTTTAACTCAGTAAAAACACTTGCGGTAATAAAACTTTAAACCCACTCTGATAACATGTTAATTTGTTTAAAGACATCCGAATTCTTTTAGCCAACACAGAGTTGCTGAAATGTCTTAATCTAGTGGCAGAAATTAAAATCCCAAAATCTCCAACTATAGTGGAGAAAATATAATCAAACAATTTCACTCAAGGTGAAACAGAGCAAAACAGACTTTTGAGTGGTAAAAAACACAGTTTTAGTGGTAAAACATTTGCTGAATAAATGTTTAACCATACATTTCTTCCAACCCTTCATTAAATTCTCATTTGACTTTAATTATTTAATATGTTGTTGAACGGATAATTGTCCTTATGTTCAAAACTTCATTTATGCTATGGTCGTAGTCTGTTTAACCATACATTTCTTCCCACACTTCATTAAATTCTCATTTGACTTTAATTATTTAATATGTTGCGGAATGGGTAATTTTCCTTATTGTCCTTCTGTTTAGAACTTCATTTGTGCTATGGCTTAGTCTAAAAATGCTTCGGTAAGATTATGAAAAATTTAGGAAAATATTTTTGAAAATATGGGTTAGTGTTTTGGGTGCCCTACTGGTTTTTTATGGTGCTTAATACATTTCCACCATAAAAAATGCAATTCAAACAGTCCAACTACCATATTTTTGAATTTTTTGTACTGGAAAAAACAATTAAAAGTGATGATTGAGCTTAATTTTCCAATAGAATGAACTTCATTGTATTTGGATTATGTGCTTGACTGAAAGTAGAAGTAATGTGAATAGTAATGGGAGAAGAAGCATTAGATAAATAAAATATGAATCAAAATGATTCTTTGGTTAGTTAGGGTTAGTTACTGAGTACATCAAATAATTATTTGGAAGTCTGGATAGTAATGTTATCCCTAAGTGATTAGAAATAGACTAATTTTGTATTTAAAGTTTTATTTTAAGAAGAATTTTTATAAAATTTGTACTATATAAATTTTTAATAAAATTAATTATTAACAAAATTAATATGATATAAATTTATTATTCAAAACTTATTTTTAATTTAAATAGAAAATTATTTTTTTGAATTCTTTGATTCTCAACCTTTCAAGTCGAAAATAATTTTATTATTTAAAAATCATTTTGAATATATATATATATAGCCATTATTGTTTTGAATTTTCATATAAAAATATTCAATTTTATAATAAAATAAAATTTATATTTAAATTTTATCTCAATTTTTAAAAAAAATATTTAATATTTAAATTTTATTTAACGTAAATATTCTCTTAATTTTGTTGAATATAGTTACTTTTTACTTTTGACAGCCATAAAGCCCATGAAAAGCATCCTGAAACTGAAGAAAATATTTCGACCCCTGTTATTTCAGAGTTCTCTCGAAACATCTTCTTTATGATTTAATTATTTGCTCCAATCAACCGTATGTATACTTATCATCTTTCGACTTGTTTTAAGTGTATAAGGGTTATGTGGATTTTTTTAAAAGTTTTGTGGTTTATTTTTAGATTTTTATAATTTAATAAAATTTATTGAAATTATAAATTTTATAGATGAATTTTGTATCATCAAAATATTATAAAGATATTGAAGAGATTGAATCATATATACAATCAAAAAATTAGTTCAAACAATACAAATTAAAATTTCACTATAAATTTTTCAACTATAAAAAACTCCATAAAATTAAATTTCAAAACAAATCCATAATTTTTTTCTATAAAATTAAATTTCAAAACGAATCCATAAATTTTTTTTATGAAAATGTTTATAAGCAATTGTCACGTAAATCAGCCATAATATTATTATCAAAGTCAATATTCAAAACAAAATTTTGATCATCTTAGTATTTCCCATAATTTGATTGGTCCGTTAATTTATTAAGTGCCGTACATGTTCTTGAAGAGTGCAGTGACTCGTGAGTGCATTTCCAGGAGATTTATTTCCAATATTTTGAAAGCATGTAATATCAAATTAACACTGGCTAATAGTATTAGATTGTTTTAAGTTTAGAGAATACATTTTAATTACCAGCTCATCAAATAAGTGAACCGAGAGCATTGTAACAATTGCATCTAAACTATATAAGTTGCAAAATTTATAAATATTGATTTATCCCAGGTGTTGCATGTGGATTTTACATACTAGCATTCCATGATAACTCTTGAATAGAAGTTATCCGACCCAAGATACACACAATGTGGCGATGCCTTCCATTTTATTGCAAACATAGATAAGCTGCATTGCAGACTCACTGGCAGATTTCTTCAATGATTAATCGGTGGTACGCGTGGGCGGCCTCTAGCCTTCCCACAGAAGAGAGCATTGTGAGGAATATTCAATTCATCTCTCAGTGATTGCACAGGAGACCTCACCCTCACGTATGTTTGCTGACCCAGGTAATTGCGTGCCCATATTTCTGACCTCAGGTTCCATACTCCCGCGTTATCAAAAGTTAAAAGAACAGCAGTCCATGATTGTGGATACACCTGTGTGTGTTCAAACAAAACATAACAAACTTTTCATTACCTGCACTGGCTGTGCCCATTAATTAGAAAACATTGTAGACTTATTTGTCCTTGTAAAAATCTGAAAAGCTATAAGAAAAATAAGGCACGCAATGGATTGGCAACAACCTGGGTTGTGTGGCGAGAAACTGCATCGAAGAGATTGTATACACTCCTACTTGCAGGTGTCCATGTACCAGCCTCAATTCTGTAAAGAAAATAAAAAAGAATCAAGTAAGCTAATTAACATGTCTGGATATTTCTTCTGGCGAACAATGTCAAAACCCTAGCTTAACCATAAGTGCAAGGCACTATAGACAAGACTAGTGTAAATTTCATGCAAAGAGACTTCATGCATTGGAAATTGGAAATTACCCCACTACAAAGAAGGAATATCCATCCAAATGCCATGACTGAATAGTGTCTTCATTGTTCTGGAACACAATCTCAACAAAAGTACGGTATTCCACAGATAGCAGGGCAGTCTGCAAGTAGCCAGAAAAAGATATAGCGTTGGGAGTATCATGAATGCCTCCCAAGGTGTACACTCCACTAATGTTGAGGTAATCTGCAAGCTGTATGGGTGTGCTGGGACGCACATAGGAGACACCATTCACTGCATAGCGTTGTGTGCCATTGATGATGGGGGCTGAGTTTGCCAGTATTATTGTTCGAGTAATGTTGACTTTCCCATAGTGGTAAGTTCCTTGTGGGTTGGGACGAGCTGCACTGGCTGTCAAATTCCGTCTGCACAACAATTGCAGTTCAAATTTTGAGTACATATGATGGGCGTAAGTCCTACCAATCGTATCCTAGTTGGGCATATCAAAATTCAAACCTGATGGATCTGGCCTGGTTCGCAGACCATTGAATGTCAATTGGAGCAGGGGGAATTGGTCCAGAAGCTGGAGCCTGGGAATTGTTGTAGTGGAAAATGCTACTGGTATAAATAACAGGATTTGTGAAACGAGTAGATACAACCATATAATAGTCCTGAGGTCGCTGATTTGCAGTGACCAGAACAGAGTAGGTTTGGCCAACGTGAATGTCAAGAGAATCATAGATGTTTTGAATGGTGTGAGATCCTTCCACTTCCACAAGCTTCAACTTGTGACCCTGGATCCTGAAGTTCAAAGAGGATGACAATCCCACATTTGAAATCCGGAGGCGGTATGTTTTTCCTGCACATAAACAGAATGAGTCATTTTAGATAAACCAGAATCTATCTTAAGGCAACAGCAGAGTGGGATCAAATTAACAGAGTGAAATCAAATTTCAAATTTTTTTTTTTTTTCACTTCTCATTATTTTATATAAATTATATTAATTCATTAGGTCATATAGACAGGCCTACTTTTTTATTTATTGACAGAACATTGTGAAAACTAAATCTAGCATGCTGCCTTGTTATTGAGATTAGCAATCTGATACCTTGCTCGACTGTAATTGATGCTTGATTTGGTAGCCCACGGCCGTTAATGTGAATACCATCAGGATTACCGAGAGGTTTGCCATTTTCAAGTGTTTTTCGAAGGGTCTGCTCGAAGGTAGAAAATGGTCAGAGATTGATGATTCTTGTGGACATGCTGAAATTGAACATAGCCTTTCTCTCTAAATTCCAAAGATGTAATTGTAACTTATGGGATGGATCAATGACTTACTGATATGTTGCTCTTGTACCAGTCACCTATAAGCAGAGTGAAATCACCATCTGGATCAGGGAATGGAACAGGGATGAGGAGCCTGCTAGCTACAGTTAGTCCTCCAAAACCCCCTGCTGCTCTCTGCATATACAGTGATGGAAAGTAGAAGTAGCTCCCTATCTGGTCCTTCACCTGGAACTTGTATGTAAAGTTCTTTCCTGGTGGAATAGGGCAGTTTGTTCCAAAAACTCCATCTTGCCACGAGTTCCTCCGTTGTTGGACGCCACTCCTGTACCAGAACTTGTGTAAGCACCTCCATGCATTTCAAATTGCCAAAGAAACCCATGAACCTCAGCCAGCCAATACACACAAAGAGAGAACCCGAAGAACTTACCAAGTTATCAAGAAAGCCTGATCCAAGTTGTTAAACACATTCACGACAATGTTATTATTACCAACACTGTCAATCTGGGGTCCGGGGAATTGCCCATTAATTAGAATTCCCTGAAACAACATCAGAATGGATCTCAGACAAATCATACATGTGCTATAAATATTTTCATTAAATATTTTGAAAAATTATACCTGTTGAGGGATACCAAGAGGCGATATTGTGCCCCATGTAATGTTCCATGTAAAGAATAGAGTTGGATCTTCTGCTAGAGAAAATCCAAAAAATGCTATTATTAAAAACACACAAATCACAGGAGGCCTTAAGGAATCCATTGAATTCTTGCTGAAGATACTTGACCCTTCCTCCGAATCTCGCTCTATATGCTTCTTGGTTTTCAGCAAGATGGGTTTCCTGCAACAATAATTTCCTTTTCCTTTTACTCCATCTATTGACAACTAAGCTTTTTCAGAAAATTGTTTGCATTTTCAGACATAGAAGAGAAAAGTGCAGCCAAACAATACAGATCTTGCAATGCACAACATCTATAATTAAAACATTTATAATCAGTTAATACCCTACCACAACTTTACTACATAAACCCAAACATGAGTGCACCTTCAAATCAAACCCACACACAGAGACAAGCTTATTTGCAGTCAGGCCTTCACTCCGTGCTACCTCTGACCTATGATTGCCCTTACATTGATCTACAACCCTACCAGAGTTAAGATGGCATTGAGAATGGAACCTGATGCCTCGTCTTCCTCAGCCTCTGTCAGGGATGCAAATCAGCAAAACACACATGCACTTGAGTGAAGATGACCAATTGGGTGTTGTATATAAAGCCTTGAATATCAAGGCGATATCGGTGCCATTGATAAACCAGCTCATTACGAACTATAACACGGGAGGATTCCGAATTCCGAGAAACTGACACGCATAATTAAACAGTAAATACAACATATAGAGAATTAATGTAACTAATTGAGTCAAAATCTAGGGTATCATAAAGTGTGTCTGCTTTCTATTTGTTATATATTCCAGTGAAATCGGAAGAAGGTTAGAAGGCTTTTTGTGGTTGACAGAACACAGGCTGTTGGAACGCTGCAGTCATTTGTGGGGAATGTTGTATGGACCGACCAATCTTCCATCATTGATGTTGTCGTTGTGAAGTTGAATTACTCGCCTAGGAAGGGGGATGGAATAACGAAGTAATACCCCTTTCCTTCAATTTCTATAAGTAATACCTTGCCTACGTCATGGGTGTTGGGTCTATAAAACTCTGAGGCAGACAGCAACATCGAATGAGTGTTGTTTGAAGAAATGAATTCATCGTCAACTATGGACGGAATACCATCTGTGGCTCCTTAAATCGTCATCATCATCCTTGAAATGACCGTCTACCACATCCTTTGCACTCTGCGTTATATCAACAATAGGTTCTATGGAAACCCGCTTCCTCTTCTTCTTTTTTATGAAAAGAGGCTAAGTATGTGTCTGTGAAAAAAACAATGTTTTCAAGTTACACAAACGATAAAAATTAAATTTATTTTAAATAATTACATTAATCTCTTAAATTAATTATAATTTTATTTTAAATAATTCTATATATATAAAAGAGGCTAAGTATGTATTTATTAAAAAATGTAACAATCTTTTTGACAATATAACTTATTGTATATTATAGTTGTTTATATTATATTTTTCTAATTAATCAATTTAATTAAAAATACAAAAAAACATAATTGTTTTGGAAAAAAAAGTCACATTTTAATTTGTGTATACGATATCATGATAATTATTGATAATTAAATTAAAATCTTGAAAACCTTTTTCCAAAATAGACATGTCTTATTAAATGATAGAAGTCGATTGTGTGTCCATTTCAAAATATAGAAATAGTTCAAGACCATGTTTTATTGGTAACAATTTTGACATTCTAGAAGATGGAAAGACCTCTCTAGTCCCATTGTCCTTTTTGAAACACCATATGTTACATTGTTCTTGCGGTTGTATATATATCATAGAAATGTATGAGAAGATCATCATTTGTTATTGTATATCATCAAAATCTAGTTGTAAAATAAAATATTTGAGAGAGACTTCTCCTAAAATCCATTGAATAACTCGAAAATAATGCCACAAAATTTGTAATTGTGAGATCCCATATTCTTGAGTTAATTGTAGGGTTAATTTGAGAGTTGTCAATTCACAATAGATAATAGTTTCCTCCTAAGCCTCTTACTAATATATGACCTTGGTAAGCACCATAAAATTTATGCAAAACCAAAATTTATATTTATGACTTCTTCCTTTCTCGTCTTTTTTCTTTTTTGTTATACCTCAACTTGGAGGCAAACATTTAATAGATTATACATTTTAAGGTAGAGTTTCTTTTCTTTGGAAAATATTAAGTTGTCTAGGGAGCCAATGTGTCCATGCTATATTAAGATGGAGAGATCTCATTTTATTGTGTGCTTGTTCATATACCAAGATTATTTAGTCCTTCTTCCTTCCCATGGATTCCCTAGCTCTAGAATGCTTCCAACTTCTTTCCAAACTTCTTTAGAAAAGGAGCAAGTGAGGAGTAAATGATCTATAGTTCCGTCTATTTTTTCTTATAAACTACACTATCCTTAGCCAAAAATTATTTTCTTTAAAATCACGAAAGTAGGAGCCTTGTGATTTAATTCCATGAACATGTATATTTTGATCCTATAGGGACACCTTATATTTCAGATGGTTATCCACCACCAAATATATTGCCCCGTCAAACCTTCCTGAGCTACGACTTTTTATACCAAGTTCGAAGTTTAGTCATAGAAGGTTCAAGGGACCATAACTATTGACCTTTATATTCCCTTAATTTTACATTGCAATATTTCAAGGCATATCTATATAACACCCAATTCTAAAAAAAAATCTCTCTCATTCCAAATTCTTGCTAGGTGAGGTAATTTTTTTCCAATTTGTAGACCCCTCACAATTCATAATCTATCTTGATGAAAATACCCTCTTCTCTCATGTTCATGCGTCATGAGGAGGTTATATGCCCCCTACCCACATTCCATATGAGCATATTACCAATCAACATAGAAGCTAAGTTCACACTTTCCATGTTATTGAGGCATTATGCACCTCTTTCACAAGGTTTCTGATGAAATCCTTTACTATGGCCAAATAAAAGTGTTGATATTTGATTACCTAGACCCATAATACTTTTCCCTGTAGGAGCCTTCATCCAACTTTTTCTACAACAGGATTTGAGAAGACAAAGAGAATTTAAAGCCCATTTATTTTTGGATTGCTAGTTTTTTCTAGAATACCACTACAAGTTCACTCTTATATTTATCTCTTTAACAAATAAATTTGTATCATAATTTTTGAATTTATTACAATACATCTTTTACGATAGAATCTAATAAAATCCAATATACTAGTGTGATTTCTATGACAACTTTGAAATGTAACAATCTCCTCCCTCTTTACAGAAAGGAAAATTTTAAGGGAAAAAATTCACACATTGACAAAATTAAGGATTTATGAATTTTGATTTGGAAAAATTTTCTATGTTTTTTGTTGTATATTACCATTCACCCCTAATTAAATTTAAAAATTGTTGTTTATAAAGAGTTAACTCATAGTTATTTAGGAATATATATATATATATATATATATATATATATATATATATATTTCACCCACAAAATTTGAGTGTAATGTCCCATAATAATTATAAAATAATAAATAATTATAAAATAATAAATAATATAATATAATATAATAAATAAGCAAATAAATAAATAGTCAAGAAAATAAAAAAAAACCAAAACAAAACAACTACCTAGATCGAGTGGCTCTAACGTGGCTCTATTCTCCTAGATTATAAACAAAACAATGTACCCTGTATCATCCCACGTCACAGGCCACACAAATTGCATATACACAACTCAAATTTTCCAAGTAAATCCAAATAAAGATGAGGGTCGCCTTTTTTTTTTTGGATTATGTGGAGTTTTAAAGGCATAAGACTTTAATTTTTTTTGTCAATGTTAAATTTTGCCATGCAATGTCTACATCAATTCGACTTTTACAACTGAATAAATAAAGACATAATATAAGAGAAAAATAAATCTAGTATTTAAAATAAAATAAAATTATAGGATAGAAATTTAAATTTAATTTTTCTTTTTTAATTTAGATATTTTATTTATATCAGATAGATAAAACGGATTTAACCCACGACCCACCAATGGTTAAGCGCATTAAAATAACAACTAAATGGCTAACCAAAAATCACGTTGATAAAGTGGGGCAGGGCACAATGTTTGAACGCGGCCTCGTAACCAATTACTCCAAACACTTGACATATGCTTCCGTGATCACTAGGGACTTGTATGTCAATCGAACTGCAATTAGATATATGTATTCGTGCGTTGGTTTCTTCAATAGTGCTCAGCTTTATATTTATTTCTTAAATTAATTTGGGGTTTTCGAGAAAAGAAAAAAAAAAACAGTCCCGAGGGCTTGGGTTTCGATTGGATATTATCTTAAAGTGAGAAAACGATTCGATTTTTATTAGGGAAATATTATCTCATGGACCAATAATAGTCAATTGGTCTTTTATTCGAAATTGTTTTAAAATAATATAACTATTATATAAAATTCAATGGAGACAATCTTAAAATTAAAAATATATCTTAATTATCTTAAAATATAAAATCCAGTGTAGACAACGTACATGTTTAAGTATGTGCAAATCTTATTGAATTTAAATTTTATTTTGTTTCCATGACTTCTCAATTCGATTAGCCATTGCATGAGCATTGGAAATATATATTAGATTACGGGGTACGAATTAAAAGAGATGTCGTTCCTAACATTCTCAATCTCGCGATTTAAATAGAAATATGTATTTGATTTGAACTAAAATAAAATATTTACTTTGATTGTTACGTGAAAACTGAAAAGGCCAAGGCCATCGACAATTTAATGGATGTTGGGAGTCTAAAATAGATCTTAAAGTAACGTTGAACGCAAAATATTTAATTGTAAGATTTAATTTTCAGCGGAGTTCTTGGCAAATCTAACATACTGCCAAAGATCGTTATCAAAATTTTTATTTAAGTTTTAGTCAATTGGAGTTTGGAAGCATTTAAGTTTTAGTCAGTTGGAGTTTGGAAGAGTGCTAACTTGAGTTCAACAATATGTCTCATGTACCATGACATTGCATGCAAGAATATAAGAGACACAAACACTGGAAAATAAATTAAGTCTATGCTTCCTTACTGAGTCATTGAATGTGAATGAAAGGGAAAGGTAAAAACTTTTTCATAATAAAATAGATATATATTGAATAATTTTATTTTATTAGAGAGAATTATTATTATTATGTAAGAATTTTGGTGTTCCAAAATATTTGAGGCTATAATATGAGGATGATTATTGATTTATTTTACCTTGAATAATTATTGATTCACTTTATTTGGAAAATAGAGATATAGATGTATTTTATTTCTATGAGGGTATTATAGTACTCATATAAACTAATAGGTATATTTTTATTAATTATTAAACATAAGGTAATTTTTATTGAATTTATAAATTAAAAAATAAAATAAATAAAATTTGAATGAAAAATTAAAGAATGAAATTTTTGATGTTTATGTAATTTTGTATTATATTTTATAGAAGAATGAATTATATTAATAGAATAATAATATATTTTTTTCAATATATAGATTAAGAAAAATTAGTAGTATATGATTAAACCTTTTTGGTGAAGGGATTAGAAATATCAATTAAGTCTTATGTGGCTATTGAGTTTTTATCTTGATAAAGAGAACATGCATTAACATCAACTCAAGGTAATGCTTGGAATTTGTTAGTTGGATATTACATAATTTATTGCGAAACAATTTGTGTCTCCACATTTAAATTAGTGTTTAACGGTGTTTCGATGATGTTGCTTCTCAAAGAGGGATGAAGGAAAACAATATGATGAATTGATGAAAATGAAACAATTAATGACATCTATTAGACTAGAGTTATCTTGTAAAATGTGTCAACTAGTCCAAATTTCTTATGTATGATTCTCATATGATATGAGGTATATTGACATGTGGTTCATTTATTATGTGATGTCATGATATAACTTTGATGTGTCCTATGCAGTTCGTTATTAATCAGAATGCTGAGGTTAACAATGATGTTATGTTGTCATGATGACATGCAAGACTTGGCATGTGAATTATTTTCTATGATGTTATTATTATAACTAATGCATTGGATGCATGTTGAGATGTGGTGATTGGCAGGAAATCCACAAATAGGCCAAGAGGATCGATTTATTTGATGATCTCATGGGAGCCCATACCTACGGGGGAGAATAAGTAACACTATATGGGTTGGGGACAAACTCAATCAACACTACATATGCCAGTGGTTCCTTTGTCTTGTATATCTCTTGATGGATAGCTCTTGAAGGGTTGTGGGACCATCTTGAGGAGGCCAAGGGCCTGATATTGTAGGTCAAGTGCCTGGTATTGGATGGGAACATCAAAGTCTAGAAGTGGGTGTAAGACTTCGATGTATGGGGCTGTGCACCTTAAGGATTTGTGGAGGGAGTGGGCCAGCCTTGCGAGATGCCCGGAGTCATTGAGTACTAGGACCAGATGCCTGCCTTAGGGTAGATGAGGTCTGAGCTGGGCGCGAGCCTTGGGGCCAGCCTTGGCTATGGACAGATCGGGGAGGCTTATGCCTGGTTCCGAAAGTGGGAAAAAGGACATAGATTCCTTGAGATTTCCCGGGTACTGTGAATAACTTTCGATGCCTGCTGGTTATACTAGTTTAGCAGAGGGTGTTGGTCACAGATGAAGTAATAAATAATAAAAAATATAATATAATATCATTAAATACTTAACTTCGGGACGAAGTTCCATAAAGAGGGGGAGTATGTAATGTCCCATAATAATTATAAAATAATAAATAATATATAAATAATATAATATAATAAATAAGTCAATAAATAAATAAATAGTCAAGAGAATAATAAATAAAAAATTAAACAATAATTGGAGTTCTAAATAAAATAGTAAATAATAAACTAGAGTCTTAAAACAATAAACAATAAGTAAAAATAAAGAAAGAATTAATTAACAAAAGTAAATAAATTAACAAATAGTTAAACTAAGAAACTAATAGAAAGAAAGTTAAACTAAGAGAACACTAAATTAAGTAAAGCTAACAAAAAGTAAGAGAACACTAAATTAAGTAAAACTTAAGTTGCATGTTGACAAAGTGAATGTGTGCATGTGGTTCCCATTCCATTGTTTGGTCTATTTGATAGACATTGAGGAAGATTCAAAGATGATTCATTCTTTCATCTATTCTCTAGAGAGAAAGGTATGGTGAGGGAAAGGATACCCTGGCAGTAGTACGTTCATTGAGGGCTCGGGGGTGGCCAGTTGTGGAAGGATTACATCCAGTTGAGCCTACGGTTGGGTGGAGAGTTGTCCCCAAAACCTTGTTGCGGCCAACAGGATTCAAATAGCTTGCAACTTTTGGAGTCTCAAGTAAGGAATATCGTCATTACAGGTAAGTCGTCTTGCTCATGTTTCTGAAAATTCTAGGATGATTAGTTAAACATTTTTTGGGTGATTATTCATTGTTGATGTGATATAATTAATTGCATGTTAAATTCGGGTTGTTGCATTGAGCAAAAATCTTCCATTCACCATGACTTCCAAGATTGGGGGTAGCAATTTTTCGCTATCTATTTAGTAAAAATTGGCCTTCTCACGTTCATTCACCCAAATTTTGTGGTATGTGTATCTCAGTGAAAACTTGATGTCAATTTTGGGGTGGGTGTAAAGAAAATCTACTGGGAATACTCAAATTTACTAGGAATATCCATATTCCTATACTTTTATTCTTTTAAGTATGTTATTGTTCTTTAATTCTCAAAGCTAATGCACACCCTATTTGGGATCCTAGGTACTATGTACCTTGTGTTATAGGTTGAATTTTGACCACGTGTTACTTCTTTAAGGCTTTTATGGTATATAATCAATGTCTTTATGACTTATTAATATAATAACCTCCATGCATGCACTTATTAATGATGTTTGCTAGGGTAACTTTATTGTATAGGTTGTTCTGGAACGCGTGCTCTGCAACTTAGGGTTTCTGCTCGCCCCTGCAATGGCACAGTCTGACCCCTCCTGGCCTCTGTTTTCCATCCGCCTTCACCCTCGCGACAACAGCTTGCTAGCATAGACCTCTTTGTAATGGCAGACCCTCCCGGGGGTGGGGGGGCTTCAAAGCCTTCCCCCTCATTCGAGAAAGAAAATCAAGCGAAGAAACCGACAAAGCCCTCCGGTCCAGAACAAAAAAACACGGATACAAGAGATTCCCCAATGCAAGATACGACAAATGCTCCAACTGATCAGTCAGACAGACGCAGTGAAGTACAAGAAGGAGAGGTCGGGCAAAAGGAAATGCCCAAGGTTACATCAACAACATGCAAACCCATTGCAGCTAAAAGAGCCAAAATAGAACTTCCCAGCCATATAATCAATGGTCAAATATAGTACATGAGGGACCATGCTCTGATTGGAAAATTCATTGGATACTAGCCGACTGAAAAAGCTCTGCAAGGATGGATCTCTGCCAAATGGAAACCCAAGGGACATGTCACCCTGCATCTAGGACCAAAGGGGTTTTTCACTGCCATTTTCATTTGCATCGAAGATCGCAATAGGGTTATGGATGAAGGTCCCTACTTCTTCAACTCTGTCGGTCTGTATTTAAGGGAATGGGTAGAGAGATTTAACCCTGACAAGGAGGATTTCAGCTAGGCACTAGTATGGATCTAGATGTACTCGCTCCCGTTGGAATACTGGGATGAATAATCACTGAGAGACATTAGCAAGGGGCTGGGGGAGTTCATAAAAATTTCTGAAGAAACGAAGTTGTGCAGATACACCTCATATGCTCGTATTTGTGCTTTCATGCGCCTGGACAAGCCCTTCCAGATTTAGTAAGTCTCTATCATGATGATTTTGAATGGATCCAGCCCTTAGATTTTGAACATGTACCCTTCCACTGTCATAAGTGTCATGCCCATGGGCATCTTTTTCGGGACTGCCCTCTAAATGCAAAACCCTAAACCTATGACCCCTCAGACAAGTCGGCCCAAGAAGGTTTTACCAAGGTCACAAATCAAAAAATATCGCATAAAAAACCTACTTCCGGGAAAAATCCCCTTCATGACGCTGCCTCCATTCCCTCCACAAGAAATATTTTCGAGGTTCTTGCTAAAACTACTGAAGACCCCCCTTAGAACATCATGCAAATCCCACCGCTAATCATCTCGACCTCTCCTCCCCCACTGTCTGGCTCTTCTCCCACTCCTTTGCCCCTAGGTGACAATATCGGGATTCCTGAGGCGGCCCTTAAGGACCCTGATTGGAAACCAAATGGCATGGACGTCGACTGCCTCCCCGGCCAGACCCTGCACTCAACAATTACCACAGCAGAAAGCAGTCAGACGCAAAATATGGAAGAAGAACCGGAAATCATTGACTTGGGAGGACTTGATATTTTTGAGCTTGAACAAGCATGCCGAAGGAAGGACTACGACAAGATTCAAGAGCATCAGCTAAACACCCTGGAATTCATCATCTCCAGGGCTTACCAGCAGCATCAACTGGGCATACAACCGGGTAGTCAATGGGATGGCAGTTACTTTCCTAAAGACTCCAAAAAACGTGGAAGAAAGACAGATCTTCAAAGAACTATCACAATAGGGAAAATTCTGGTAGACTCAGGAAAATATGCTAAGTTGACAAAGTACTACAATCCCACCACTAATAGTGAATCATGAAGCTCACTTCATGGAACCTAAGAGGGCTCAACAGCCCCGGGAAACTCAAAATGATAAAAAACATGATAAAGCAAGAGCAACCCCAGATCTTCTTTATGCAGGAAACAAAGTGTAATAGTAACACTCTTAGAAACATCCTCTCTAGAGCCTGGCCAGGTTGTCACTCGGTTGCAGTGGATGCTTCGGGTGCCTCCGGAGGATTGGCAATTGCTTGGAACATGCAAGCTATAACGCTCTCAAACTTCCATGCCTCCCATCATATTATACAAGCTACTTTTCACATAAGCGGCACCAACATTCATGGCCATCTTACCAATTTCTACTTCCCTTAGAAAGCAGGCAGTAAAATTGCACTTCTAGACACAATAAAAGCCCTCAACTTCAACAGAATCCATCCTCTTTGGATCATCGGAGGAGACTTCAACATGATCACCAAGCTGGAGGAAAAGCAGGGAGGTTGAACCAAATAGGAACACGAAAATGGCCACTTCAAATATTTCATCCAAAAAAATATGCTAATTGATCTGCAATTCTGCAATTGAATGCACACCTGGAGCAACCGCAGTGTTGGGCGGCAACAAATTGCTTCCAAATTAGACGTATTTCTCATCTCAGATAATGCAGTGCATCTTGGAGGCGACATCTCTGCCTAAATTCTCCCATTGTCAAGCTCAGATCATTGGCCTATCTCTCTCTAGTGGCAAAGACCGGGCAACTCTACCATGCGTCCTTTCCGCTTCGAAGCTTTCTGGCTCACCCACCCCGCCTTCAATGACCTCATCAGATCCACCTGAACAAACTTCCCTTCGCCAGAGGGATCAAAAATGTATCAATTTCAACGGAAACTCAAATTCCTGAAATCCCAAATCAAGCGCTGGAATCAAGATACTTTTGGCAACATCTTCCAGGCACAGCAAGATATAAACAAATAAATGAGAGAACTCCAGCAACAGATAATCACAAAGGGCTACGCGGAAGGGACAATGGAACAAGAAAATCACATTCACAATCAATTGGAGGAAAGAAGAAAGCAGGAAGAAATTCTCTGGAAGCAAAAATCTCGAATTAGATGGCTGAAAGAAGGAGAAAGGAACACGAAATTCTTCCACTGAACTACAATAAAGAGAAGAATGCACAACACCATCTCTTTCATTCATAATCAAGAAGGGGAAAGAGTGGAAAACCATGCAGAGCTCGAATAGGAGTTTATCAAACACTTCCAAGCGGTCCACCAAGAACCCCAAATTGATAGACGGCCTGCTATAGAAAAGATCACTCAAAATGTGTCGAAAATTATCACAGAAGAACACAACCAACTTCTTCTTCAGCCTGTTCTGCCTCAGGAGGTGGATTTGGCTATGAAACAGCTCAAGGAGGGAAAAGCTCCTGGTCTGGATGGCTTCACTACCACCTTCTTCCACTCTTTCTGGGAGCTTATCAAAGAGGAGGTTTCGTTGGTGGTGGAGGAATCGCGCACTCTTCATTGGCTTCTTCCCTCTCTGAACTCAACCTTCATCGCCCTCATTCGAAAAGAAGAGAACACCAGTACTCCAGATAAATTATGTCCAATCGCACTATGCAATGTCATTTACAAGGTGATATCCAAAGTCATAGCTAATAGGCCGAAGCCGCTTCTACCCTTGCTCATATCGCCTGAACAATCTGGATACGTAGAAGGAAGGCAAATACTGGATGGCATTATCCTCACACATGAAATCATACACTCCCTCAAGCACTCAAAACAAGCAGGTATGATTCTCAAAATTGATCTCTCTAAAGCTTTTGATAAGTTAAGTTGGACCTATATTCAAAAAATGCTAACAGCCTTTGGTTTTTCCCCAACGTGGATCTGATGGATCTTGAGTTTGATCTCCTCAAAATTTTTCTCTATCCTTATAAATGGCATACCCTCTCGACCTTTTAGCCCCTCTAGAGGTATCAGACAAGGAGATCCACTTTCCCCATTCCTTTTTGTTCTAATGGCAGAAGGTCTGGTCACCATCTCAAACAAGCCCTTCTCTCCTAGCAGCTCAAATGTCTATCCATACACAATTCTCCAGCCATCACACATCAACAGTTTGTTGATGACAACATGTTTTTTGTGCACCATTCTGTTCATGAAGCCCTACATTTTAAATCCCTTCTGAATGATTTCTCTGAAGATTCAGCGACGAGCATTAACACAGCAAAATCGCAAATCTTCTTTTTTCACACCCCTCCTGTAACTCAACATGATATTTCCCGCATTCTGGGCTTCTCCATAGCCTCCCTACCTTCTAAATACCTTGGAGCTCCCTTAATAAACTCTGCCATCAAACACGCCTCTTAGCGTATTCTCCTTGAGAAACTCGAATCTCATCTCACTTTATGGACACATAGAACTCTGAACATAGCTAGCAAATTAGTGCTAATCAAAGCGGTGCTACAGGCAATGCCTCTCTACCTTTTCTCAATCTTGGCAGTGCCTAAATGGGTCCTTCAAAAAATTAAAGCTCTACAGCGCAACTTTCTTTGGGGTTCAACTGACACCAACCGCAAATGGGCTCTGGAAAAATGGTCGACAGCTTGCAAGCCCAAAGAAAAAGGGGGGAAGGTCTACAAGATCCTCATCACAGCAATGCAATTATGGGAGAAAAAATATGGTGGCAATGGTTCTCAGCTCCCAATAAGCCATGGGCTGCCATCTGGACAGCCAAATATTCCAATCATAGACCACCAGAAGAGCTAATTAGATTCAATCCTACAGATAAGGGCTCACTAATATGGAACGCTGCCAGACAACACTTCTTGTTGATCCAACAACACAGCTTTTGGGAAATAAGGAACGGCAACACTGCTCGGTTCTAGACGGATTCCTGGCACCAACTACCAAAGCTCATCGATATCTATAGACTGCCTTTTAGCCAGGAGTGGGAGGAGCAACAAATGGAGTCTTTCCAACAAAAATGGACTCCGGAGATAGAACAAGGGTACAGACAATGGAAGCAGATCGACAAGCTAATCAGGAATGCAGATGAGAAAATTAAGGAAGTCATTGAGAGTGAGCTTCAGAATCGATGCATTAGATCATCCGACAGTAGGGATATACTAAGATGGGGATATACCCCAAAAGGATCATTCACCACCAAAGAGGCTTATAAAATTATATGCAATGATCCAACGCCCCTGGATCCTATACGGAGCAGAATTTGGTCACCGGGTACTTGGCCCAAAGTCTGCCTATTCCTCTGGCTTGTTGGGCATCGAAAATCCCTCACTGGGGACAATCTCAGGAAACGAAACTTTCATGGGCCCTCCATTTGTCCCAATTGCAATTCTTAGGAGGAAACTCTCCAACACCTCCTGGACTCTTGCACTCTTGCCAACCAAATATGGGAGAAGGCTGGCTTCCATTGTCAAAAAAGATGCAGAGTCACCGAAGATATAATCGAATCCATTTGCAATTGGCACCAGAACCCGTATAAAAGCGAATTACTCAACCAATTATGGAGAATTATTCTCGGCCTTCTCCTCTGGACAATATGGAAAGAACGAAACAAGCGCATCTTCAAAGATCAAAGCACTCCTTCAGATATCATATGGAGCAATTTTTGTCTTAATCTCAAGGAAACCTTGGCGCTTCAAACTTGGCATTCTGAAGATTTTCCCACTCATGTAGATGAGAAGGCCATCTGGGAAAATTCGAACATACAACTCCCACAAGGAACTCACAATCACAGAAATTTTGAATGCAACAATATCAGAAAGAAATTATGGACCCCCCCCTCCAAGGAATACTTTCAAACTCAACTTTGACAGAGCTTCAAAGGGCAATCCCGGAAAAGCAGGATTTGGTGACATATTTAGAGATCATGATGGTTCTCCTCTCCTAATCTATTTCGGAAACATGGGCTGGGACACAAACAACTCTGCTGAATTGGATGGTCTCTGGCAGGGTTTGCTCCTTTCCCAGCGTCATGGTTTCCACCCTCTGGAGATCGAAGGTGATTCCCTCATTCTCATCAACCTGGCCAATCAACTCCTCAATGGAGAACATGTGCACAAAATTTCCAACAATTGGAGGCTTGAAGCTAGATTGGATGCTATAGAACAATGGCTTCACACCAAACATGCTATCATATTCAATCATGTTAAAAGGGAGGGAAATAAGGTCGCTGATCTACTTGCCAATTTGGGGGTGGAAAGTGAGCACACTCTTCTCACTGGAGCTCTAGACATAATTCAGAATCATGATCAAAATCAGGAGTGCAAAATACTGGTCCAAAGGGATGCAGATCTCCCGGATGCAGGTGTATAGCTGGGCGATCAATGTGATGGGACAGGGCTGGGATGAGGTGTGGAGACACCTGCCCACCCAAGACATGGCAGGCAATCGTCTTTTGAACGACGGCTCATTTCATTTAAGACGCACAGGGTTCAATCGTATGGCATTAACTGGTATCGCCGCTCATACCCTCTCCTCCTCTCCTGTTCATGCCTCTGCATGCTCCAGCATGCTTCGGACTTCGGCTCTCTTCAATGACAGAGTAATGGCAGGTGCTTCTCGATGCTTGAATGGGGACGATAAATTGGAGTTCCACTCTGGTCTATCTGCGGAGCCGCATCCGTTAAACCATTTGCATTTCTCTCTGGCCTCTGGCCTTTGTTCTGGTCTCTGTCTATATTCTTCGTCTCCTTGGTATCCTCTCATCTCTCATTCCCCCGTCATTCCTGCTGCTCTACCTCGCTTTGAGCCCTCTGTTGTTTCCTCCCCTATGCCTTGTCTGCATCATAGATTGCAAAGTCGCAGGGGCAGCACCAGGGGCCGTCCCCTGCGCGCGCCCTCCAACCCCTCTTCCGAGTCGCCTTCTCTCTCCAGCGAATTTTATGCAGGCCACTATCTTCACACCCACAGTGAGAGAGGGCAGTTTCATGGTTCTGGACACCGTTTGGGCTCCCCTGTTCCTCACCCCCCTGCCACCTTGCCCTCTCCCACGACTGGCTCAACACTTTTCTCCTTCAACTGCTCTCTGAACCGCCCAAGGATCACCGCCTCAATTACTGTGGTCTTCCATGAGGAAGCTCAATTGGGGGAGCCATGCTCTCATCCGGCGGGCCTCGTCTTTGACAAAGCTCAGACTTCAAACCTCCAGATGGGGATTGGTAGTGTGACTACGCAGGATCCAGTTGCTCAAGTTCGCAGTGCTCATGATGTGGAGATGGCGTCGGTCGATCCTGGACCTTCTGAGTTTGAAGCCGCTCTTGCTAGGGACCTACTTGCCAAAGGTTGGTGTCGTATAGTCGAAGAGCCTCCAGATGATTAGTTTACTCTCTGTGGTTTTGTTATCTTGCTTCGTGGCCCACATAATTGGGCATGTTTTTGTTCATATTGCTATGTTGAACTTTTGTTGTATTTTGGAACTCTATATACTCTGCAAACGCCAAAGAGATCAAAATTGGCTCCCATGCGTGGGCATTGCTAATCTGTTCAAGACTGGTTTCCTTGTCAGTAGGCAGTCTTCTTCTATGTTTTTTTGACAATTTTGCCTTTAATCCGGGAAGTGTTTTTTACTACGGTCCTGATGTAACTTTACTCCCTTTGTTAATAGATTAATCTTGATTAGAAAAAAAAATGATGTTTGCTAGGAATGTATCTGAGTAAGGTGACTAGAGTGCCTTTAAAATTGATTTCTATCAAGGCTCAAGAGAATTTCAGTATCACTTTTATAATTAGGTGTTCTTGTTGTTTAAAATTATCTCGTCAAGCAGTATGTTTTCTGAGTTTTATTAGTCATCCCATTCAGCGAAGAAAATTAGAAAAGAGAGATATCAAAAATACTTATATATATTTCATTGGAAATAATAATTTTCAGAAGAGGATTCCTAGGTGTAGTCTTGTATTATGATGCTACTCTAACTATTATATCATTATTTTTTTCTTTGATGATGCTTCTATTAGATATTTGTTCTCAAATAGTGTAAATGTGGGAGTTTTTCATAATGCTATTAGATGAAACTTACCAATTTAACCCCACAATGTGTGTCCCCATAACTTAGCATGCTAAGGATAAAGTACAAGAATTTGTTTTGGGTTACTTGAAATGTATTCAGTTGATAAGGGGTTCTTTTCATTTAAAAAATGGAATTTTATTTTTACTTAAATAATCTTAGGGTTCAAGTCAAGGCTCAATAATATGTTTATTAGGCTCATATATTCTCATCGTAGCATTGGAGGTATGCTCTCAAACCTTATCAATTTTTATTATATGCAATTCATCCAATTGTTCATTTAAAATTTTAATATTGTTTTTTATCCCCAAAATTATTCTAAATGACAAATAATTATTTGATGAGGTTATTGTACATTGGGATCAAGTTTTTTTCATGATATTTTACGACATAATTAATACACAGATCCTTATAAAGGGGAATGCCCAGTTCATTAGGAACCCTAATGAGGTCTTGAGTATTTGTTTCCATTCTAATTACATTAATTTTTGGACATTATGTGGAAGCAAGGAAATGATGGATTTGTTCCTCTCTCCATATTTTTCATTAGCAGTATAGTTCAATAATTTGTAATCCCCATTCTCTAATTATGTGCTCCATCCAATATTTTATGTTATTCCTAGGTCATACATTCACAAATTTTTGGGATAGTAATTGATGAGCCTCCTAAATAGGTACAACTTAAGGACTATATAACCTTTCCTAGGTACATTTAACATTTCATGCTACACTTAATAACATGTTTTTCAGCTTGAATATATCCATAGGAGCGTTAAGCGATTATTTCTATATCTTGTGTGCATCATGCATTTATTATGTAGGATATTGAGATATTTGATGTTGATCATGCAAGAGTCCAGCAAGAAACAAATATGGGGCTTTTCCCCAACTAAAGGATGATAAAAACCTGGTTGGATCAAGGTCATTATCACTTTCCTATAGTTGTGAAGTTATTATGGAACTTGATCCTACTTTCTATCATTTTTAGAGGGAAGCAAGAATCTCTTAAAGGAGGTTTCCCCTCAACCATTTCTTATATAGATAAGGGGCCCAAGTAGCCCATTATGATTCAATATTTCAGGGATATTGTATTCAACGATAGTGAATGCTTTTTGCCTATTATTTTCAATTCTCTAATATATAATGTATGAGAACATTTCCTAAATAATGAGAAGAACTCTTTGGTTTCCAGAGTGATATAGATTTAAGGGACCTATGTGTCACGGGGTTCGGGCCCAACCCAGGTGCTCAAGCCCCCTTCCATTATTCCTACTTTCCATGCACTTAGGTTAGTCATGCCTCTATTCAAATCTCATCTCTCAAAATATTGTCTTTTGAGGGTGGGTGATTGAACTTGTATCCAAGTCAATTTGAGCATCTTGCTTAGAAAAATTTAGCAATAATTTATTTCATGTAGTGATACTCCTTCCATTTAGAAACGCAACTCATGCTTTCTATTATTTTATTTTCTTTAGCTATTTAGTTTGTTAGTCATTCATGCATTCTACTTTTAGTCATACAATAGTGCTTCATTTAGATAATAGTTCTTTGGCATATTTATTATCTTTTTTTTTCACTTAGATCACTTATACTATCATCCCTTTTCTCACTGTTACACATTTCTGCAATCTCTTATTACATAAATTTATGTATTGAAAAGATATCAAAAAATATAGATTTTCTTATTATTTAATGAATTTATCTACCAATGGTGCCTGAGCTTAGGAAATACTTATCTACCCTTCTATAACCCCCATTATCCTTATTCACATCTCAAACCAAATTTAGAATGCATAAACCTACTCTCGGGCATGCTTCATATAGAAAAATAGGGGCATCATGTAATCGTTCATTGATTACAGTAGAACACCTCCAAATTTGCACCAAAAATTATCATTTCTTAACACATTACAATGCACACGAGACCCTTGATATGGAATTAAAATTTTGAAGACCCTTTAGAATACTTAACCTAGTAGTTTTAGCAAATCTGCTTTCTTTTCTGCAAATTAAGGTTTACTGTTTGAGAAGTATTTTTTAGTTGTAAGCTAATTTCCCAAGCATAATAGAATAGATATGATTTTTTTCTAAATTCTTGAAATGATTTTCTTTCCTTTCTCGCAATTATAATAGGTTTATTTGTATTCCTTTCTTTTCCTGCATTTAGACTAGGTTTATTTGTTTTTTTTCTTGATTACAATTAGAGTAGAGTTATTTGTTTTTCTTTTCAATTTCTCAAATATAGCAAGTTCACTTTATGTCCTTTAATTTTTTTTAAGTAGTGTAGGTTTAGTTTTCATCATTTAATTTCCTAGAAAATTAGAGTAGCTTTACTTGTCGTTGTATTCTTTTCTACAATTTTTGTGATATATGGGATATGGTGTAGAGAGGAGTAATGAGGCTCCATCATATTGTGACTAATGATCAAATAGCTGACATTCTTACCAATCCTTTACCGAAACGAAAATTCTTGGCTTTTAGAGAGAAACTTGGACTTATGGTCGTGACCCTTCTAGGAAGAAATCATAGCTGATCGAGAACATTAAGTTGTATTTCCCCCCTTTCAGAGCTCACAGGATTAGGGAATTATGTCAGAAATATCCTGAGGATGAGGGACCTCTTGCGTATTGTGTTCCACAAGAGTAGGCCTCGTTATGCATCTGACCCAATGTCTTGGACGTGGGAAGAACCACCTATCTAGCCAATAGGTGTAGTTAGAGGTGTCTGGGATGTAGGTTTTCCACCACTTGATGTTTAATGAAATTTGGTTGTGTGAGATCCTTGTCATGTGTTGAAAAGTGGACCACCCCAAGAAAATATGAGATTTGGTTGTGAGAGATCCTTATCATGTGTTGAAAAGTGGATCCCCCTAAGTAGAGATGAGACTTGGTTGTCTGAGATTATTTTCATATGTTGGCAAGTGGAAATCCCCCCCAAGTGAATATAGAGTGATATAAAAATCTCCCCTATTCTCCATGGATATAGGGTGGTAATAAGAGCTCCTTTATGATGATTCCTATTCATTAGAGTGAGACATTATTGTTCCATATTATACAGAGAAAATATGAGCAAATATTAGCAGAGAAAGCAGATATATTTTTTTGCAAGAAAAAATTCCTCCCTCAAGGATGAATTTCTAAAAAATAAAAATTCTAAAAATAGAATTTCTAAAATTAGAAATTCTCAAGTATGATTTTGAAAAAATAGTAAATTGCCTTGAATTAATGTGTTATCAAGTATTGTTAATGGAAAATCCCTTTTGATCATCAATCAATACTAATAGTTAAATTTCAACTTAATCATCATCATTATTATTATTACTATTATCATTGTTGTTATTATTATTATTATTATATTACCATTATTAAAAATAAATACATGTCTCCCAATCATGGATCTCAATAATGTTCTCTTACACTCTCATTAGTTCTCTTGCACTCTACAACCATTAAAAGACTTGTCTTAAAACACTCCTCTTATGCATGTCATAAAATATTCCTCTTACACATGTCATTAAATATTCCTACTACAAGGCATGGCATGCAAGATTTATCTTATGCACTCACTAAATTAATGTCATAAAATATTCCTCTCATCCTCTCATCTAAGGCATGTGTTGTCTCTCCATAATGGAATTTGAATTGTCTCTCCTTAATTGCATGAGTTACTCTTCCATAAATGGAAATGTAACTCCTCCTCAAGGCATGTGTATTTCTCCTCCTTTATGTCAATAATTCATTGCTCCTCCTATATATATGTGTCTCATATCATCTTACCTCACTTAATTGTGCATTGTGAATTCAAACTTGAGAGAGTTGGAGAGACTTGAAGGCGATTATGAGAGAGAGAGAGAGACTTAGAGAGTAAGAGCAGAACTTGGTGAGTCCAGGTTGATTATGTTTTTTCTTCAATTGCTACTACCAGAGATCTTCATGCTACAACTTGTTTAGATTTGGTGAAACTTATTATTCTCTTGATCTCTCATTGTACTTTGTATCTTTTTTTATCTATTTATATCTAATATAAGAATAATTTGATTGGGTTTTTCCTTGTTCATTGGACCTAAATTCTTTGTGTCTTGTTGTGTTCTTAGTTGCCTTCTATTGTGAATATGGTTTATATGGTTTATGTTCTATTTACAATTGATTAACTAATATTGAAACATAAATAAGTTTTGTAATAAGTGATTGTTACAACATAGAACATCATAATTTCAATAGACTCCTTGATGATGTGGACTCCTTTTTTATGATGTGAATAAACAATTTCTTGATGACGATATGGAATCATTGATGATGTGGATTCTTGATGATATGGAAAATATTAACTCCTTGATGTATTGAACTACGTTGAATGGACCAAAGAAAACTAAGATCGAGAGGGAGCTGACACATTCTCAAGAGCTAAGTACTTTCATGTTTCTGTTTTCATTTCATTATGACTATTTTGTTTTTGTATGTCTTGCTTGGTTGTATTTCTTCTTCCATGGCCCCCTACTAAGGATTGCAAGATCATGATGAAATATGGAAAGTTTGTGGCATCATTGAAAATGTTGAAGAACTAAGTGATAAATAGACTCATGATTGGATGAACCTTTGGCTTCAAAGGGATCAGAAAATATTAGCTTGATTAAAGCATGCTTTGATCCATGATGGTTTGAAGTTGTGAATATTAATGGTGATCCAATTCTGTTGAAGAAGAGCCTATTATTTTTTTGCTATGTATTGATGATGTGTTTCTGACAAGGACTAAGGTCCTCTTCAACTAGAGGGAGTTGATTAAAGACTTGTAATATTGAAAGTATGGCACGAGCCTAATAAAATCCTTGGTGAGTTTGTGGTAGAATGGAATGTGTCAAGAAAATTTGAAAAAAAATGTGAGACTATGTTGTTGACTTGATGAATCCCTTTGATTGGCCCATTGAACCACCTGATGCATGAAAATGTTGAATCTATATACATTGGATGTATTCTAGATGTTGTGGATTGTCCTGTTACATTAAAGTTGGAAACATAACTAATTTGTGAAGTTGGTTGCAGATCTATAAGATCTAGTACTAAATTTGGTTATTGTATATGTGTCTGTTGATGTGCAAGTTTCATGCATTTGTGAGTAGAATCTTGTCATATATTTTATTTAACCATTGTTTTTTATATTTTTTTTGATACATGCTTCTCTCAAAAACCACTTTCTTTTTGTTGGATTCATCTTTTATTTTTGCTGATAGCTTCTATGAGAAGTCCCCGCTGAAGTTGAATGAAAATTTGGATGTCATTGTTTACTGGAATATTTGATAAAGTAAGAAGATCAAACATGGCTATTTTTATACTATTGAGCTAGTTACTAATGTTTATATGAGGAAATTTAAATGGATGAGAATCCATTTGGAGAGGGAGCATTGATTACATAGTATCATGAATCTTCCTAAGGTTGTTGTTGTGAGACTAATGCATTGGTCAAGAAGATTGTTCCTCCCTTTGGTTTTGATACCTTATGGTCGGGGAGATGCATTGAGATGGTGATTCCTCCCTTAGTTTGTGTGATGTGAGACCTTGTGGTTATGGATAC
The DNA here is from genome assembly GCA_034641835.2 of Pinus albicaulis. NCBI lineage: Eukaryota > Viridiplantae > Streptophyta > Pinopsida > Pinales > Pinaceae > Pinus > Pinus albicaulis. Next base: position 793,123,389 of record CM076573.1, on the reverse strand, counting down.
ATATCGAGATGGTAATTCCTCCCTTAAATTTTGTGATGTGAGACTTTGTTGTAACAACCCCAAAATTTAACATGCAACTAATTATATCAATTATGAGAATAATAATCAACACACAAACTATTAACAAGCCAACATAGAAATCTCATAAACACGAGCAAAGACGACTTACCTGTAATGGCAACATTCCTTACTTGACACTCCTATGTTGAACTCTATTTTAATTCCGCTAACCGCAACAAAGTTTTGGGGATGAACCTCCACCCAACTGTAGGCTCAGCTGCACATAATATTTCCATAGCTGGCCACCCCCAAGCCCTCAATCAATGTAATACTGCCAGAGAATCCTTTGCCTCACAATACCTTTCTCCCAAGAGAATGGATGAAGGAATGATGAATTAATCTGCCCCAATGTCTATTAAATAGACCAAACAATGGAAGGGGAATCACATGCACACATTCCATGTGTTGACATGCAACTTTTATTTCTTTTTTTTAAGTTTTACTTATTTTATTATTACCCTTAATTTAACTATTTCCTATTTTATTTTATTTTAATTTTTGTTAACTTTACTTATTTTTACTATTTTTATGGTTCTCTTAGTTTAACTCTTTCTTATTTTATTCATTGTTACTTTTGTTAACTTCACTTATTTTATAGTTTACTTTTATATATTTTTATGTAGAACTCTAGTTTATCATTTACTATTTTATTTATTTTTATTATTATTGTTTTTATTATTTATTTTGTATTTACTATTATTGATTTATTATTTATTTACTTTTTTATTTAATTATATTATATTATTTTTATATTATTTTTATTTTTATCATTATTAGGGGACATTACATACTCCCCCTCTTTAAGGAACTTCGTCCCAAAGCCAAGTTGAATAATTTAGCATTTTATTTATTTACTTATTTATTACTTCATGTTTTCCCTACACCCTATATTGAACTAGTATAACCAGCAGGCATTGAAATTTTCAACAACCCTTGAGAAATCTCAAGGAATCTTTGTCATTTTTCCCACTTTCAGAACCAGGTATAAGCCTCATCGGTCTATACCATAGCCCAAGGCTAGCCCCAAGGCTCGCACCCAGCTCAGACATCATCTGCCCCAAGGTAGACATCCGGTCCCAGTACTCAATGACTTTTTGCATCTCGCAAGGTTGTCCCACTTCCTCCACACTCACTAAGGTGCATAGCCCCAGGCATCAAATTCCTTATACCTCTTCCAGACTCCGGCATCCCATTCCAATACCAGGCACTTGGCCAACAATATGAGGCACTTGGCCTCCTCAAGATGGTCCCATATCCCCTCAATATCTATACAGTACAAAGGAACCACTGGCATATGTAGTGTTGATTGAGTTTGTCCCCAACCCATATGGTGTTACATATTCTCCCTCGTAGATATGGGATCCCACGATATCATCAAATAATTCAGCCCTCTTGGACCATTTGTGGATTTCCTATCAATCACCACACCTCAACATGCATCCAATGCATTAGCTATAACATCACAAAACCCTATAAAATAATCGACATGCCAACTTTTTCATGTTATTGTGAAAACATAACATCATTGTTAATCACCACATTCTGAATAGTAAAGAACCTCATGCTCATGCATGTCACAAAATGTGTATGTGATTACCACATAAAATATCAACATCAACATCAAGACATATCATGATATCACATAATAAAATTATTATTAGTCAATATAACCTCAAAGAATAACATCATAATCCATATGCATATCATATTCATCGTGAGCATACAACATCATTATCATGACAACTAAATAAGAACCACATGTGCATCATTATCCTCATCAGAACTATACTCATTTACCATATGCCATCACATTATGAAACATCATTAATATGAAAATCATCTCAATACTTATCAAATATATAACAACAATACACTATAAACATTCATATCATGAATCAATTTCATTTACTTATATAAACAATGAATACTAACTATGAATTAAGATTATTCAACATCCCTCTAAGATCTAAACTACCTCATCAACAATATGTAAATTGCTTTCAATAATCATTTTCTCGTCTTTCAATAAGAAAGTACCCAATTTACAAGATAGGCATAACCACACTATTGGTATGCTACAATTTTGATATAGTATCTTTGCTTGCAAGTTTCACCATCTAGAGCCTTAAATTTTAGTTAAGTTGATACAGATGTTTCCATTATTATTTCATTTACAATACATTGACTAATCTAATCCAAATACATACTCATCAATGGCATACTAACTTCTTACTCATCACATTAATTGTTTTTTTTTTCACTAGTCTTTAATCCTCAACTTATCACAAAATGTATCTTCTTTACCAATGGTAAACAACTATTATCTTTAATGTTTATCTTTCACTTTTATTTTTTTTCAACACTACCATTGATTTAAAATTTGAAGCATTGAACCACTATTACCCTTATCATCCACTAAAACATTTTATATGCGTGGTGTTCTTGGTAAATTCTTCCATTTTCCATGGTATAAACTTGATAAATTTCTTCTAACAAATCCTCAGTATATCATCATGAAACAGTGAGTGAAATTTAGTCAAGTACACCCTCTATTAGTTGAATTTCACTTCTTTTTCAATTTGTGTGTAGTCCTTCTCAAGGTCTCATTATAGAATTTCCAACAATATTTCTTCCTACACTTCATGCTCGATGTTTTCTCATTATACTATATATTTTATATCATTTTCCATCAGTTAAACCATCATTATCCTTGAAATATTTTCCAAGTTGATCACTTGACATTTTTCACCAATTACAAGTATTCACAACTTCCAATCTTGACACTTTCAAATTATGTAGGTCATTAGTATGACCCTTACCAATCTTATTACTCAATCCATTCACCAATATTCCTAAGAGAACTTTCCATTTAAGATAGGACTCATAAATTAGCCTTGGACATTAATACATTGTCACATTTCCCTTCACACTTTTATGTTATACACTTTAAAGAACTGTATGAACTTAATTCGCTACTCAAATCCTAAAATTTCATTTGTCGTTATTAACATTGGAATCCTTCTCGACTATCACACCTACCATGAAATGCTACGATTATGCTAAGACATTTTCCCTTTTTCTCCACTTGCAAAATCTTCCCAACAATTTTTTTTTTTGTCGTCTTTCTTCCACCATACAGACACTCATGGTTTTATTGCCACTGTAATATAATGTTATCACAATTCCTACAACTTCCTTAAAAATTATTGTCACCATTATCTAATCCTTTAACTTTGTTGGTTGATTGAAATTATTTTCTTCTCAATACGTGTCAGCTTCCTTTAGACCTTATATTGACTCCCATATTGTCTCCTAGCAAAACTTTTCTATGTTCTAACAAGAAATTTTTTCAATGGTTATTTATTCATGTTCCACCTCAAGAGTATTAAGTTACTTTCTTGTGACACAAAAAAATTCTATTATGTGGTAGGATAGTTTACTAATTTCCATTGAATTCTTATACTTGTTTATGAAACTTCCAGTCACTCCCTTAGAGTGGCTTTCTATAACCTTTTTTTCTATTCACCATCATCGTTCTAAGTTGGTCACAATTAGGAGGATTGCAGTATCTTCACTAGAAAATTGGGAATTTCATCATTTTCCCTTCTTGCATAAGATAACTTTATTTTAATATTACCACCAACTTTAGGGATCAACTTGGAACTTTCATTTTATTGTTAAATCCCATGACACTATACTACCTTTTATTTTTTCATCTACTCTTGTGTAATTTCATTTCTATTTTATTAATTTAATCTCCATAATTTCCACGCATCTTGTATAAATAGTTAGTGTCATATTTACTTTCTTAAGTTGCATAGGCTAGGTAAATGAGTTAAGTGATGGAACAATATTTCACATCTAATGACCTTTCCTTAATGTCCATAATTATCCCTATATTACCATTATTTCCCTCTTCAAGGGGTGACATTCTCGAAGAAAATCAACGAAGCAACTTAATATTTTCAATTCACTAGGTAGTTTGCGTAACCTTAACTATTCATGTAACCACTAATACATATATCCATGCATTTCTCTCTATATTAAATTGATAGACTATGCTTAAATAGAATATTCAAATATAAAAAAAGAAATTTAAGATTTTATTATATACAACTCAAAAGTTTACTATTTTTTTTAAACAAAATAAATAGATATCAAATTAAAATGATATATTAAAATATTATTTTAAACAATCAAACTTACATTTTCTTCGTGTGCCGTTCACTATCCAAACTTTATTATACAAATTTTTATAAATTTATTATAATATAAATTAAATTCACATACTTTATTACACACACTATTATAATTTATTATATCATAAATTAAATTTGCATATAACTTATACATTTACAAAATACACATATATGAAATTATTTCTTCTCACTTTTCCAATACAAATTTGACACTCTAAAACTATAACCATTTTATCATCTACATACAATGGTATTATAATTCACTCCAATAGTGTAGACCGCTTAAAAAATAAAATGGAACCCTTCGTAATTGATTGTTTCACAATAAATTACATTTTATGTTTCATTCCCCTTTGTCCATTAATTTGTGCATTCTTAGGGGAAGCTCTTAATTAATTCATGAGATACCAAATTATTTTAATAAAAAAATTCTTGTGCTTGGAAAAAATAGTGAATGCCCTTTGGTGGAATTCTTCTCAATTAGAAAAAAAAGACAACTACAGAAAGACGAAGTATAACTTTTACAATATTACATATTTTATCATTACACTCATGCTCTAAACCCAATTAAATAATTTAATAGTTTTTCTCAACTACTAGTGTGAGACAATTTTTTTATCATATATTATTCACCTATGGAAACGAAAAAGCATTTAGAAGCACTTAACTCTTACTTTTAATTACTTGTTAAAACTAGCAATGATAATCCAACAACTATGTTATTTTGATGACGTCGATAGGCCATGGGTCTGATTTCCTCCATTGATAATCCATGAGTCCGAGTTTAATTATCATTCATAGTGATCAATGTATTTCTCCATCAAACTGTAAGTAATAACCAAATATAATATATCAAAATTTAATTATATCAATAATGCACTTTTAAATATTCTATATTTTTATAAATATTATATTTATTATTAATACAAAAACTCTATTAATAATATATTCATACAATTTTTTATTTTAAAATTCAGTATATATATAATTCTTTTTTCATATTTTATTAAAAAAAAAAATTGGTCAATATTATTAAAAATTTCCTAACTATATAATATAATATTTACTATTAATGTAACAAATATTCTAAAGCTCAATTTTCATTATAATTAAATCATAAGTAATTTCTCTTATTTTTTAAAAGTTTTATTCTTATACTTTAACGAATTATATTAACGTTACTAAAGCATTAAAACATATTTATTAATGTTGAATGATAACTTTATAACTCTAATTCCAATATTTAAAAATAATAATACTTTATGGTTTCTTAAATAATTATGTGATATATTGTAAAACATTCATTTTAAGTAATATCATATAATACTCTTACTTCAATTTATACTATTTAAAATATACTTAATCAAAATGCTTATATTATATTCCTATCATAAAAGTAGTAAATTAAATTATAAAACATTTTGAAACTATTTTTTTTTGCGAACCTATATATCTTCTAACATTGCAATACTGAACCAAGAACTTAGATATTGCAATATCGAACCTTAGATTGTAATATTAAAACATATAGCTTAAGTTGCAATATCGAACCAAGAACTTAGATATTGCAATATCGAACCTAAGATTGTAATATTAAAACATATAGCTTAAGTTTCTTTTAATTGGACTGATTTATAAGAACCTTAAGATTTTAAGGAATATGGAGAATCGGATAATGAATGGTATGATATTTATAAAATTTAGGAAATAAATAATATTTTATTTGTGACTACAGGAGCTTTTGTGAGTTATCTCTGCATTTATTTGTGAATTAAACTTTTTCAAAATGTAGTGAAGTTTGTAACTGCAACTTCATACAATGTTATTTGATTCCTGATTTTCATATAGACTCATAACTAGTTTGACAACTACTACTTCTATTGTGGTGTATCAACATTAATGCTTAGTTTAGGGAAACTACAATCTAGAATATTTAATGGGAAAATAACAAACTTTGATTTAGCCAAATTGCATGGTTTCATTCAAAGGTATCTGAATGATTTTGTCCTAATTACATTGAGGTTATTGTCTTGCTTATGTGATACCTAGAATGAATTAGAAAAATTAGAAAAATTATTTTAATGGAGGTAGCTATGACCCTCCTTGAAATTGGCGCAATCTTGAAAATAAATCACATGACCGTAAGCATAATATTCTATAATTTTTGCTAGCATGTTTTGACGAATTCAATTATAGTCCACTATTAAAACCCCCCAAAAAAAATGTATATATACCACTAGATTAATTAATTTTTTTTTTTTACCTGGTTATTGTAAAAACTTTGAAAGTCCACTACTGTTGAAAAATAAATAATTGAAGTGACTAGTCAAGGCACCTCCTTTTAGTGATAAGATATCGTGTTATTTTTTTATTTTTATGAAGCATATATCCCTATTTTTGTTTTCTAATCTGAAAACTACCAAAACTCTTAGCCAAAAGGGTAATCAATGAAACCTCGGCAATTTATCTAAGGATTTATGCTGAGTCTATTGGATGGGAAGCCCTAACTTCGATGATTCATACCATCCTATCTTATAATTTTTAAAATATCCATGAGAATTCCAGACAAACGTGCAACTTTTTTTTGTGTTAATTAGATAATAAAGTTTTAGAAGGTAGTTATTTATAAGAGATATAAAATATATTGATAAAAATAATTAATATTGTTAGATGGACCGAGACCAGGTGCGAACTAGATTATATGTTGACTAGCACTTAACGGTTTCCAAACAACCACTATTAGAAACTCGTCTATTCTTATTTAGAATCAATACCTTGACATGGACGAAGGATGGTTTATGTAAAGGTGGATTAATAGACATAATATTGCATGGTATTGTTAAAGCATTTAACACATAGATGAACTTAATTAAGAACAAGAAGGGCTGCACCGCAGCAAGTCCCTTCCTTGACGCTGGGAGCTTCAAGAAAATGATTAGCATCTAACAAACAAGTGAGATTTTGTAATGTCTACTAGTAGTTAATCTAGACGAGACAGAGACAGTCAGTTCGATTCGTGGCAGTGCCATATTAAGTTCAACTACATTGGTTTATTAAGTTTGACTGGACAGTGCCATATTAAGTTTATTAATTACATTACCCAATAACAACGAATATACGGTAAATATGAGCTACATGCAAATGGAGATATAAGAAAAATATAGCCAAACATTTTATTGACATCAAAAGGTATGTGGAGGCGGACATGGATGTGAGACGCATGTGAACTGGAGGCAAACATGGATCTGAGCCTATTTCAGCTTATCAAAGAAATCTTGATTATACAAGTCAAACCATCCCTCAATGACTTTGCCACTAAGGATTTATAATATTGGGATTTCGGCTCTTCCCACCACTTCTGCGGAGACTCCCAATTCTTTCTCAATGCTGAACACTAGAGAAGGTGATGTATATGTGTAGTGTATGTGAAAAGTCTCATTCCAAATTGTGTTCATAGGTTCAGGAGGTAGAACTCTGGTTCTTGCAATTCTAGCAACACCAATATCTATGGTGGCATATAGTTCGTTGTGCCCTTCTGGATGGAGAAGGTCCTCAATGTTGTTGCCCACCTGCTCAAGAAAAGATCATTAACCCTATGAATTCATACCCAAACAATCAAACTAAGGGCTCAACAGGGCATCCAACAAGATCAAATACAGATGAATACTGTAAGGAGGTTCATATCATTACCCTTCCCAGTAACGTAGATAAACCTACAAGATGCAGGAATCTCGCTTGAAATATAGTAGATACCAAGATACCATGGACTACATGGGACACCATTAGGGATATTTTGTCTTTGAAATATGTGAATTAGATAATGCAAGGATGGTCGAGAGGTTCAATCATCATAAGACCACCAGAAATTTGAAAACAACACATGGAATTTGAAAACAGAGCAACTCAGAGCACATGGAATTCAAGATATGGAAAGAAAGAATATTCTTACGTTAGGAAGTAGCCTATATAGCTATTTACTAAGTGTAAGTAAATTGAGTCGCAAAATAAACCTGCACGGTAGAGAAACAATCACGATTGGATTCAATAATGGAATTATCCAATCGGTTAATCCCTGCAGTTTATATCTCAGAAAATTCATGCAGAAAAACATAGAAAGAAAGATAAAATGTATATATACAACCTAACTATGTAATCATAAACCCTCTCTAATATAAAATAAATTTATTATACAAGCATTGATACAGTAGTGGTATGTTACTAGCATTACACTATGATTAAGAGGTAGTATACACAGTTTCCAAAGTCATACAAACATAATTTATGGTAGCATGAATAAACCAGACAAAAATGCATCATAAAATTCATATAATATATTATTTGTAGCAAATTATCCAGGACAAAGGGTATACACCTCCTCCGACGTCAACAATAGGAAATAAAAATTGAATCAAAATAAGTAGTGACAGTAGTCGAATCTTGGGAAAATATCTTATCTCGCATATCGAGAAACCCATGTTGGTATACATAAAGTGAAAATACTAGAATAGAACCATGGTGCCATAAATTAATATAATAAACAATGTGAAAATAAGAAAACCTTTATCTCTGAGAATTCCTTAATTAAGCCAAAAATATAATGATCACTTAAACCTTCAATAAATTTTAATATTATCACTAAACCGAAACTACAACAAAGATAAAACCCATGCAGGACATAAAGGAACACATGAAGTATTGAATGACTTTGTGAACCGCACAGAATTCTCTCGCCACAAGTCCTATCGAAAATCACTTTGCAATTAGATGTGTGAAAGACAGTGACTTGGATGGGCACTCTTCATCAATGACCTAAAGTGGTAAGGAGGAAGATAGACAGGCATAAAAAAATGCAAGATAAATGGAAAGGAAAATTAGAATAGGTTGATTGTGCAAACCTGAAGATTAAAATTGTGGATCTTTGTTATTAATTATGCAAGTACAGAACTGATTTGGGAAATATGGTCGATATGGACGATATGTCGATTTAGATATCTTGATACTAACAACTATTAATTCAAATTAGCTAAATTAAAAGAAAAATTAAACGATATAGAATTACGTTCGAACCTGTGCCAATTTGTGTTTTGTACAAACCCGTGTCAATTTCATTTATGCTCTCCACTATCATTTTCTGCTCTGAACTCCAAAACTTACCAATCGAATTTCTCAGGGATTGAATTTACTAAGAGAGTGGAAGAGTAGATGAACATCCTTTTTTTACCAAAAATTCCAACATAAAATACCGTAATGTTAAAAAGGGAACTAACCGGAATTTCTATAGAATTAATGTCACAGCCGAGTAGAAGTTATTAATTTTGGAGATTACCTCGTAGATAATTTCGAGGAATATAACTCCCAACAAAGCAAGAATTTATTTCATGCAAAAACCGTCGGCACCACAATGCAGATGGCCCTGCCCAATTTCAGGGAAACCGAATAGAATCAAGTGGCATATAGAAAACGACTGAATCGAACCTACCTTATCGAGACTCCAGGACATCTGGACATTATGTATGAGGTTTCAAGTTATTTTTGTTGCCTGTGAACCACGTACTCATAAAGAGATATTTCTGTGACGAGCCCATTATTTACACAATGTAATTCATAATGAAATGTAACTGTTGACACATTTGAATAAAAAAAATAGGCTTAGAAAAAGTATGAACGAGAAATATTAAACATATTAATAAAATTCTAGTATGTAATTCAAAACATTTTAAAAAGTATAATTATAAAATACATAGTCTTTTATGTAACAAGACAGCGCCTGTTCGACCTGCATGCATTACACTTGGAGTTGCATAATATCTCGCCTGTCTCCAAGAGAACCATCAGCTGTCAGGAATCGACAAGTACTACTTGAGCAAGGAACACGAAAACCATCAGCTGTCAGGAATCGACAAGTACTACTTGAGCAAGAAACACGAAATTACAGGGTATTTTTCACTGTGTTGTGGCGATGAAAAGATGTTGGATGTTGAAGGAAATAATAGATATTTTTTAGCCCATTGTGAGTGAACAAGGAAGGCTCTCTAATAACTTATTGCTCTCTGATAACTCATTTGCAGTGGGAATTATTTGTGGCTTAGTTTATCTAGTGAAAGTTGTTGGTTCTCTTTATAAATTGCTCACTCTTCAAAGCTCCGGAACTCATAAAAGAGGTTAAAATAGAATCATAGGTGGCACCAAAGCAAGCGCTCCTTCCATCTAGTTCAAAATCTAGCAGTTAACCTAGTTCTAGTATTTCAACCAGCTACATTGGTAAAAACAGATCCATTGCAAACTTTGATTGAGAATGCACTGCAACAATAGGCTTTTGCAACATCGGAACTGACTTCTTCAGCATTTGAAAAGGTAAGATATAAGCTGGTTTCCTCGTTATTTTCTTGGCAGACTTCATATATATCAAGCAAAGCATCAAATTCTTTAGAATATTCATGAAAAAAATAATCGTCACTTGTCTCATTGTCCCATATTAGTTCAAAACCAAAACCCTTGAGTGAAAATGACACAAATGAACAACAAATGACGCTAAAATTGAAGCAAATGAAATACTCTTGTCTTCCTCCAAGAGATTGAGGACGCTCTCGACCTGAAAATTCCCCTTGAGCACGGCGACAACCTTCTTGGCCTCTGTGATGATGGTAAGCACGGAGGTTGTAGCCGCAAAGGAAAATGGACGTGACAAAGAAGTAGAATTTTTTCTAATCACCTTTTGGATCAAGCATAAACTAGCAGCATAAAATAGAACCTTATTGAATTTAATGTCTCTTATTATTTTGAGAATCAAGAACAATTAACCTCGCTATTGTCCCTGGAATTCTAAGATATTTCTAAAATTTGAATTGTAGTTTGAAATTCTAAAATATTTCTAAAATTTGGATTGTAAATTTTGAGAATCAAGAATAATTTGACCTCATTATTGAGAATCAATAACAATTTAAGTCGTTATTTTCTATGATATTCTAATATATTTTCAAAATCTATAATTCCAATAAAACATATTTTTAATTGTTGATTTGATTTGAAATTTTTTTAAAGAACTCAAAGAATTGATCTAAAACTTTCTCTTGCCTTTTAAATTCAGGAATATTCAGAAAATTTGTAGACGCATAGTATGGTTTTACCATGCTTATTTTGCGTGTATCAAAAGAGGATAAAAAAGCAGAAATAACTGTTGGAGGACTAACATAAGTGATGGTGATGACTGCTGGAGGGTTAACATAATAGATATATTCATCAATACTAATTTTGTGTGGGTTTGGTCCTACCCTAGATGTGAAAACAACAAAAAGCCCCAAAATACTTATAACAAGAAAACCAGGATGAAGAGAAGGCTCTATTTATAGGTTGGTGGCACCTTCAAAAATAAATAGTTACTCTAAAAAAAAATAAGAAAAGAAAAACAGGATAAAGAACAGGAAATTCAACTTGAGCTCTTACACTGGTTGGTAACAGGATTATGCTCTAAAATTATTGTTTATTGTTTACTTACACATTTGTATGCATTAAGGACAAAATTTAGAGGGAGAAGCAGTGAAGTAATGGAATATCTTACCTTGTCATGGCGGAACGAGATTTTGCGATCCTATTAATGATGAACATCGTGAATCCAACTATTGATATTCCCAGATTTCACGTTCAGGTTGAGTGAAAATAATGCCAGGCTTTCAAGTTATTTGTAACTAAGAACTAAGTGAAAATTCACAGGCTTTCAGGTTCAGGTTTAGGTTGAGTGAAAATATTCCCAGACTTTCATGTTCAAGTTCTTAGTAACTAAAATATGAGTGAAAATTATTTGAGGTTGTTGTGCCCCTCCTGTTAAGATAATCCAAGGCAAAAAACTGAATCCGTCATCAATAAGTTGTCATCGAAAACAATCACAATGTTGGCAAGTGTGGGAACATTTATTTTCCATGGCAAGTGTAGTAACAATAACAAGCCATGTGTATACATAAGTTTATGTATCTTTAAGGGTTTTGTTAATATGTCACCAAAAAATATTACATCAAATGTTTATGTACTAATGCTAGCATTAGTTAAATGAAACTGAAACTTGTTAAACGAACCTAGGTTTATCGTAATTTTGCCTCATATCTTGCCTCGATATGAGGCCAAATAAAATGTCTAAATTTTTTAGTGGTTGAAAGAGCGGTTTAAATTTTTTTATTGGTTAAGAAAGAATTATTTATTGATTAAAAAAATTGTTTATAAAATATAAAATAAAAACTTTAGGTTAATGAAATCAATTTTTAACTTGGTTTTTGTGCAAACTAATGAAAATACACAAAATCGATTACAATAGTCCCTGCAACCCTGGAGGGGCAGGGACTAATAACTTGAACAATTCAATCTATATATTAGATTCTAACAAGTTAGACATACATGTCACGGCCGATGATAAAAAAAATCGTTATAATGGGAAATTTGCAGCTGAGATCCATGAGGCTCTACAAGGTATTTTGTGAAATTAGATTTTCGTTACATGCATAGTAATTATTTTGCTTTAAAAAAAATATTATTTTATTTAAAAAAAAAAATTATATATATATATATATATATATATATATATGAATTGGTTTAATTTTAAAATTCCAATTAGTAAAAAATATATTATTAGCTAAATACAATGTTTCTTTTTTGTTTAGAAATATTATAATATATTTAGAACATCCAAGAATGTAATTATATTAAGATATCATGCATGTACAAGTATGTAAATTTTATAACATTCTTTTAAATTAAAATCATAACTGTTGATTGAAGAGAAAGCTTCTCTATAATTACATGCAAACAAAAGTTCCGCAAGTTTATCTTTAATAATAAATAATAAAGAAAGTTTATTTACTTATGTAATGTCCCCTAATAATGATAAAAATAATAAATAATATAATATAATATAATTAAATAAATAATAATTCAATAATAGTAAATACAGAACAAATAATAAAAAGAATAATAATAAAAATAAATAAAATAGTAAATAATAAATTACAGTTCTAAATAATAATATATAAAAGTAAATTATAAAATAAGTGAAGTTAACAAAAGTAACAAGGAATAAAATAATAAAGAGTTAAACTAAGAGAACCATAAAAATAGTAAAAATAAGTAAAGTTAACAAAAAGTAAAATAAAATAAAACAAGAAAGAGTTAAATTAATAGTAATATTAAATTAAGTAAAACTTAAAATAAAGAAATAAAAGTTGCATGTCAACACATGGAATGTGTGCATGCGGTTCCCCTTCCATTGTTTGGTCTATTTAATATACATTGAGGCATATTCATTCATCATTCCTTCATCCATTCTCTTGGGAGAAAGGTATTGTGAGGCAAAGGATTGCCTCACAGTAGTATGTTGATTGAGGGCTCGCAAGTGGCTAGTTGTGGAAAGATTATATGTAGTTGATCCTACGGTTGGGTGGAGAGTCGTCCCCAAAACTTTGTTGTGGTTAGAGAAATTCAAATAGCATTCAACTTTGGAAACTCAAGTAAGAAATATCGCCATTATAGGTAAATCATCTTTGCTCGTGTTTATGAGATTTCTATGTTGGCTTGTTAATAGTATGTGTGTTGATTATTAATTTCATAATTGATATAATTTGTTTCATGTTAAATTTTCGGGTTGTTACATATGGTATGAGAGTGGGTTTCAACTCTATGTGACCTCTGAGTAAAAGTTTGAAAAAAAAATATATACTTGATTTTGATTGTGATGATAGGGAAGAATTTAATCAAGTAGATTAGAGAAATACAAATAAGTTTTAATTTAAAAAAAAAATTGTTTAAATAAATAGTGTGCAACTTCATAGTCTTAAGTAAGGAATATCGCCATTACAGGTAGGTCGTCTTTGCTCGTGTTTATGATATTTCTATGTTGGCTTGTTAATAGTTTGTGTGTTGATTATTAATTGCATAATTGATATAATTAGTTGCATGTTAAAATTTGGGGTTGTTACACTTGTGGTTGGGTAGATGCACTGAAATGTTGTTCCTCCCTTAGGCCATGTGTTTTGAGATCGTGTGGTCAGCGAGATGCATTAAAATGATGATTCCTACCTTAGGTTGTGCATTTTGAGACATCGTAGTTGGAGAGATGCACTGAGATGAGTTGGACTCTATGTATCTTTCCTTATGATGAGACTTGCGATCTCTCCCCTAGGTTTGTGGTTGTGATACCTATGGATTAGTTAGGGAGATTGATCTTTATAGAGAGAGAGAGAGAAAGAGAGAGATTTGTATTTGTGATCTCTTCCTTAGGCTAGGAGTTGTGAGACCTATGATTGGTTAAGAATATTGATCTTGAGAGAGAGAATTAAAAGTACCTCCCTGGATAAGAGGGGGTTTTGGAAAATATGGTAGCCATGATCAATATTTTCATCATAAAGAAAAATTGAAAATTTTAAAATTTTTATTTTTTGCTCCAAAATATATTTAAGTCAGACTCCTATTATTTTAGGTCAAATGGGCCCCTAATAGGAACCATTGGACCCCCTTGGAAGTCTATATAAAGGAGATTTATCCTCCTCATTTTAGACATTAATCAATCTCTTGTTGAGCTTTGATCTAGCAAAATTGGGAGTAGAAGGAGGAGGTCAAAATCTAAATGAAGGAAGACTTGGAAATTTTCTTGGGGTCTCTCTTGCTCTTGGTTACTATTTTGAATATTATCTTGCTATCATTATTGCATATGTATTGATGAATCTATAAATCTCACTCTCCCATAAGCAAAAAAAAAAATCTAGGTTTTCCCCTTTTGGGTTTTTCCTTGGCCTCGGGCCTAAATTTTATTTGTCTCTTGGCTTATTGTCTCATGGTTATATTTACTAATCTTACATTTTTTATGGTTGATATTTTCTTATGTGCCACTTCTTAATGATACTAAATGTTATTAATGCTAAATAATCATTGGAAGTAGTTACCCGTTGAAGGAAATTATTTTTGTAGCTTGTGTGCCCCAGAAAAATCAACATGATAGACCTCAAATAAAGTTACCATCAAATGAGAACCAAAGCAGAAGAATTATGGAAGATAGTTTTCAAGAAAATCAAAGTTTGTATGACTGCTTAGTGAAACCTTTTATTTTATGTAATTCAACTATAAATTTCATGTGATTGATGAATGATGTGCTATACCATTTTATTGATTCTTTAGTGGTAGTACTCGATAACGTATTAATATTTAGTAATACTTGGCAAGAACACATCTCACATGTGACACAAGTACTAGAGAATTAATGAAGAATTAATTGATAAAAAATTTGAAGAATTGTGAGCCCAGGAAGGGGTCCTTAATTGATCTTGGAAACATGATCGGTGAAGGATAGTTGAATGTGAATTCAAACACATCCATCATCCAATGGCCTATTTTTACAATATTAATAGAGTTTACAAGCTTTATGGGAGAAAATCAATATTTTAGGAATTTATTTACCAACTTTTCCACAGTAGTAGCATTTTTGCATGTCATGACCAAGGATGGGAAGAGATTCCATTTGCGTAATCCACGACAATGAGCATTCAACTTACATGAGTAAGAATATTAATAATTCTTCGGTCCTTTCCATGTTGGAAATTAACAATGATTGTTTGAGTTGGATATTGAGGCCAATGAATATTAATTAGGAGTACTGCTTATGCGAGGATGAATATTGGTATGTTATCATTCATAATCAATTCATGAAGTAGTACTTGAATACTCCACGTATAATAAAAAGTTATATGATTTTTTACAAGTAGTGAAGAAATGGAAATACTACATCCCAGTAAAAGGAACCAAACCCTATAGTACCTACAAAGTCAAATAAATATATAGCAAGTGAGACATTAAAAGTTTTTAGGATTCTTGCAACAATTCAACCTATTAATAAAGTACAAGATTGGATTTATAAAAAAAAATATTTGATATTCTTTCATAACTCTCACTTATGTAGATTGCAACTATTGGAGTGATCATGGGGATTAATCCCTTCAATCATGAATTATTGAGTGAATAATGTATAGGATATGGATATTCTAGAGGAGTGTACAACTAAGTGAAGGAGATTTCATTCACTTCCCTGAAAGGAAATTAATATCACCTCTAATATAGACTAATTACTATTATCGAAATTTTGAGGTAAAAAATGGGCCTCAAAATGAAAATGTGCTAACAAATTAAAACTTAAAAGAACAAATAAGATTCAAGGTGATGATTTCATCCCCAAGGATAAATATTTTTTAGGGAAAAGAGAAAAAATACTTTTTAAAATCATATTTTCAATTTATATCATTATAGGTTTACTCAAATTTCTTGATACCCTTGATACCCTTAACCAAGACCTTTTACTTAGGCTGATAATTAGAATTGCATTTAATTAAGACATTAAAGAACATAAAGGAATAAGTGTATGTTGTAAATAAGAGGAACATAATATGACAAGATCAACAATCATAAGAACACGTCGTTTGATGAAGGAGTTCGTCTAGGAGGGACTACATCTCCGGGCCTCGGTGTCAAGATGGTGTAGGCTGCTGCATTATGTGTTGTAAGAAGAAGATGTACATGGATGTGTTTCCCTATGACATACAAGGAAAGATTTCCCTCACACAGGAGTGGCTTGACTTCTTTAAGAGATGTTCCACTTTGGAACTCTCATACAAAAAGAAGACTCCTATTAGTATGACCATAGTTGGCATGTAATAAATAAGAGTATCCCGCCAATCCTAGAAAACAAGGGATATCGACAATACACATATGAAAACAAGAATCCCGCCAATGTGGCATAAAATGGATCTCATACATGACACAAATCCATAGCTGAAAATACATCAATAAAAACATAAGGCAAGATCCCACGACTCATGTATCAACCGAGATTTGCAATACATAATGCATCTCAAAGAGAAATAAATGAAGAAGTACATGGAATCCACATCATATAGCTCATGCTGCCATTTTCTGAAGGTTGAGATGCTCTGCGGCTGAATCTGAAAACACCATCAATCTTGTGGCATTGAAAAAGGTGAAAATGACTGCTCACTTTTGGAAATCTAACACTTGCATAACCCACTTCCAAAAGTGGCTGAAAATTTGAAAACTCGGATGAAGAAACTGAGCACGCTATCAGACTCGTGGCATCGAGTAGTGCAAAAACGACATAAAATTTGTCCCATTTGGACAAAGTCAAAAATTTTCCCTCCTGAAAATGGGGCTCAATCAAGGTTCCACCTGGCTCTTTTCTGGCTAATGGTTCCACCTCCTTGATTTTCGTGTAGCAATGTACCTACAAATAAAAATTGAAATATGTGCATCTCCTCAAATTCCGTGCCCATAATTGGCTGCAAAATAAAATTAATCTTTTTCAAAATCATGCTTCTTCTCCATGCTTGGATTCCCCCCACGCACAGCAAATAAGTTGGGTTTAAGTATTTTCCGTGGGCAGACTTTACAAGTCAAGGCCATTGGCCTAGTCGTAAAAATGGGAAATTAATTAGGGGAGGTTAGGGTTAACTACCCGCCCCCCAACAATAGATATGACATGTGTCAAGCGGTGGGGTGGTGTCGTGGGGTCCGACAAGGGTTTGTGCCCACCAACCCATTTTTAATATGCATTTTTATATGACGCGGGGAAGTCGACGGGGGTCATGGCCCGCCAACTTTTTTCTTAATTAAATTTTTTTTGATATTTAAAACAATAATAGCTATTTTCAAAAATTCTGAAAATAGGCCGAAGGAGACAAATTAAGTGTCCCACAAATTCGCCTGGAATCTGGCCGAGGCTAGCGGGGATCCAGTGGCTGGGTTTCGTCCAAAATGTTGCCTCCTTAACCTGCCCAGTCATCCAAGTCAAACCAAAACTTTGACCGCTCCTAACTCCTTCATACGGACTTGGAATTGAGAGTCGTCTACGCCGTTGGAATCTGAAAGACGAAATCTACAACCTGAACCTAGTTTGAGAGACTTTCGAACACTTTGATTTTTGAGCCTTATGTACTGAGCCACTTGTACTTGTACCTGTTTAATCCACCTGGATCAATCATCCCCACTAAGGATCTTTTGGTCCTCCAAAAGCATCAAGATTTACCTATCATCAACTGTCTGCAAATGTCATTAAAACGCACATCCCCACATGACTCCTTCACCTGGCGTACTTCGGAATCAAGATGCAAAGCCATCATGTACAATTGCTGCAATGCAATGTATGAAAAGTAACATCCCTTGAAGACTCCTTCACTTCTCATACTACGAAATCAAGATGCAAAGCCATCATCTACAACTGTTGTAATGCGATGTCTGAACAAGCACATCCCTTAAAGACACCTTCAACCCTCGTACTTCAGAATCAAGATGCAAAGCCAACACCTGCAAATGTTGTGGCACGAATGTGTGAAAGGCACATCTCTTGAATATTCATTTATATGTCGTATTTCGGAATCAAGATGTAAAGCCAACACCTGCAACTTGTTGCAACACAAGTCTGGGAAGAAACATCCCTCGAAGACTCCTTCACCTCTGTCCTTCGGAATCAAGAATGCCAACACCTACCTAAAGCTGCAACAAACATTACATTCTCAATGTGACCAACAATGACCCAAATATTTCCATAATTTGCACAAGTTTATAACATGTACTCGGTGGTCAAGCTTACAACAAAATGGAAATCATACCTCAACAAAATTACAAGACCAGACCTCATCGTCGCATTTCGAAGTGATGGAAAAACTCCTCAACACTTTTACATGAAAGAAATGCATCAGACAACTCATAGAACATGACTAAAACATAATCGTTGCACCTCGAAGTGATGGCAACACATCATCACTTTTACATGAAAGAGATCCAACACACGACTTATAAAACAAGGCCAAAAGAATATCATGGTCGCTTAAACGAGTGATGGAAACACATCATCACTTTCATAATAAAAATGTGACAAATGATTTACAAATATGGCCGTGACAAGCTTAACATTTCTAGAAAAATACAATCTAGAAGAACCACTTCTCACTTATTAAAGCGAGTGGATCATTTCCCTGTGGCGAACTTACTTGTCGATCAGCTCTTTCGACTTGTGTATGCATGGGTGCTTTGTCTTTAAGGTGTTGCTCTGGATGAAGTTTCCATCATGTGGCTCTTTGGTGTCCACTTTGGTCACAATGGGTGCAAAAGTTCTTTTTCCTCCAAACCTGCTTAACCGATTTATTTTTCTGTTGGGGAGAAGGTTGTTCATGCCTCTTCCTCCTTTGTGCTACCATCCTCTTCCAGCACTCAGAAATCACATGGTTATTTAAACCACAAAAATAACAAATTTTACGATGCCATATTTTACAACTGTGGTTATCAACATTCTTATAATCAAATTGCACACTCGAATAATGAGACTTAGTATACCTTTTGGGGTGGTCTCTGGTGCGATCATGATGGTGGGAGCTCGCCTTAGTTCTTTTACTGCAACGTGCACTGCCATGGGACGATGGCGAAGTGTCCCCATCATTCCTTTTCCTTTGATATTTCATCATTATCTGTTTGCCTTTGATGTCCTTCGAACATCCTTCTTCATTGCACCCCAAACCTGCATAACGAGGTCTCTACACAACCTCCAATGGTTCGGTTATGCCTTGGCCACAGACGTCAAGTCCTCCTCCTCTATACCCCATATTGGTGAGGAGTCTCATGCTAGTTCCTGCAATGGGTATCTCCATGCTTCCAATTGAAATTATGTCATGTGAAGAAACTAAAGAACAATCAACATTGTTTACCTTAGGTGTTCATTGCGAAACAGATGAAGAAAGTTGTTGTAAGCCTTCATTGCACTTCACTTCCATCAATGCCTCTGACACGGCTTGTAGCTGAAGCTGAAACTGCTGCATCTCCTCCTTCTATTTTTGTAGAAATGATTTTAAGGCATCATGATCTTCTTGCAAAATTTCCTTGTTGTGCTTCAATCCTTCCCACGCCTCTATCATGGCTTGCAACTACTGCTTCTCCTCCTTCTCTTCCAGTAGGAGGGTCTTCAACGTATCATGATCTTCTTGAATAATTTCATTGTTGCACTTTCAATATTCCCATGCTTTTTTTGTGGCCTGCAACTGAAGCTGCAACTGATGTTTTTCCTCCTTCTCTTCGTGTAGGAGGGTCTTCAATTCTTCATTCTCTGCTTCTTGTATTTAATATGACTCGTAAAACATGTCCGCTTTCTCGGACACCCTGAGCATGGTTTCATACATGTCCTTGACATTCTCCATGGCTCAACTCAGCAAACGTTCAATGTTCACGCCTGCAATCCAATCATCATGAAGGCCTGCTCTGATACCACTTGATCCAGAGTAAATTCTTGATACCCTTGACCAAGACCTTTTACTTCAGTTGATGATTAGAATTGCATTTAATTAAGAAGTTAAAGAACATAAATGAATAAGTGTATGTTGTGAATAAGAGGAACATAATATGACAAGATCAGAAATCATAAGAACATGTCGTTTGATGACGGAGTTCGTCCAGGAGGGACTACATCTCCGGGCCTCAGTGTCAAGATGGTGTAGGCTACTACATTATGTGTTGTAAGAAGAAGATGTACATGGATGTGTTTCCCTATGAAATACAAGGAAAAATTTCCCTCACGCAGGAGTGGCTTGACTTCTTTAAGAGATGTTCCACTTCGGAACTCTCATACATAAAGAAAGACTCCTATCAGTATGACCATAGCTGACATGTAATAAATAAGAGTATCCTGCCAATCCTGGCAAACAAGGGATCTCAAAAATACACATATGAAAACGATCATCCCGCCAATGTGGCATAAAATGGATCTCATACATGACACAAATCCATAGCTAAAAATACATCAATAACAACACAAGGAAAGATCCCACGACTCATGTATCAACCGGGATCTGCAAGACATAATGCATCTCAAAGAGAAATAAATGAAGAAGTACATGGAATCCACATCATATACCTCATGTTGCCATTTGTTAAAGGTTGAGCTGCTCTGCGACTGAATCTGAAAACACCATCAATCTTATGGTGTCGAAAAAGGTGGAAATGACTACTCACTTGTGGAAATCTAACACCTGCATAACCCACTTCCAAAAGTGGCTGAAAATTGAAAACTAAAATGAAGAAAATAAGCACGCCATCAGACTCGTGGCGTCGAGTAGTGCAAAAACGACATAAAATTTGTCCCATTTGGACAATGTCAAAATTTCGCCCTCCTGAAAATGGGGCTCAATCAAGATTCCACCTGGCTCTTTTCTGGCTCATGGTTCCACCTCCTTGATTTGCGTGCAGCAATGTACCTGCAAATAAAATTGAAATCTGTGCATCTTCTCAGATTTCGTGCCCATACTTGGCTGCAAAATAACATTAATCTTCTGCAAAATCGTGCTCCTTCTCCATGCTTGGATTCCCCCCACGCATAACAAATAAGTTGGGTTTAAGTATTTTCCGTGGGTGGAATTTACAAGTCAAGGCCATTGGCCTAGTGGTAAAAATGGGAAATTAATTAGGGGAGGTCAGGGTTAACTACCCGCCCCCCAAAAATACATATGACATGTGTCAAGCGGTGGGGTGATGCCATGGGGTCCAGTGGGGGTCATGGCCCGCCAGCCCATTTTTAATATGCGTTTTTATATGATGCGGGGAGGTCAGTGGGGGTCATGGCCCGCCGGCCTTTTTCTTAATTAATTTTTTTTGTTATTTAAAACAATAATAGCTATTTTCAAAAATTCCGAAAATAGGCCGAAGGAGACAAATCAAGTGTCCCACAAATTCGCTTGGAATCTGGTTAGGGCTAGCGGGAATCCAATGGCCAAGTTTCGTCCAAAATGTTGCCTCCTTAACCTGCCCAGTCATCCAATTCAAACCAAAACTTTTATCGCTCCTAACTCCTTCATACGGACTCGAAATTGAGTGTTGTCTACGCCGTTGGAATCAGAAAGACTAAATCTACAACATGAACCTAGTTTGAGAGACGTTTGAACACTTTGATTTTTGAGCCTTCTATACTGAGCCACTTGTACTTGTACCTGTTTAATCCACCTGGATCAGTGACCACACTTGAAATTTGAGTAAATATATAAGGATATATGATATTCCATTGGACAATTTGTCACCACAAATATGATAAAGAAAATTCACTTAACTCTGGAAATTATACCATAAGGGCTAATTTTTCCTTAGATTTCTAGAATTATTAACTTATTATCTTCTACATATCCATGTGAAATATAAATATGCAGAAAATGGGGAGAGAATAGGAAATCACTCACAAAACCACAATAACACAAGATATGACCTAGGAAACCTTTTCAGGAAAAAAACCCAACTAGAAGGTGTGACTACTTTTCTCTCTCTCTCTTTCTCTAAATGGAAAAGGATGCAACTACAATGGAGTGAGACCTATGGCCTATAGGTTTCGATAGAAAAAAAACACTCCCAACGCTCTCACTCTCTCTATCTCTCTCTCTCTCTCTCTCTCTCTCTCTTAGTGAGTCTCCTCATATATGGAAAAAAATGCACTCAAATAGAGTGAAACCCCTTCTATCTCTCTCTCAACGAGTCTCCTCATCTATGGAACAAAATGCACTCAAATAGAGTGAAACCCCTTTTCCTCCCAGTGACTCAGTTATCATTTAACCTTATATCCAATTAGGGGTTAAAATTGACCTATTCAACCTTTAATATGAGTTAAAACTTGACCATCTTAGAATTTTATTCATAGTGTCCATGTGGCTAGCCCCTTTTTCATGAGTAACAAGGTTTTGTGTGGCATCCTCTCATATTATGGTGGTCAATTTTGATAGGTCAACCTCCGAGAGGCATACCTTTGTCATATGATCTCTGATTGTGGTGATTTTCACGTCATTTAAAAGGTATCAATGTGTGGATTATAAAATATAGGTCGATAGTAAGGCCCATAACCACCAAAAGTGGTCATTTAAAGCCTCATAATGGCTCCTAAAGTTTTTTCACCCAAATTCTCCCAGCTAGGACCACTAGTAAAATTATCCTGCAAGTTAATTCCTCCATATTTTCCACTCTAAAAGTATTAATATGGATGAAAAATATTTTACTAATGCAATCTATATCAAGATAAATCAAAGATATAATTAAAAAGTAGTTTTATTTATTTTCCTTTAATAATTCATAACTTTTATTTTATTATTTTTACCATTATTTTTTTACTTTCCTTTGGAGGCCCACTTTAGACCTCAAAATTCCCCTAATAAAAGTGTGCATACCACAAATTAAAACGATTTAGTTGAATAGATAAGCCCACACTTCCAATATCATTAGCATATCAGAGTAATGAAGACAATGAAAATTTTGTAGAGCTATGTGTATTAGCTAAAGATATAGGAGTAGTGATCTAAGTGGATATCGTTGTCCACCCCCCTCTTCCACTAACTTAATGGTTCTATATAGTATTGGCAATGTTTCTACAGATTTTTGGGTCCCAAAAGTTCGTGCTCATTTTGAGGCTCTAATGGTATTTTTTGGCAATTCAAGAGGCCAAGGTTGTTGTGACATACCTTAAGCTCTAGTCCTAGCCAAAAGTTGTGATTATTGGATAGTTTCTTCAATGACCTATTGTACACCCCAAAATAAGATTGTATGCAAATAATTGTGCCCTTGAAAAACTGACATATCAATTAACCACCTTGGGGTCCACAAACCTTTTGGAGCTTCACTCCTAGGGTTAGGGTTTTGGACATTTAGGGTTCTTTATTTATGTTTAAAATTCATTGTTATAGCCTCTTGTAATATATTTTGTGAATAAGTGTACCCACAATCTCTCTCTCTCTCTCTCTCTCTCTCTCTCTCTCTCTCTCTCTCTCTCTCTCTCTCTCTTCAAAGATAAGCTACCAACATTCTAGATAATTTATGTTATACATTGTTTTTCTATTTTATTTATAAACAAAATTTTGGTTTTCACTATATTATTGTGCTCTTTTCAATATTTATATGAATGTGTTCTATTTCCTTTACCACCTTTTATTTTGTCCCCTATATAACCCCGATCAAGCAAGTGGTAACATTTTTTATTGGCTATATTTTTTGTTTCACAAGTAAGCCAAGATATATAATTATTGGGTTCTATTATTCCATTTGCAACACCAAGCAAGGCTTGGGAGAGCATCTTCATAGACTTAGTTGGAGAAATTCTCATATCCCATATAGGTCATGACTATTTTTTTGTTGTGGTAGACTACTCGAGAAAGATATGTTTACTCATTCCATGCAAAAATATGATCTCTAGAGGAAAAGTCATTAAGTAATTTTTAATCATGTTTGAGTACATTTTGGATTTCCCAACTCCATATATCTAATTGAAATGATGGTTTTCTAGGTAGGTTTTAGGCAAAACTTTGGAAGAGAATGGATACCAAGTTAAGGTACTCAACTTCATTTCATACCCAAACTAATGGACAAATAGAAGTTGTCAATTGAACATTGGTATAATTTTTGAGAGGGTACAATAGCAAGCCTCCAAATACTTGGGATGAATAATTGTTATACAACATTCATACAATCAAGCACTACATTTTTCCACCAATAAGTCTCCTCTTAAGAATTGTTTTGACTGTTTACCCCCTTTTTCATTTAACATTTTTTATGGAAAATAGAAATATAAAATCAAGTTGCAAGGAGAGATGAGAAGGAAAACACATATGTGGATGGAATTTAGAATTCATTTGAAGGCAACATAGTAGCTCCATAGAATGTAGTAGCAATATAATTGCAAAATTGACCAAAATAGAGAAGATCATAAGTTGGATATTGTTGATATTCAACAAGAAAAAAATTTGGCACCCATGGTCCTAGTGAAAATTAAGCACCTATACTAGGGTGGGGCCCACGGGCTATTTTTAGGTGCATATCAATTTTTATCATCACTTAATTTAGATGGACATTAAACTATAATATATTCTCAATGTGGACTTGAAAATAGTTAACTAAAGTGGCAAAACAGTTAGCTAAGTGAATTTCGAGTTAAGAGGTTGGTTGGTGGGACATGCAGAGTGACTCCAGTTGTAACTGAGTGATTCTAATTGTAACAGACTTGGAAGTGCAGCGGTGCACGAGTTGGTGTAAGTTGTAAATAGTTTAACTCGGTTAAGTGAGTTAAGCTTAGTTGTGCTAGTTGTAACTGAAGATACACTAGTGAGAGATCAAATGAATTAAATGTTAATTAATTCACATGTAGTGATCTTACATGCAATTGAATATTTACTAATATTAACTGCATGCATGTCAGATCTAGTGGAGACCTAGTTGAGTTCTAGGTGAAAGGGAAGATAACTATCAGTTGTGACATTATCTCCTTGCACACATGCAAGAACACACACATTGGATGAGACCATGATATTTGTGCAGTCAAGGCAGTCAAGAAGGCATCTTTTCATGGATTTATTTCAGTAGGGATTGCGCAATGAAGGCAGGTTGTTTCGAGACAGTAAATTGGCTAAGGGATTTTCCAATTTTTGTATGACAGTGTGAGACAATTAGCTGATTTACTGAGAGCTCTTATGAGAATATTTGTGTATGTAATTATTTCATGATCCATGATCTAATATACAATAGAAAATAGTGGAGTTTTTAGCTATAATCTTTCCCCAGGAAATTATCTGTGTTGTGTGTGATTAATATTTCTTCATGCTTATGTAATTTGCGATTGTGTTTTTAATTCCACAAAGATTTGTAGAAGTGATTGGTTATTTAAATTTATCACATTGTTAGATCGGGTGAATTCAATATATACATGCATATTGTATAATTTCTACATGGTATCATAGCACAAGAAATTGCATAAGTGAAGCAGGAGTTTATTTTGTGACTGGATAGAATTTGAATTTGCAGAAAGACTTTCTTGGTGCTACATCTGATTCAAGATCGAAATGGCTTTCAATGGATTTAGGTTAGAGTATGCACTCGAGGGTGGTTCGAACTAAATTTCTTGGAAGGACAAGATGGAGGCGGTACTCAAAGACAATGGCTTAAAGGAATTCATTGAAAAATATGTTCCTAAGCCAGATGTTTCCAATCTTGATGCATGGCCAAAGAAAGTGGCAAAGGCGAGGAGGATCTTGTTGGAGGGAGTACGAGACCACATTGTCTCAAGCCTCCATGGGAAATCCACGCCATATGTTATGTGGAAGGCTTTGACAGATCTATTTCAAAGCAACAACTACCGTAGGAAATTGGCACTCAAAGATAAACTCAGGAAGATCAAGATGGAAAAGGGAGACACCATTCCAAAGTATCTTGCAAAGTTTGTCCAATGTCGAGATGAATTGGGGAGTGTGGGAATAACAGTCGTTGATGATGATTTGGTGAGTCTGGCTCTCTTAGACTTCCTAAGAGTTGGCATAGTTATGAATACTCTGTCAACGGACGGGAAAAAATGTCGGATTGGGAATGACTATGGTCGGATCTGGTGCAGGAGGAGTTTAAGCAGAACACCAGAGATGGCTCTTCATCAAAGCATGATAATGAAGAGGATTGTGCTTTGGCTTCCAAGGTGAAGAAGGGTAAGGGGAAGAAATTCCATTCTAAATCTGAGACTAAAGGCAAGAAATAGGACATGTCCAAGGTGAAGTGTTTTCAATGTCACGAACATGGGAATTTTGCTATTAACTGTCCACAAAGGAAGAAGAACAAGAAGGTTGTTGGAGATGCAGATAGTGAGGCCCTTACCTCACAATTTGAGCTTTACTTCTCCTTGATTGCATGCATGGTGTCAAGTGCATTGGGATCGATGTGGTATTTGGATAGTTTTGCTTCCTTTCACATGATGGGAGACAAGGAACTTTTCAGTGACTTGGAGGAGAAAGATCTCCAGATGCATATTGAGATGGGTGAAGACAGACGATACAATGCTACCGGGATTGTACCATTACCTTTCAAAGGGATTCAGGTAAACTATTTCAATTAAAATATGTGATGCATGTACCAGGTCTGAAGAAAAATTTGGTCTCAGTCGCAATGTTGGAGGACAGAGGCTATGATGTTGTTTTTAATGATGGAAAACCTTTCCTGCGACATAAAATAATGGGTCAAGCCAAGAGGATAGGGATTTGAGTTAATAATCTCTACAAGATAGAGTTAGATGATTGTGCTGCCATGGTGTGAAAGACGGAGAAAGTGGTGAGCCGAGATGAGGGAAAATTATGGCACAGGTGATTGGGCCATCTTCATCATAGAGCCTTGAAATTCATGCAGCAAATATCTATTGGACTTCCAATGGGAACACTTTCTTAGTTAGATCATTGTAAGGGTTGCACCATGGGGAAGTATGTAAAGTCCACCTTTCATGAGGAGGAGAACCGTGCTTTGGGGATCCTTGAGAGAGTTCACACGGATGTATGTGGGCCATTCTCGTTTGCTTCAACAACAAAACATAAGTACTATGTAATTTTTTTGATGAATTTTCTCGTAAATGTTGGATCTTCTTCATGCAAAAGAAAGATCAAACATTCTCTAAGTTCTGTGAGTTTAAGGCATTAGTGGAGAAAGAGACGGGGAAGCAAGTGAAGGCTCTTAGGAGCGATAATGGTGGAGAACACATCTCTAACGAACTCAAGAACTTCTATAGAAAATAAGGAATTCGAAGAGAACTCATAGTGCCTCATAACCCACAACAGAATGGGGTCGTGGAGAGGAAGAACAGAACGATCATGGGTGCAACATGAGCAATGTTACATGATCAAGTCCTACCAATGCATTTGTGGGCAGAAGCATGCAACATTGTGGTTTATGTCCAGAACCGTTGTCCTCATAGAGTACTTGGCATGAGTACACCTAAAGAAGCTTTCACTGGTAAGAAACTAGATGTTTCACACTTTAAGATTTTTAACTCATTTGTTTATGTGCATGTGACCAAGGATGCCAGGAAGAAGCTGGAGCCGAATGCTGAAGTTGGGATTTTTGTGGGGTACACAAAAACACCCCATAATTATCGTGTGTATTTTCAAAACAGTAGAATGATTTTTGTGCAATGGGATTAAAATTTTATGAGGGGAAATCCATGTGGTTGTCACTTGAGAGGGAGGTGGACTTGCATGTGGAGGAGGAACTGTTGGTTCCCAAAGATGAGTCTCAAGATGTGGATCACCCACATGAGGAGGTTCATGGAGGGAAGGAAATCACTCATGCAGAGCCATCCATTAGAAATGGTAGAAAGCGCACCACGAAATCTGATATGCTGAGACTTGATGTCGCAGAGAATGTAGGAGCCCCTACTTCACAGTGCAGATAGAGTTAGTCTCCTGACCGATTTACTGGATACATGGCTCTTATGAGAAAATGTATTGTGACTGAACCATCTTCCTTTCAGGAAGTAGTGTAACAGCCTACTTTGGTTGATGCAATGGTGGAGTATGACTCCATTGTCAAAAAAAGTGCATGGGAAATTGTCCCAAGACCGGTTGACAAATCGGTGGTAGGTTCAAGATGGATCTACAAGGTAAAGCAAGCTGTTGATGGGAGTGTCGAGAAATACAAGGCCAGATTTGTGGCTCGAGGCTTCTCACAGATCGAGGGGATAGATTATGATGAGAATTTTGCACCTGTGGCAAGGTACTCTTCCATAAGGACCATCCTTGCACTCTCAGTGCAGATGGGCTGGCGCATTCATCAGATGGATGTGAAAACTATGTTTCTGAATGGGATCATTTAGGAAGAGGTCTATATAGAGAAACCTAAAGGTTTCGAGATCTTCAACAGCGAGTCACATGTGTGCAGGCTCAAAATAGTGTTGTATGGATTGAAGCAAGCACCCTGTGCTTGGTACACTCAGATAGACATCTATTTCGTCGGATTAGGCTTCACCAAAAGTGAAGTAGATGCAAAACTGTACCGGATTTTGGTTGAGGGTAAGCTATTGATCATTTTTATTTATGTTGGTGATTTAATTTTGACTAGTGATGAGCAGTTGATACACTCATGCAAGGAGGATCTTGCAAGGGAGTTCGAAATGAAGGACATGGACCTCCTTCATTATTTCCTTGGATTGGAAATATGGCAGCGGGATGGTGAACTTTTTGTGCCTCAAGGCAAGTATGCAAAGGCTATACTGGGTAATTTTAACATGGAGAGATGCAAACCCATGGATGCGCCTCTTCCAAGAAATTGGAGGAAAGAGGATGCTACTTTTGGAGAGGTAGTGGATGTTATTGTTTATTGACAGTTATTGGGTTTGCTATTGTATATAGTGAACACGAGACCAGACATTTGCTATGCGGTTAACCAGCTGATTCAAGGTATGTTTAAGCCTACCGAGCTCTTTTGGAAGGCAGGGAAGCATGTCTTGAGATACCTGAGGAGCACATCAGAGTATGGTCTATGGTACAAAAGAATGGATGGAGTGAAGTTACATGGCTTCACGGATGCATATTGGGCTGCCAGTCCATCAGACAGAAAGTGCACATCAGGGGGGTTCTTTAGTATCAGGTCTACAGTTGCTTCTTGGTACAACAAGAAGCAAAGATTCGTGGCACTTAGTTCAGAAGAACCGAAATACATAGCAACAATTCAAGCTGCATGTGAGGCTATCTGGATTAGAAAGATCTTGGTTGGTTTGTTTGGTTCTCATATGGATCTGACAATGATTCAACGTGATAATCAGAGTTGCATTAAACTCTCGATTAATCTTGTGTTTCATGATAGGTCCAAGCATATAGATATCTAATATCATCATCTCAGAGATTGTGTGCAAAGGAGAATTATGTTGCTTCAGTACATTCCCACGGAAGATCAGGATGCAGATATTCTGATGAAGGCACTCACCAGGAGCAAATTCGAATACCATAGAGACAGGATCGGGGTGAAGGATAATCCCTTTCTTGTTGAGATGGAGTGTTGAGATTCAACAAGAGATTTTTTTGGCACCCATGATCCTAGTGGAAATTAAGCATCATACTAGGGTGGGGCCCACAGGCTATTTTTACATGCATATCTATTTTTATTATTCCTTAATTTATATGAACATTAAACTATAATCTATTCTCAATGTGGACTTGAAATTAGTTAACTAAACTGGAAAATCAGTTAGCAAGTGAATTTCGAGTTAAGAGGTTGGTTGGTGCGACATGCAAAGTGACTCCAGTTGTAACTGAGTGTTTCTAGTTGTAAAAGAGTTGGAAGTGCAGTGGTGCATGAGTTGGTGCAAGTTGTTAATAGTTTAATTCAGTTAAGTGAGTTAAACTCATTTGTGCTAGTTGTCACTGAAGATACACTAGTGAAAGATCAAGTGAATTAAATATTAATTAATTCACATGTAGTGATCTCACATGCAACTAAATATTTACTAATATTAACTGCATGCATGTCAGATCCAGTGGAGACCGAGTTGAGTTCTAGGTGAAAGGGAAGATAACTATCACTTGTGACATTATCCGCTTGCACACATGCAAGTACACACACATTGGATGAGCCCATGATACTTGCGCAGTCAAGGCAAGCAAGAAGGCATCTTTTCGGGGATTGCTTTCAGCAAGGATTGCGCAGTGAAGGCAGGGTGTCTGGAGACAGTAAATTGGCTAAGGGATTTTCCAATTTTTGCATGACAGTGTGAGACAATTAGCTGATTTACTGAAAGCTCTTGTGAGAAGAGTTTTGTATGTAATTGTTTCATGATACATGATATAATATACAATAGAAGATAGTGGGGTTTTTAGCTGTAAGCTTTCCAGGGGAAATTATTTATGTTGTGTGTGATTGATCTTTCTTCATGCTTATGTAATTGGCGATTGTGTTTTTAATTCCACAAAGATTTGTAGAAGCGATTTAGTATTTAACTTTAGCACATTGTCAAATAGGGTGAATCCAAGATATACATGCATATTGTATAATTTCTACAGATATTGGCAATATGTGTGGTTTTATTTCTACAAAGAACAATTACAAGGAGTAGCAAGGAAACTCAAGCGACTCAAATATAGAACACTCAAGAAATCAACATGCAAGTAAATGAAAATTCTTTCAGGTTGAGATTTCTTCCTTTCATGCAAATTAGCTCAATAGTGAATGTGGTGTATTTGAGACTATTCAAACTCTCCATGTTGAATAGAGAAAAGGACCATTAGGTTTTACCCATTGTCAACAACTTTGCATTGCAAGCTCTTGAAAAATTCAAGGCACAATTTTGTAATGAAATGAAAGAATAACTTGTTAAGAATCTCAAGAAATTTGATAAAATTACTTCGAAAAAAAAAACTCTAAAAATAGTATAAAAAGAACTAGATTACAAAAGTTCTCTTGTCCATGGGAAGCTTTTGGGAACTAAAATCTTCATAATAAAGAAGTGTAATCCAATTTAGATCCACATAACAACAATTAAATTAACTATTGACTTATCCCGAAAAAAAAAAAGTGTGTATTTTAAAGATAAAAACGTATGACACAATTTTTAATGCAATGACCGTTCTCCAAGTTGGGAATGTCTAACCTTCCAATATACCCAACTGTTGTCCAAGTTGGGAATGTCTAACCTTCCAATATACCCATCTTAGCTTTTCTCTTATTAACTAGTCCATGGACTCTTTGGTTAAGCATGATAAGAATCACTATGGAAATTACTAAGTACATGGATTCTTTGGTTGAGCGTGATAGGGATTACTAAGTAAATCACTAAGTGAACTTTGAAAACGGACTATACATAGCAGAACTACCAGGGAAATTCATTCCACGTGCCGTTCTTGAATATTTGGTGGGCATTTTTCAAGCCGTAGTTTAACTAGATTGTTTTTTTGGCTCTGAGTAAAATTTTAAGAAAATTTGGTAGAAATTTTTGTAAATCCACATTATAACTATCAAATTTTAATATTTTGAATATTCTAAAGATTTTTTATGGTGCTGAATCTATTTCCCATCAAAATCATGATTCAAACTGTTAGACAACTCCATTCTTCAATAGTTAAGAACCATACGTGATCTGTACCGACCATAAACTTTCCTTGATATGATTTAATTATTTGCTTGAGTCAACGGTATGTATATTTATAAGTAATTGTCACGTTGTGAATGCAGGAAATCAGCCATAATATTATTATCAAAGTCAATATTCAAAACAAAATTTTGATTGTCTTAGTATTTTCCATAATTTGATTAGTCCGTTAATTTATTAAGTGCTGTGCATGTTGGTTGAGGAGTGCAGTGACTCGTGAGAGTACATTTGCAGGAGATTTATTTCCTATACTTTGAATGCATGTGATATCAAATTAATACTGCCTCATTGTATTCTAAGTTTAGGGAATACATTTTAATTACGATCTGATCGAAGAAGTGAGCCGAGAGCATTATAACAATTGCATTTAAACAATATAAGATGCGATATTTATAAATTTTAATTTATCCCACGTCTTGCATCTGGATTTCACATACTGGCATTCCATGATAACTCTTGAAAAGACGTTATCCGACCCGAGATACACACAAAGTGGCGATGCCTTCCATTTTATTGCAAACATAGATAAGCTGCATTGCACACTCACTGGCAGATGTCTTCAATGATTAATCGGTGGTACGCGTGGGCGGCCTCTAGCCTTCCCACAGAAGAGAGCATTGTGAGGAATATTCAATTCATCTCTCAGTGATCGCACAGGAGACCTCACTCTCACGTATGTTTGCTGACCCAGGTAATTGCGTGCCCATATTTCTGACCTCAGGTTCCATACTCCCGCGTTATCAAAAGTTAAAAGAACAGCAGTCCATGATTGTGGATACACCTGTGTGTGTTCAAACAAAACATAACAAACTTTTTATTACCTGCACTGGATGTGCCCATTAAAAATAAAT
This sequence comes from Pinus albicaulis, assembly GCA_034641835.2. NCBI lineage: Eukaryota > Viridiplantae > Streptophyta > Pinopsida > Pinales > Pinaceae > Pinus > Pinus albicaulis. The sequence goes on along the minus strand of CM076573.1, from coordinate 793,090,351 downwards.
TCTTAACAGTGTAGACTTCTTGTTCATGATACAAATCCGAAAAATGTACACAGAAAAATAAGGCACGCAATGGATTGGCAACAACCTGGGTTGTGTGGCGAGAAACTGCATCGAAGAGATTGTATACACTCCTACTTGCAGGTGTCCATGTACCAGCCTCAATTCTGTAAAGAAAATAAAAAAGGAATCAAGTAAGCTAATTAACATGTCTGGAAATTTATTCTGGCGAGCAATGTCAAAACCCTAGCTTAACCATAAGTGCAAGGCACTATAGACAAGACTAGTGCAAATTTCATGCAAAGAGACTTCATGCATTGGAAATTGGAAGTTACCCCACTACAAAGAAGGAATATCCATCCAAATGCCATGACTGAATAGTGTCTTCATTGTTCTGGAACACAATCTCAACAAAAGTACGGTATTCCACAGATAGCAGGGCAGTCTGCAAGTAGCCAGGAAAAGATATAGCGTTGGGAGTATCATGAATGCCTCCCAAGGTGTACACTCCACTAATGTTGAGGTAATCTGCAAGCTGTATGGGTGTGCTGGGACGCACGTAGGAGACACCATTCACTGCATAGCGTTGTGTGCCATTGATGATGGGGGCTGAGTTTGCCAGTATTATTGTTCGAGTAATGTTGACTTTCCCATAGTGGTAAGTTCCTTGTGGGTTGGGACGAGCTGCACTGGCTGTCAAGTTCCGTCTGCACAACAATTGCAGTTCAAATTTTGAGTACATATGATGGGCGTAAGTCCTAGATAAGCGTATACTAGTTGGGCATATCAAAATTCAAACCTGATGGATCTGGCCTGGTTCGCAGACCATTGAATGTCAATTGGAGCAGGGGGAATTGGTCCAGAAGCTGGAGCCTGGGAATTGTTGTAGTGGAAAATGCTACTGGTATAAATAACAGGATTTGTGAAACGAGTAGATACAACCATATAATAATCTTGAGGTCGCTGATTTGCAGTGACCAGAACAGAGTAGGTTTGGCCAACGTGAATGTCAAGAGAATCATAGATGTTTTGAATGGTGTGAGATCCTTCCACTTCCACAAGCTTCAACTTGTGACCCTGGATCCTGAAGTTCAAAGAGGATGACAATCCCACATTTGAAATCCGGAGGCGGTATGTTTTTCCTGCACATAAACAGAACGAGTCATTTTAACAGAATGAATCATTTTAGATAACCCAGAATCTAACTTAAGGCAACAGCAGAGTGGGATCAAATTAACAGAGTGAAATCAAATTTCAATTTTATTTATTTATTTTCTTACTTCTCATTACTTTATATAAATTATATTAATTCATTAGGTCATATAGACAGGCCTACTTTTTTATTTATTGACAGAACATTGTGAAAACTAAATCTAGCAAGCTGCCTTGTTATTGTGATTAGCAATCTGATACCTTGCTCGACTGTAATTGATGCTTGATTTGGTAGCCCACGGCCGTTAATGTGAATACCATCAGGATTGCCCAGAGGTTTGCCATTTTCAAGTGTTTTTCGAAGGGTCTGCTCAAAGGTAGAAAATGGTCAGGGTTTGATGATTCTTGTGGACATGCTGAAACTGAACATAGCCTTTCTCTCTAAATTCCAAAGATGTAATTGTAACTTATGGGATGGATCAATAACTTACTGATATGTTGCTCTTGTACCAGTCACCTATAAGCAGAGTGAAATCACCATCAGGATCAGGGAATGGAACAGGGATGAGGAGCCTGCTAGCTACAGTCAGTCCTCCAAATCCCCCTGCTGCTCTCTGCATATACAGTGATGGAAAGTAGAAGTAGCTTCCTATCTGGTCCTTCACCTGGAACTTGTATGTAAAGTTCCTTCCTGGTGGAATAGGGCAGTTTGTTCCAAAAACTCCATCTTGCCAAGAGTTCCTCCGTTGTTGGACGCCACTCCTGTACCAGAACTTGTGTAAGCACCTCCATCGCCAAAGAAACCCATGAACCTCAGCCAGCCAATACACACAAAGAGAGAACCCAAGGAACTTACCAAGTTATCAAGAAAGCCTGATCCAAGTTGTTAAACACATTCACAACAATGTTATTATTACCAACACTGTCAATCTGGGGTCCGGGGAATTGCCCATTAATTAGAATTCCCTGAAACAACATCAGAATGGATCTCAGACAAATCATACATGTGCTATAAATATTTTCATTGAAAAATATTTTCATTAAATGTTTTGAAAAATTATACCTGTTGAGGGATACCAAGAGGCGATATTGTGCCCCATGTAATGTTCCATGTAAAGAATAAAGTTGGATCTTCTGCTAGAGAATATCCAAAAAATGCTATGATTAAAAACACACAAATCACAGAAGGCCTTAAGGAACCCATTGAATTCTTGCTGAAGATACTTGACCCTTCCTCCGAATCTCGCTCTATATGCTTCTTCGTTTTCAGCAAGATGGGTTTCCTGCAACAATAATTTCCTCTTACTCCATATATTGACAACTAAGCTTTTTCAGAAAATTGTGTGCATTTTCAGATATAGAAGAGAAAATTAGTGCAGCCAAACAATACAGATCTTGCAATTCACAACATTTATAATCAATTAATACCCTACTCCAACTTTAATACATAAACCCAAACATGAGTGCACCTTCAAATCAAACCCCCACACAATCAGACAAACTTATTTGCAGTCAGGCCTTCACTCCGTGCTACCTCTGACCTATGATTGCCCTTACATTGATCTACAACCCTACCAGAGTTAAGATGGCATTGAGAATGGAACCTGATGCCTTGTCTTCCTCAGCCTCTGTCAGGGATGCAAATCAGCAAAACCTCACACATGCACTTGACAAATTGGGTGTTGTATATAAAGCCTTGAATATCAAGGCGATATCGGTGCCATTGATAAACCAGCTCATTACGAACTATAACGCGGGAGGATTCCAGAAACTGACACGCATAATTAAACAGTAAATATATCATATAGAGAAATAATGTAACTGATTGAGTCAAATTCTAGGGTATCATGTAGTGTGCCTGCTTTCTATTTGTTATATTATTTGTTATATTGCGGAAGAAGGCTTTTTGTGGTTGACAAAACACAGGATGGGAGAACGGTGCAGTCATTTGTGGGGAATGTCGGCGCTAACGATTTCTTTTTCTTTTTTTCCTAAATTATTATTTAAGATATACCTGCAGGTTGTTTTTTTAAGGTGTTAACAACTGCCATTGAAGGCAAAGCTATTAATGGAGTTTGTTCAAAACCATTATTTTTAAACTGTTCAAAACTATTATTAAACCTATAGTGGTTATTAAAAATTAGTGTTTAATACATTTAGATATGATTTTGAATATTAATGTTTTATTGCAGTGGAATTTTTGTAGAATTTCTCATGAGTATGAATTGCAACGCTTTCTGAATGAGTTGGGAGGTTGTTAAGAGAACTTAATTGGGTAACGATAGTAAACATTGATCCCAAATTGTGTGAGTTGTTTCCACAATGACCATTTGAGTTTTGGGAAGTCCAATTTGTTTGCGTCCCCGAAAATTTATTTTAATTTTATGAATTATATCAGTGAATATAGGTTTAATTTTTAAATATAAATTTTTATTAGTGTTCATTATAAAAAAAATCTATTGGAGTCAAATTCAAATTTTAATATAAAAGTTGGGTGTTATGTTTTGGATTTATTGAAATTTTTTAAGGTTTTATTTAGTTGCTATGGAATTAATTAATAATTGTTGTTAATGGATTAATATGTTTTGTGTTGTTTTTTTTTTAAGAGGTTATAATTTCAAATACAAGTCCCACTCAAACAAGTATTAATTTCAAATCCATTTATTATTGCATAATTTGTATATATAATTACCTTGTCTAGACTCATTCAATACTGGCATATAAAACATTAAACATGGTGTTTGAGTTGGCTCTTATGCCTCATACTTGCATTTTATTGAAAAATGTCAATGTTGCATGGGGTGGCCATTTTGGGAAGAACTGGTAATTGTTGCATTCCACTATGCAACCTTTCAATACTATTTTACAAGTTTATTCAACCCTTCAATATTATTTTCCCCGAATTCGGGTGACACGTCCAGATCATGCGAGGACAGCTCCACCCATGCTCAGGGTGACGCTGCCCTGCAATGCCAGCTCTAACATGATGCGGAAACTCAAATCATCAATCATTTATACTAGCGCTATGCCACACCTGACCTCTTGCCATACTATGTATCAAATGCAGTCACACTTGGATTGTCCCTCCCCGCCTCTATGTTCGTGCCACAGGTCTTCAAAAGGCACAGAAGCACCTCACTCAGCCACCTCATTGCTGCTCCAGCCAGTCTCAAGAGCCATCGTTGTTATTCCCCTGGCCATCATGTTGTTTCTTCAACTTCCCTCGCACACACCCACTACCATTTCCCATCCTGTTGCGCGGTCCCCTGTTGTGCGCCCCCTATTGTGAGCCCCTTGTCGCGCACCCTCCTGCTACGCACTCCTCCCCCTGAGATTCTCGTTGCTATGCACCCCCTGATGCGAGCCCCCCTATTGTGCGCCTCCCTCTTGAAAGCCCCTCTTCCTGTGCTTCTCCCTACTGCCCGCTATCTGCTGTGAGCTCCCCCGTTGTGCCCCCCCTGTTCCGCACCTCTGTTGCGCACACTCCAATTGTGCATCCCACTGCTCTTGGCTCGGTCTCTCTGGCGACTTCCCTCTCTCTACTCAATAGCCTCTCCATGGCCCCGCGACAACGACAAAAGCCCACCAGGGGCAGCGATAGAGGGGCGTTCTCGGGGCGCTATCACCATGACCAAGACCAGCGTCTGGAATCCATTGAAGATTCCTCTTCAGGAAGCCACGAAAATCAGGCTACTCAAATGCCTGACTGCACTCAGGAAGAGATTGTCTTGACTCAGGAGAAGCCTAGGGGTAGAAGAGGCCCCAAAAAAACTACCATAGTGCACTCTGAGATGCCCACTCCTCGGAAAACCGAGCTGCTCCCTGTTCACGAGCCAACGAAGGAGGAGACAGACGTTTGGATCATGGATTCGGATGGAGTCTGGACTAGAGTTCTAGATGCAGAGTACCTTGTTGATCCTATCACCAGTGTGGCCCCTTTGAAGCCTCTGTGTGGACCCATAGTTGAGGAGGAAGCCATTATGTGTGAATATGGATGCCTCATCGAGGAGGAGGACCCCGCGACAAAGGATGATGAAGGAACACCATGACTGCATGATAGCACGGTTCATCTCTGTTTTTTGTCAACTCAGGACATACTACAACTATTTTGTTTTTATATTTGTTACGGAATATTTTGTAAAACATGACTGTATGACTCTATTAAGGGGTTGGTTTCCTCCCAAAAGACAGCCCCAAACTTGCTTTATTTTGAAAACTACCAAGGCTGGGATTGACTAAGCACCGCTTGCCATCTCATCCCAATGAATATGTAAAGTTTATTTTATGATCTAATATAGTTTAGCCTAACTTACAAAAAAAAAACCTTCAATACCATTTTACAAGTTTATGCCGCCTTTCAATATTATTTTATCACTAACAAAAACATCATATTCAAATTCATTTTTTTATTGCACAACCATGGCTCTACTTACCTTATCAACACTCACAAGCATAACACTAAACATGGTATTGAGATGGGCTTTATACCTTGTTCTTGCATTTTATTATTTGAGAATAACTAGAAATGGTTTTATTGCATGACACAACCTTTAGTATGAATTTAATATCCCATCACACACAAAAGCATACAATTCAAACACATTTCTTCTTGCATAATTGTGGATCTAGTTACCTTATTCTAGAGCTAATAACTTTATAGCAAGAATAAAACACTAAAATAGTGATTAGGCTAGGTTTTATGCCATGTTCTTGCATTTCAATGAAGAATATCAAAGCTTAATAGGGATGGTCAATAACTGCATTTCATTGAAGAATATCAAAGCTTCATAGGGGTGGCCAATAGCTAATAATGGGTTTTAACCCAATTGTTGTTTTAGTACAACATTACATGCCCATAACAAACAAACAAAAAAAATCAAATTCAATAAATTTCCTATTGTGTGATCATAAATATATTTATAACTTATCATGTTTCAAAATCAATAAATCAACACACCTAGGCATATCAAGAAACATAGTGATAACGTTGAATTTTATGTTTTGAACTTATATTTCATTGAATAATGAAAAAATGTGACTATTTTAGTGATAATTAATAATGGTTTTGTTTGACAACATAACTATTCAATATATGATTACACACTAATTATTCACAAAAGTATAATGTTGAAATCCAATTTAATTATTGCATAACCACACTACTACTTATTTTATTTTAAAGTAAATATATCTATATATGTGTGGAGAAAATCTAAAATATAACTAATTAATTTATAAAATTTTAATATTTTATTTATTTTCCTTTTTAAAATCAAAAATTCATATTTTAAAAATAATTAAATTAATATCTTGGAAAAACAATGCTCTAAATTTTTAATTGTGTTCAAATTATTTGCACCAAAAAGCAAGAGTTAGTAATGGAGCATTGCTAATGGTATATTAAGATTTATTAATATTATACAAAAGGTACATTTCGAATTAATAACTCTTTATTGTATAAAGAATTTTATGTTATAATTATATTAGGATAATAATTATTAATGTTGATTAAGATTAAATTTAGTTTATCGAATTTTAAAAAAATAAGAAATTATTTGAATTTCTTAAAAATTATTTATATACTCAAAAAATTAAGAAAATAATTTTAAGATCACATTTTTATCAAGTTAAAATGACAGTTTTATTGAGTTAAAATTGAGAAAAATTAGTAATATAATTAATATTTTAAACTTAAGATCAAATATAACCATACATTAGAAATTTCAAAGTGAAAAAAAGTTTATATGTCAATCTTCATAATGTCACAAAAATGACAAGTTTTAACATATTTAAAAATAACATTAAACAACACTTTAAATTTAAATCAATCTTGTTTTTTTAATTACCATCTCATATTATATTATATTGTTCTAAGTTTAAAGAATACATTTTAATTACCATCTCATCAAATGAGTGAACCGAGAGCATTGTAATAATTGCATCTAAACAATAAGTTGCAATATTTATAAATCTTGATTTATCCCAGGTCTTCCATGTGGATTTTACATACTCGCATTCCATGATAACTCTTGAAAAGAAGTTATCCGACCCAAGATACACACAAAGTGGCGATGCCTTCCATTTTATTGCAAACATAGATAAGCTGCATTTCATATTAGCTTACACACTACCATATAAAAGGGCGTTTTAAGAAAATATTTGAGATAATTTTTAGGTAAATTGTTTTAAGTTGAGACAAAAAAAATTGTATATTATTTTAAATATTGTTTTTAAGTGGGTGTCTCAAATTATTGTCTTAAAAAATATCTCTATAAAACAGTATATAATACAAGTCTTAATGTCTCTTAGAAGACAATTTCATTTTTGCCTCCCTCGAGACAAATTCATTTTTGTCTTCTTAGAGATCAAAAAATTATATTTAAAAACAATATAATATCACTTTTGTCTCTTTAGAAAGAATATAAAACAATGATATCTCACCGTCTAAAATAAATTGATATAAAATATATTTAATTAAAAATAATCTACAATATCATTGATTAATTCATGTAAGGCAAATGCTCTTCTATTGAGCTTGCACCTTTTAAATAATGAACAACTTTAGCTTATTATTGCTTGAGATAATTTAAGGCCAATTTGTGAATTTGTTGTCCTGTAACATATTAATCCATTTACCATTTAACAACCTAAACTTAAACTTATTATTGCTTGAGACCAGTTTGAAACCAATTTGTGAGTTAATAACCATCTAACATACTAATACATTTACAACTATCTATTGGGTAGAGACTGACTTTTCAACTTGTAATCGGATGTTCAAAAGGTTCTCAAGTAGCAGCACGATAAATATAGAGAAACTGCGAAAGAAAATACACAATAATACGATGTAGCAATCTAAGTTTATATACACACAACCAAAAGGAAGGTTAGTATAGAGAAAAAGTGTGAAACATAAATGATGCTTCACCAATTATATCTCCTTTGTGAATACATGAGATTGTGGTTCTACTCCTTGATTATTTTCTGAAATAGGAGCTGGAAATTTTAGTTGCAACTAATTGTTTGTTCGTGACTGACTACTCAGTTTTTTCTTTTAGCTGAGCACGTGCATTGAAATTTTATAGTTATCCCATAATACTGCCGGGCTAAAAGCAGGATATAATATTAACATCTACTGGACCAACAAATTAGCCAAAACAATCTCTGGGTAAATCAATGAAAGAAACATTCCAAAATATTAGAAGGCTAAGGACATAAATGATTGTTAATGAAGCTTTTCTAGTAAAGTTTTAGCTCTAACTTGTACTCATCTCGGAGCAAAGAAGGCAACATACAAATGTTAGATAGGCAATTCCAAGGACCAGACATGAAAATGGTGTCAGTTTCAACCAAATACATTATGTGTATATCTTTGTGCCAGTGAAGAACAATTGTAACTGTCTCTGCTATGGAAATTAACCAAATGCTATTGATTAATTTGTATTCACAAAACATACACAGTGTACCATCAATAGAATACTCACAATCCATTCTAAGTAGTATATTATGATTCTAGTAAACAAATAGAGATCCACGTAGGGTTGGCAGCTTCTTGTATATTCAGAAATGAACTGAAATGACATTAATAACATGATATGGAATAGATAACCAACTCAGATAACAAACACTATTTTTTCTAATTACGCCGATAGGCGTAGCCCCCTATCGAAAATCGATTCTTTTATGATTATGCTAATTAATCTTTTTGATCTGATGGTCTAGATTGAAAGATGCCGGTATATTCTGGTCGTCTCCACTAAATCAATGGATGAAATTCAAACAACTAACTTCCTTGCATATCTAAATCACATGTTTAAACCATACTTAAATTGATTTTTTACAAAACATAATTAAAAATTTACTATGCCATTTGTTGACTGTCACCTATCAAATTAGGGTGAAATGTGAAAATATGTTGATACCATGGGATACCATGTGACAAACATGGGATACCATGTGGCTGGTAGACGCTGCGCAGGCCGGGGCCATTATGCATGATGGTTCAAATTCTCAACGCATGCGTGATGGTTTTAACTACGGTGAAGGGAACGCTTTGTTAAGTCTGTACACAATTTACACGTGGAATAATCACTATTCAAGTGGAATGGTTGTCTTTTGTTATATTTACACATGGAGCCGCGTAAATTGAATGCTTGCATGTGTCCATCCATGGCGCATATTTCTTCTGGATGTCTCGTGGAAGGTCGAAAGACGGACACTTCACTCTGTAACAGATGTCGGTTTTACTCGGTCCATACACGTCCCTCAACACTAGTTCTATTGCTTCGTAAACACCCCATGTAATCCTTCATACTCTATTGCTTCGCAGGTATGACACAGATGGAAAGGGATCATTGATGGCGCCTGTTGCATCCACACTTCCTAGCGGGACTCCAAGGGCTGGTTCTAGGTCCTTGTATTTTGAGCGTGCATTTCTTTCCCAAATCGTTGAGCCTTCTATAGGTGAAGGAAAGGTTCGTATCATTGTATTTCTATGGCATTTGTTTTAGGTATGCATGAATCTAAGTGTGTTTCTATGCTGCGTTAATTGGGATCGATTTTCATTTCCACAGATTTGAATCAGATCAATATGAAGCTTTGGGATATGAAGACTAAAGGATTGTATGTTGGTATCTTTGGTAAAGCCGAAATTTGATGATTGATCTCGACATTACCCGCAAATATGGAAATCGCATCAAGCGAAGGTGGATTCATGAATAAAAATGAATCGATGCCATCGTAGAATGAGTAAGAACCGTGAGGGTTTTCACACAATTTGGTGAGAATGATAAAGGTCCAGAAAAAGAAATAAGAGCCATGAACAAATAGTAGTCGAATTGATGGTGCATTGGAACAGCAGAGATCCAATATGTATGAAAAAACTAGCAAATAAGATCAAAAGCGAAGGGTGGAATTACAAGTTAAAGTGGAACCGTGAAGAGCGGTTTTTGAACCCAAAACCAGTGGTGTCGCGCACGTTTGCAAATGGTAAGAGAAATCTGTTGAAACAACGCGATATCTATCAATGTCCAACACGTGGCATAAGGCGGTATTTTAAAACCATTTTTATCGAATGCCTTTGGAGAATTAAAAATCGAGCAAGTTTATTACGCGACTGTCGTTGGATTTGTTAGTGGAAGCGCGATAAGTCTGCAGCCTTCAGATGGAGAGTTATGTTAATATCCTGTGGTCAAAATTCCATGTTAATATATGCGTGGATGTGTTGGTTCATATTCAACCAAGATCAAACTTTGAACGAATGAAATAAAATGGTAAGTGGGCCCGAATGCAGCGGGATTGGTGAGTACATTTAAGCCTGTGTGAATTGATAAAGTTGTGGTCGATATAATAATATATTTCGTATGCTGGTGTTCATCCAAAATTGAAACTTTAAGTCACATGAAATATTTGAATGGTGCTGATATATTTGAATGAAATATTTGTATTTAAGTCACTTAATATATAGGCATATGAAAAGCTTTTGTGGCACACGTAATCTGGTTTACTGTATAGACGTTGGAAAGGACTAATCTGATTGATACCAGTCAGTATGCCATTAATAGCAGACATTGACCACCAATAGTGTAGAAATTAAATTTCCCAATTAATACCAGACCTCATATTAGTGATATACTAATGCAGAAATTGAATGACCCCATGAATGACAAACCTATGAGTAGTGACATTGTTGGAAACATTTACCATCTCGTCTAAAGTTTGGTCCAAGGCATCCAATAAGTGCCACCTTGAAATCTTTAAAACTTAGGTTCTGGACTTTAGAAATTGAAACTCGTGAAGCCCGTACTGATATTTCTTGCCTCACTTAAATGCATGTAGTCACTCTGCAAAGCCTCGTCACTATCAAAGGGGTCATTTGTCAATTCCAATCGCATACCAAATCCATCCGCTCATGATAAATACTCACCCTCCATTGAAAAATAGGACGAAGACAGACCAACTTGCGCAGATGTTTCTATTCACCATCCCTATAATTCACCCAAAATAGTTATTTTATTTCTCTAAAAGAGAAAAGTGAAAGTCTATAATTTTTAATATTGTTTTTTGAAATATAATTTTAAGCATTACTATTTTTTAGAAAAACATATTTTATTATTACTAATAAAAATATTATTGTTTTTTGAAATATAATTTTAAGCATTATTAATTTTTAGAAAAACATATTTTATTATTACTAATAAAAAGACATATTTTGCAGATTTTCTTGATTATAACTTATATAAATAATAATATTTATTTTATTGAAATATAAGAAAAATTATAAATAAAGTTTTTTTATTTGTTAATTTTAAATAAAAAGACATCTTTTCTACAATTCCTTGATTATTGATTATAACTTATATAAATAATAATATTTATTTTATTGAAATATAGGAAAAAATTTTAATAAAGTTATTTTATTTGTTTATATATATATATATATATATATATATATATATATATATATATATATATATATATTAAATTTTAAAATATATATACAAATATTAAATATAAACAATTTGATTATGATGATGATGGTGGTGGTTAACGTGTACCGAGGACAAACTTTGTTCAATACCTTTTTTAATGTTAATTAATATTAATAATAAATACACATGTTAAACATATAAATTTAAACTATTGTAATAATCTTAATATTAATATTAATAAATAAGATTAATGATATTTATTTTTTAATAATTAACAATATAATTATTAATAACAATATAAAAATTAAAACTTCTATTCACTTTAACCGTATGATTAAATTATTAATGATATTATAATTAATGTTATTAATATAAATACTATTAAGATTAGTAATAATAATTAATAATACTTACATTCTAATATTTACATTTTCATTAATATTTCCATTTTCATTTTCATGGTTATTTTTTATATTCTAATATTATTATTATTATTTTTATTAAAATAAGAATTGAAATTAATATTAAAGCAATATTACTAATAATACTATTAAATACAATATTAATTATGTTTAAAAAATAATATTTGTAATAGTAAGAATCTTAATAAAGTTTCAAAATTTTTAAATTTTTGATATTGAGTATTATTAAGATAATAATATTTACATTATAATATTATTATTATTAAGAATATTAATATTGTTATAAAAATTAATATTAACATTAATATTGATAAATAAGAATAATGCTATTTATTTTTTAATAATTAACAATATAATTATTAATAAAATTAGATTTAAACTTTTATTTACTCTAACAATATGATTAAAAGTATTAATGATATTATCATTAATGATGTCAATATAAATACTACTACTAAGATTACTTTTAATAATTAATAATATTTACATGCTAATCATTTTACTTAAATATGGTTAAACATTTGCAACACACTCAATTACTATTACTCATAAACCATGCTTATTCCCCTTGCTTTATAATATTAATAATCATGTGACCTTAACAATGATTTTTATCTAAAATATTGAATCCTAAGATTTATTAATCTTGTTATTAATCATGTGAGTTTCTCATTCATTTGTATTTAAAATATTTATTCCTAGCCTTTACTATTTTTTTTTCTTTTTTATAGGTATCCCTTCGCCTTGTTGATCTCTTATGTTCTTAATATTTTTCCCTTAGGTTCCCCAAATATTGGGGTTCAAATATTTGTCCTAAACTTTAATACTAATGCATGGTCCAATTTCACATTATGAAAAACACTGACTCAATATGAAAATCAACCATGGGAAACCATTGTTAATTAGCATTAGCCATAGTCGATCAATGTTGAATCCATGATCAAATGTCACATTTTCACAAATATTGTCTCAATATGAAAATCCCCCATGGCTAGCCATGGTCATAGTTGGTCCAACGTCGCATTGTGACAACAATTGTCTCAATGTCTAAATCAATTCCCTTGGGTTCACCAATTCCTTTGGTTTATAATATTGAACCCTTGGGTTTATTAGTTCTTTTGGTTTATAATATGAATAATCGATCAATGTCATCCATGATCAAATGTCACATTCTGACAAATATTGTCTCAATATGAAAATCACCCATGGCCAACCATGGTCATAGTTGGTCCAACGTCGCATTGTGACAACAATGCTCTCAATGTTTAAATCAATTCCCTTGGGTTCACTAATTCCATTGGTTTATAATATTAAACCCTTGGGTTTATTAGTTCTTTTGGTTTATAATATGAATAATTGATCAATGTCATCCATGATCAAATGTTTTATTAGTTCTTTTGGTTTATAATATGAATAATCGAACAATTTCATCCATGATCAAATGTCACATTCTGACATATATTGTCTCAATATGAAAATCACCCATGGCCAACCATGGTCATAGTTGGTCCAACGTCGCATTGTGACAACAATGCTCTCAATGTTTAAATCAATTCCCTTGGGTTCACCAATTCCTTTGGTTTATACTCAATATGAAAATCAACCATGGGAAACCATTGTTAATTAGCATTAGCCATAGTCGATCAATGTTGAATCCATGATCAAATGTCACATTCTGACAAATATTGTCTCAATATGAAAATCACCCATAGCCAGCCATGGTCATAGTTGGTCCAACGTCGCATTGTGACAATAATTGTCTCAATGTTTAAATCAATTCCCTTGGGTTCACCAATTCATTTGGTTTATAATATTAAACCCTTGGGTTTATTAGTTTTTTTGGTTTATAATATGAATAATTGATCAATGTCATCCATGATCAAATGTCACATTATGACAAATATTGTCTCAATATGAAAATCACCCATGGCCAACCATGGTCATATTTGGTCCAACGTCGCATTGTGACAACAATGCTCTCAATGTTTAAATCAATTCCCTTGGGTTGACCAATTCCTTTGGTTTATAATATTAAACCCTTGGGTTTATTAGTTATTTTGGTTTATAATATGAATAATTGATCAATGTCATCCATGATCAAATGTTTTATTAGTTCTTTTGGTTTATAATATGAATAATCGATCAATGTCATCCATGATCAATTGTCACATTCTAACAAATATTGTCTCAATATTAAAATCACCCATGGCCAACCATGGTCATAGTTGGTCCAACGTCGCATTGTGACAACAATGCTCTCAATGTTCAAATCAATTCCCTTGGGTTCACCAATTCCTTTGGTTTATAGTCAATATGAAAATCAACCATGGGAAACCATTGTTAATTAGCGTTAGCCATAGTCGATCAATGTTGAATCCGTGATCAAATGTCACATTCTGACAAATATTGTCTCAATATGAAAATCACCCATGGCCAGCCATGGTCATAGTTGGTCCAACGTCGCATTGTGACAACAATTGTCTCAATGTTTAAATCAATTCCTTTGGTTTATAATATTAAACCCTTGGGTTTATTAGTTCTTTTGGTTTATAATATGAATAATTGATCAATTTAATCCATGATCAAATGTCACATTCTGAAAAATATTGTCTCAATATGAAAATCACCCATGGCCAACCATGGTCATAGTTGGTCCAACATCGCATTGTGACAACAATGTTCTCAATGTTTAAATCAATTCCCTTGGGTTCACCAATTCCTTTGGTTTATAATATTAAACCCTTGGGTTTATTAGTTCTTTTGGTTTATAATATGAATAATTGATCAATGTCATCCATGATCAAATGTTTTATTAGTTCTTTTGGTTTATAATATGAATAATCGATCAATGTCATCCATGATCAAATGTCACATTCTGACCAATATTGTCTCAATATGAAAATCACCCATGGCCAACCATGGTCATAGTTGGTCCAACATCGCATTGTGACAACAATGCTCTCAATGTCTAAATCAATTCCCTTGGGTTCACCAATTCCTTTGGTTTATAATATTAAACCCTTGGGTTTATTAGTTCTTTTGGTTTATAATATGAATAATTGATCAATGTCATCCATGATAAAATGTCACATTCTAACAAATATTGTCTCATCATGAAAATCACCCGTACAAAGTTAAACATAGTAGTTGGTCTAACGCCGCAGATTGTGACAACAATTGTCTCAATGTTTAAATCAATTCGCTAAGTTCATGGTTTATTGTTACCGCTTGTTGGTTTAACCAAGAAACATTATCATAGGCAAAGTAACCTATGTAATAGCTTAACGCTGACTTCTATGAAAGTCACCCATGGCCAACCATGGTCATAGTTGGTACAACATCGCATTGTGACAACAATTATCTCAATGTTTAAATCAATTCCCTTGGGTTCACCAATTCCTTTGGTTTATAATATTAAACCCTTGGGTTTATTAGCTCTTTTGGTTTATAATATGAATAATCAATCAATGTCATCCATGATCAAATGTCACATTCTGACAAACATTGTCTCAATATGAAAATCACCCATGGCCAACCATGGTCATAGTTGGTTCAACGCCGCATTCGGACAACAATTGTCTCAATGTTTAAATCAAACCTTGGGTTCACCAATTCCTTTGGTTTATAATATTAAACCCTTGGGTTTATTAGTTCTTTATGTTTGTAATATCAATAATCAATCAATGTCCTCCATGATCAAATGTCAAATTCTGAAACATTGTCTCAATATGAAAATCACAAATGGGCAACCATGGTCATAGTTGGTCCAACGTCGCATTGTGACAACAATTGTCTCAATGTTTAAATCAATTCCCTTGGGTTCACCAATTCCTTTGGTTTATAATATTAAAACTTTGGGTTTATTAGTTCTTTTGGTTTATAATATGATCAATGTCATCCATGAACAAATGTTACATTCTAAAAAATATTGTCTTAATATGAAAATCACCCATGGCCAACCATGGTCATAGTTGGTCCAACGTCGCATTGTGACAACAATGTTCTCAATGTTTAAATCAATTCCCTTGGGTTCACCAATTCCTTTGGTTTATAACATTAAACCCTTGGGTTTATTAGTTCTTTTGGTTTATAATTTGAATAATTGATCAATGTCATCCATGATCAAAAGTCACATTTTGACAAATATTGTCTCAATATGAAAATCACGCATGGCTAACCATGGTCATAGTTGGTCCAACGTCGCATTGTGACAACAATTGTCTCAATGTTTAAATCAATTCCCTTGGGTTCATAGTTTACTGTTACTGTTTCTTGGTTTAACCAAGAAACATTACTGTTTAATAAAGTAAACTATGTAATAGTTTACTGTTTCAATATGAAAATCACCCATGGCCAACCATGGTCATAGTTGGTCCAGCGTTGCATTGTGACAAAAAATGTCTCAATGTTTAAATCAATTCCCTTGGGTTCACCAATTCCTTTGGTTTATAATATTAAACACTTGGGTTTATTATTTCTTTTGGTTTATAATATGAATAATGGATCAATGTCATCCATGATCAAATGTCACATTCTGACCAAAAATTGTCTCAATATGAAAATCACCCATGGCCAACCATGGTCATAGTTGGTCCAACGTCGCATTATGAAAACAATTGTGTCAATGTTTAAATCAAACCCTTGGGTTCACCAATTCCTTTGGTTTATAATATTAAACCCTTCGGTTTATTAGTTCTTTTGGTTTGTAATATGAATAATCGATTAATGTCATCCATGATCAAATGTCACATTCTGACAAATATTGTCTCAATATGAAAATCACCCATGGCCAGACATGGTCATAGTTGGTCCAACGTCGCATTGTGACAACAATTACCTCAATGTTTAAATCAATTCCCCTGGGTTCACCAATTCCTTTGATTTGTAATATTAAACCCTTGGATTTATTAAATATTTTGGTTTATAATATGAAGAATCGATCAATGCCATCCATGATCAAATGTCACATTCTAACAAATATTGTCTCAATATGAAAATCACCCATGGCCAACCATGGTCATAGTTGGTCCAACGTCGCATTGTGACAAAAATTGTCTCAATTTTTAAATCAATTCCTCGGGTTCACCAATTCCTTTGTTTATAATATTAAACCTGGGTTTTATTAGTTCTTTTGGTTTACAATATGAATAATAGATCAATGTCATCCATGATCAAATGTAACATTCTAATAAATATCGTCTCAATATGAAAATCACCCATGGCCAACCATGGTCATAGTTGGTCCAACGTCGCATCGGTGTGACAACAATTGTCTCAATGTTTAAATCAAACCCCTCGCGTTCACCAATTCCTTTGGTTTATAATATTAAAACCCTTGGTTTATTAGTTCTTTTGGTTTATAATATGAATAATCAATCAATGTCATCCATGATCAAATGTCACATTCTGACAAATATTGTCTCAATATGAAAATCACCCATGGCCAACCATGGTCATAGTTGGTCCAACGTAGCATTGTTACAACAATCGTCTCAATGTTTAAATCAATTCCCTTGGGTTCACAAATTCCTTTGGTTTATAATATTAAACCCTTGGGTTTATTAGTTCTTTTGGTTTATAATATGAATAATCGATCAATGTCATCCATGATCAAATGTCACATTCTGACAAATATTGTCTCAATATGAAAATCACCCATGGCCAACCATGGTCATAGTTGGTCCAACGTCGCATTATGACAAAAATTGTCTCAATGTTTAAATCAATTCCCTTGGGTTCATCAATTTATTTGGTTTATAATATTAAACCCTTGGGTTTATTAGTTCTTTTGGTTTATAATATGAATAATCGATCAATGTCATCCATGATCAAATGTCACATTCTGATAAATATTGTCTCAATATGAAAATCACCCATGGCCAACCATGGTCATAGTTGGTCCAACCTCGCATTGTGACAACAATTGTCTCAATGTTTAAATCAATCCCCTTGGGTTCACCAATTCCTTTGGTTTATAATATTAAACCCTTAGGTTTATTGTTTCTTTTGGTTTATAATATGAACAATCGATCAATTTCATCCATGATCAAATGTCACATTCTCACAAATATTGTCTCAATATGAAAATCACCCATGGCCAACCATGGTTATAGTTGGTCCAACGTCGCATTGTGACAACAATTGTCTCAATGTTTAAATCAATTCCCTTGGGTTCACCAATTCCTTATCTAATGTGTCTGTTGTAATATGAAAATCACCCATGGCCTACCATGGTCATAGTTGGTCCAACATCGCATTGTGACAACAATTGTCTCAATGTTTAAATCAATTCCCTTGGGTTCACCAGTTCCTTTGGTTTATAGTTTGTTGGGTAATGGTTTTCCCTTGGGTTCACCGATTCCTTTGGTTAATATGAATAATCGATCAATGTCATACATGATCAAATATCGCATTCTAACAAATATTGTCTCAATATGAAAATCACCCATGGCCAACCATGGTCATAGTTGGTCCAACGTCGCATTGTGACAACAATTGTCTCAAGGTTTAAATCAATTCCCTTGGGTTTACCAATTCCTTTGGTTTATAATTTGTTGTGTAATGGTTTTCCCTTTGGTTCACCAATTCCTTTGATTTATAATATTAAACCCTTGGGTTTTATTATTCTCTATTGTTTTTAATATTGCCCTTAGCCTTATTGATCCCTTAGGTTTTTAATATTTATCCCTTGGGTTCACTGATTCCTTTGGTTTATAATATTTATCCCTTGGGTTCACCGATTCCTTTGGTTTATAATATTAAACCCTTAGATTTATTAGTTCTTTTGGTTTATAATGTTAATCACACATTGGGTTTATTACTGTCTTGAGTTTAAAATTTTAATTCTTAGGCTTTATTAATTTCTTAGATTTTCAGTTTAAAATATTGATTATTAGGGTTTATTAAATGTGTAAATTAATGGAACTATTTTTATTTTTATTTTTATTATTATTTTTATATTTTTATTTATTTTTATTATTATAATTATTTAATTAATTGATTAATTAATTATTTATTTATTTTATTTTGTTTTATTTTATTTTAAAAATAATATATAATTATAATAAAATAATATTTGTATTTTTAATATAAAAAAATGATAATAATAATAATAATAATAAATAAATAAACTATATATATATATATATATATATATATATATATATATATATATATATATATATATATATATATGTCACAACTACCGTTTTTTATTTTTTAATTATTAGAACTAACCGTTTTGGATTTTATAGTCAAATTAGTTGTTTTTAACGGTTTTCTTTGCCTCTCCTACATCTTTTTAAGCTTAACGACTAATCTAATCTCTCACCTAGTCCTGATGATGAACAACACTGGTTGGTTCAAAACGCGTCGACTTTGTTCATGATAATGTGATTTTTACTGAAATATTTCTTCTTAATCTCTATTGTTTTTAATATTCATCCATTAGGTTTATAATATTTATCCCTTGGGTTTACTGACTCCTTTGGTTTATAATATTAAACCCTTAGGTTTATTAGTTCTTTTGGTTTATAATGTTAATAATCTCATTGGTTTATTAATATCTTATGTTTAAAATATTGATTCTTATGGTTTATTAATTTATTAGGTTTTTTAGTTTAAAATATCAATTCTTAGGGTTTATTAGTCTCTTGTGTTTTTAATATTGATCCCTTATGTTTATAACATTTATCCCTTGGGTTCACCAATTCCTTTGGTTTATAATATTTAAACCTTTGGTTTATGATGACATTGAGTTTGTATTATTAATTATCCCTTGGGTTTATTAATATATTTAATTTAAAATATTAATTGTTAGGGTTTATTAATCTATTAGGTTTTTTGTTTTTAAATATTGTTTCATACGCTTTATTAATCTCTTGAGTTTAATATATTAATTGTTAGAGTTTATTACTTTCTTATGTTTTTGGGTTTAATATTATTAATATATTAATAAATATTATTAATATATATTATAATATTATTAATATATCAATAAATATTAATATTATTAATATTTATTATTTATTATATTATTAATGTATATTATTAATAAATATTATAATATTTATTAATAATATATATTAATATTATTAATATATATTATTAATAATATAACCAACTATGATATAATATATATTAATATATATTAGTAATAAATATTATAATTTTATTAATATATATAAATTCTTTTGGTGATTTTAATCATAAATATATAATATTTATTGATATATAAATTTATGTGCTGAGTAGTGGATATAGGCCTATCGGTGTATATCAACCACATTGGTGAATGTGGTTGTAAATCTATTTTATATACGCATATTGGCGTATATCAACCACATTAGTAAATATAATGTGGTTGTGCTAGTTATAATTACCATTAAAAACACTCAAACGTTAGCACCTACAACTGAATATGACCATCTAGATTTTTAAAAAAATAATAAAAAATTTATTGATCTTGTTTAGTTTCTTTCTCTGGCCTTTTGATTCAATTGGGAAACGCCTAAGCATAAATAAAATCCTGCAGCAATAGTGAAAGAAAGCTTAAAAACTAAACTATTTTAATCATGTTGATCTAGTCGTAATATTAAAGTTCAGAAATGGTGAATAAAGAAAAATAATTCACATCAGCACTACTCCCCCACTATAACGATGCTATCATGAATACAATATGTGTTTAGTTAATATCCTCCAAAACTATCACCTATTCTATACGAGTTCTCTAGTTGTAACAGTGATAAACAAAGGCCATATCTATAATACAAAATTTCAAGCTACACCAACATGTGCGATAATATTATATATAAGCCAAGATACTAGATTTTCCAAACAAAGGTAGACATCAATACCTGTAAAGAAACGTTTTGCAAGTTCCTTAGATGCACTGATATCTTTTACCACAAGGTATACCCAAATCCATGCCTAAAATAAAAAAAGCATATTCATAAAAGGACAGATAGAATTTGACACAACTAAAAGTTACATAACTTTAGTGAACCGGTATCCAACATCCATCGTATCAAAATCATTGTCGCTAAATCTTGAAATAGTTCTTCTCATGTCAGTAGTATGTCCAGAAGAGCATACCTATAAACATAATAGCATGTCATTCAGGGTATACTTCTATAAAATATATACCGCCCTTGATTATGTAATTGGAAAGACGAAGATAATCTGTAGGAAGGCTTCTTACCTGTTAGAGAAGATATGATCAGGAATTCAACCACATAAAAAATTTTAATTGTATATGCAAACAAACAAAAAACAAAATATGGAAGGAAAATTTGATTTACTACACTTACCTGATAATAAATCTCAGTCCAAAACAAGACAAGTAATGTATATGTAGAAAATAACAAAAAACCATGTATATGTAGAAAATAACAAAAAACCAACCAGATTTGGAAGAAAAAATATTAAAACCTACAAGTAAATAGGAAATATGAAAAGTGTAAGAATTAATAAATGCTAAAGTCTAAATGAGAACAAGAATACAGTGACATAAAAAAAAATTAAATAGGAAATATGAAAAATGTAAGAATTAATAAATGTTAAAGCCTAAATGAGAACAAGAATACAGTGACATAAAAAATTTAATATAGAGAACATTTCACGAACATGATTATAATTATAATTCCAAGGGGGAAGTATTACCTTGAAGACATGTTGAAAATATTTCCCAATGTTAAGGAATAAATTTTAGATGGTTGAGAAGAACCTTGAACTTTGTTGGTATAATATAATATAAATGTAATGGTGTCATAAATATTAATTCATAAGATTATGTATATTAATAATTACTAAGTTATTTGCCGGATCCGGCTGATTAAAGTCTCGACGGGGGAGCGCTGCCACGCGCATTTCCCCATGGACGGAGCCTGGGCAGCCCACATGGCTCCCGGCATTTGTATTAACTCAGCAATTAATGAATTCGCTCGCGCGATATCAACCCACCTTGGTCGGCTAAATCTGAAGGAGGATATGGAGGTGTTCCATTTTTCGATGGCTCAGTTGAATGATGTCGATAAGGCCTCTGGTGAGGTGAGCGCGCCTACCCCGTTGTTCGGCATTTGCCGCTCTGGTTCGCTTGAGGCTACTGAGAAAACATCGACAGGGCGGCGATGTTCCTTGCAGACCTGCATCGAGCTGAGTCCAGGTTTTCATTTTTCTCAAAGCCCCCATTGTTATTTTAATTCTCTGCTCAGAGGTGGTGTGCTCCAGTGTCGTGAACCCCCGCCTGTTTCCTCCGCCTCTCCGGGTCTTATCAGTCTTGCGCCACCTGCTGTCATTTATTCTCCTCCCCTGGACCATTCTGTTCTACCTCTTGCACCCGCTCGCCCCAGTGGTATCGGCTTGATTATGCCGCGTCTCCGTGAAAGAATGAGGGCCCGACGTGGCCTCAGTCGAGGTGACAGTCGGCCCCCTCCTAGCAATTTTCCTTCTGATGATGCTCCGGACCCTACTCTGACTTCGCGCGGTGGCAAAGGTAGAGGGCGACGTCGTGTTGGCGTTTCGGCTTCAGCTCCTGGAGCTGCCACCTCGTCCCCTCCCTCTCAGGCTCCTGTTCATGGTGGCACTTCCTCACGGGCTGTCCCTCCTGCTCCTCTTCGTCCCACCTACAGACAATCCTCGCAGCATGCTGAACTTAAATTTTATCCCACTGCTTCCAATGCTGTCCTCACGGCCCTCATCTCCGTCACTCTGAGGGAGGAAATTCCCAACTACCCTCCCCCTTCCACGGCCTCTGCTCTCTTCTCTCCGGCTTCTGGAATCTTAGGTGTTGCGGTGCCGGTCTCCTCTCCTCTCGAGCCTCAGCAGCAGCAGAAAAACGTGGATGATACCCAAGGAAGAATGGACACAGGCGACTCTGGCGAGGAGGACAGTGGAGAATATATTGGCTGCAGAATCATTGAAGAACCTCCTTCCCCGACGCATGACTAGCTTCAGCACTGCGCTCCAGGTTTTTTGGTTCAGTTTCATAGTCTATGATATGTTCTGTTGTTGGGACGACCAGCTCACACAGTGGTCGAAAAACAGTTGTTTTTATTTCTATGCTTTTACAGTTTCTAAGTTTTTCAAACCGGTTTCCCGCACGCGGGCGGTTAAGTTTTGTTGTTTAAAAGGACTGGTTTCCCGATATGGGCAGTCTAAGCACTCGTTGATAAGCTTGACGTCTATACACAGTGTTCAGGCTTCCACAGCTGACACTGTGCCTGAATTGTACTAGTTTCCTTATACATAATAGAATTAGTCATACTTACAAAAAAAAAAAATTTACTAAGTTATTATATAATTACATTATCCAAGTACATAACAAGTGACACTCTATTGGGTTGTATTCAAATATTGGCCAGGCACTAATGTTCAGTTAGAAAGAAGT
The DNA here is from genome assembly GCA_034641835.2 of Pinus albicaulis. Lineage (NCBI taxonomy): Eukaryota > Viridiplantae > Streptophyta > Pinopsida > Pinales > Pinaceae > Pinus > Pinus albicaulis. The sequence continues at coordinate 793,066,964 of CM076573.1, read as the reverse complement.
CACTCTCTAAAGATGAATTCAGGTTGTTTCTTCAATTTGGGTTCACTAGGTACATCTTGGCTCAACAAGAAGCAAGAATCAATGGCATTAAGTTCAATAGAGGCATAGTACATAGCAGCCAACACTGTTAGATGTAAAGCCATAGGACTTAGCAAGTTGATAACAGAGCTGGCAAGTGAGATTTTGTAGCCAACTATGATCTATTATTACAATCATAGTTGTATCAAACTCTATAAGAATCCAAAATTCCATGAAAACTCCAACACATTGACATCAAGTACCACTTTATTTGAGAGAAAGGGAACAATATCTCTACAATATGTTCAAAAACACCAGCCGATTGCAGACATCTTGACTAAGGCCTTTGAGGAAAATTTTGGAGTAAAGATTTATTTCTTAGTAAAGTTTTGAGTAAGTGATTGGTAGGAAAAATGTGTAACTGTTGGTAAATTTTGAGAAAGTAATTATTGACAAATTTTGAGAAGTGATTGGTAGGAAATATGTTTAACTTTAGTAAGTTGTGAACAAGTAACTGGTAAAACATAGGTGTAAATGTTGATAAGTCAAAATAGAAATTGTTAGGAAATGTGATTTTTTATTTTAATAAAAAAATGACTAGAATGTGTATATGTGATTCCATATCAAAAAATTATGAAAAAAATTGTGTGTGACTATGTGAAGATATATATATATATATATATATATATATATATAGATATATATATATATATATAACAGAAAAAAAAAAAGACTACACGGGGAGTTGGAATTTTCCCTTTTCAGTTAGAGAAAAGGTTAGAAAAGGCTATCGGAGTTAGTTAAGACCAAAAGAGGGGGACTCCCATAAAAAAAGGGAGAAGAGGGGATTGGCAGGAGGTAGAGGCTAGAACCTGATTATGTGAAAAAGTCTCTGAGGGAGAGAAATTTAGAGGTTTTTTAACCATCAGCTGGAGACAGCTACAAGTGGAATAAACAAAAAGAAAAACCCACAAGAGCAGTATACTATTTGGGGTAGAGACTTTGTTCTCTGCATGGAACTGTTGTCTGATTGGAAAGGAAATATTGCTCGGGGGAAGTTAGACTAGGTCTAACTTAAGGATGAGAGGCCTGAGAAAGTCTTAAGAGAAATATTTTGAACTTGAGATAAGTAAAAGGATCATAACTCCTAGAAAGAATTGGTTTTTGTTTATTTCTCTCTGAATGGATTAATGTGTCTGCCTTGGAAGGAAAGAATTTGTTTATTTTTTAGCCTTCCTTGAGTACAGGTAGAAATAACTGTGTGTGACATTGGTTAAAAGGTAACAAAATTATAAAAATATTGTATGTATGGAATCTACTACACGAGGCTACTATGGGGTGGGCTTGTTGTGGCGTTATTGTTTGAATTCTAGTCGTGATAATTAAAAATGTATGTCCTCTTTCTAAATGTCACAAATCTAACTGTATGTGTGTATTTTGCTAAAATTTATGAATAGACGAGAACTATAAAATTTATCTTGTTGGAATGAGTCGAGGTTAGAGCCTACTGTCATACCTTAGGTCCGACTGCCAGCGCAGTCCCTTGGTGGAAGAGATACCAAAATAAGAAATAAATTTTAGTTAAACTTATTTGAAGTCACGATTTTTTCAGCAGGAAAATTATTTTCAATTTTTAAAAAAAACATATATATGCGATAATTAAAACCTACAAATACAAAAAATAATATAGTTATAATCATAGTGTACTATGCCATATGCAAAGACAAAACAAAAATTTGGATAAAGTCTATCTTTAAAAAAACAGGGGTAAACATATTTTCCAACACAAAAATCCCATGAAACAGTAAGTTAATAAGTAGTCATGGGAAAGTAGAAGAACTACCTTGCCAAAACGCATGACTGAGAGGTCTCAATTTTATACCAAAAAAAATAAAAATCTGAACATAGTGATTGAAAATGATAGGGACAAGTCGTATTATGGACTTGATCAGACCAACTTCAATCGTTTTACATGAAATTATAGGTATGGTTTTAAGCCCAAGAGAGGAAGAGCACATACTGATGAAAAAACCATGTCATGAGTAGATATTTAGGGTTAGGTCGTGAAGTGTCTACCTTGAAACCCAGTTGACCCTTAATAGTGATGATGGTTTTACCCTTGTGTGGACCTTAGCTACAACCATGAAGCCAAATCGTCCCTGCACAAACAAAAAATAGATATGGTTACCCTACATAAAAGAAGGTAATAATCAATAGGAAGGTTGATACTCCCGAAAATGGAAGGATATCTAGAAAATCATGCAAGAAAACTATATGGGTTACCTAGAAAATATAATCAGTGAGCCTTCTCTGCTAACGAAGAAACTGCATAGGAGGAATAGGGAGCTTTGTCTTGATAACCTTGTAGAAACATGGAAATACAGATTTTTGATTTTAAAAAAAAAAAAAAAGTAGTTAAGCGAGGCAAGAAAAGAACGAATCGAAAAACGGGCTTAAAGTCCGCACTTACCCTAAGTAGTTTCTAGTTATATACTGAGTTTTATACTCTAACAAAAAATGTTGCAAGGGTGCATTTCTAGCTTATTGTCATTGGTTTGTTGATCAGGTGCTCAATGTAAAAGCTCAAAAATGAAATTGCTCAAAAATGATTGGAAAATAAACGACAACGAAGAGCTCGTCGCCAAGAATTCGGTGCAACTCTTTTCGTCGAAATCGAAGCCCAGATGAAGGAGATAGAGCTTGATGTTTGTTTTCCTAAACACCTAAAATAATTGCAAAACAGTAACAAGTTGATGACATGGCAGCCCAGACAACATGCAAGGAATATTCTTCAGTTTTTTCTCAATGGCACTATGACAAGTGTGACAACAGGACTCACCAGTTTGGTTTGAAAGTGATTTTATTTTAAGGATCTGCTCCTGAGGTTGAATGAGAAATTTTTTTACACTAAGGTTTGAATTATCAACTATATATGGTGAAGCGCATTTAATTTATTAACATGGTCTGAGTTGAACAAAGGTTCAACTATATATGGGTGCATATGTATTAAATTTGGTTTTAATAATTATATACATGGTGCATATTGAATAATCCAAGGTTCTAAACTTTGGTTATTCGATGGTATATTATGGTAAAAAAAACATGTATATAGGATGGGCGGAGGGCGAGTCGAACCCGTGACCTCCCCCTCCTAACTCAAAGCCTTTACGATTACACCGGCGGGCAAGATGTGCTAAGAATTGGTGGAAATATTACATTTCATCCCACCTGATACTCCAATGGCGGAAATGGAGGTGGCCAGCCCCGCAGACCAACCCCCTTTCATGCAACCATACTACATGACTATTCCTAAGAGCTCATAAAAATTCACTTAGTGCGTAATTAAACAATGTTTGTCCCTATTAATCTTCTATTAAATTAATTAAACTCATAGTTTTAAATTTTGATGTTTTAGAGGTGCCACCAGAATCAGCGGATTCTCTAGTTTAGGCAGTCTTATCTAGAGTCTTCTCCATATTTGGAGGAGATTTCCTAGGAAAATTGAATGATCCATATCTTGAGAAATTTTCGACCAATTTTGGCTTAGGAAGAGTCATTCTTAGCAGATTGGCATGATCTGAACACATTGGTACAGGTTGCAGAGGCAGAGGAGCAATTCTATAGGTGTTTTTGTCACTTTTAAGAAAAATGAAGCCTAGGACCACTAAGAAGGAAGGCCATGCCTAGATAATCTGAATGCCAAATTGAGAGAATGAATAGTCATTTCTGATATATTTTGACATTATGGACTCATTCAAGTATGTTTCAGGAGAATTTGATGCATGAAAACAACAATTTATTTTCATTTTTGAGCTAATAAAGAGGCCCAAGCCATGGAAGCTAGATCAAGGATATGTAGCCCAAGAGAGGTGAACTCCTTCATCAAAACTCTGTGTTGATGGATCAATTGTGATGGTTTGCTATGTATTCTATTACTGTTGTCTAGCATTTGATTTTCATAGTTTATGCTCTTGAATTCACTTATAAAACTCAGTTATTTTACCTGTTTAACACACATAAGCAACAAGGAAACCTATGTACCTGAAGCATAAAGAAAATAAATTTTAAATCTAAAGATGAAATTAGCACAACAAAAATAACATTCATACTCAGATCAAGTTGGTATCAAAGCTTGGTTGAAAGGAAAGGTTATTTGCTTGATAATTGCTTGAGTTTTGTGCAAGTTTAATGGTTTCAAATTTGTGATGTTGACAAGGTTAAAGTTACAGAAAGGTGAAGGGAAATTTTTGGTTGCAAGTCCTAAGATTAGGACCAGAAGAAGGAGAGCTACAAGAGCACCATCTCCACCCCAAGTTCCACTCATAGCTGCACTTGAAGCAGCTCAAGTTTTGTCTCAAGAATTTGAGATTGAAGAGATACAAGTTGTAAAAGAAGCTGAGTTGATTGAAGAGGTACAAGAATCATAAGTTGAGCTTGAATCCATAGCCATCATGTTAGGTGTTTGAGAAACTAAAGGTCATTTAGAAGATGATTATTTCAAGAGCGAATTCAATGGCATAAAGAGGATGGTTAAAATTATGTTTGATGCATTTACTATTGGGATGGCAAGAGAAGGTTCTAAGCCTCCACATGGAGAAGGAACTTCGGATGATAATAAGGATGAAGAGAAGAGTTCAAAGGGAAGTGGAGGAAAGCCACCTCCATCTCCACCATCATCATCATCCTCATCATCTCCCTCAACATCATATTCCACTTCCACCACCAAAACCACTCATACTCACTCAAATACCACAAGAGGAAAAACACCCTTACTCAAACTTGATGTCAAATTTGAGCTTCCAATGTATAATGGTGAGATAAATTCAAAAAGTTTGGACAATTGGATACGTCAATTGGAGGTGTATTTCATAATTCAGAACCTTCATGAAGATGACATAAAGATTCAATTGGTTTCTTTGAGGATGGAAGGATCTGCACTTGTATGGTGGGAAGCAAGGACCCAATAAGAGATTAAAAACAATGGTAATATCTCTATGTCTTGGTCAAGTTTTATTGCTACCATTAAAATCCAATCCTATCCCTTAACTTACATACAAAAGGTTATTATGGATTGGAAAAATTTTATACAGTTGTGTTATCACCAAATTGAACCTGATTGGCTGCTCATCAAACAACTCATTGTAACTGTTTCAAACCACTTCTAACTGAAGATTAGCCTCTTCAGTTTGAGAGGGCTCTCTCAAGGGGGTTTATGATTTTGAATAATGATAGTACTAGATGGCTAACTCTATAGAAATTTTAACTTGTTTTGTATGATTATAGGTTGAAAAATGCATGCTTGCTACCATTGGGCGTATGGAGTCAAAAATCATTAGTTCCAATGACAGTGGTTCTTCACATGGAAGCTAAGGCAGATAGAGGTTTTTAACAGAGGCAACTCACAAACACAACATAGGAAAACACAATCATTTCATCACTAAAGGAAGTCAAAGCATAATATTATGAGTTATGAGTAATTAGAGATGAAATCTACTACAAGTGATAACACATAAGATAAATATCAATAAGATATCAAAAACCTCATGAGAATCTCAGGTCTGGAAAGAAGAATGTCACTTTGTATTACTGATAACAGTCAAAAACATACAAGAAGCAATTTGGTGCAAATGTTCTCCAACCCTTTTGCTTCTTTGATGTTTTGTCTATAAATATACATTCTTTACAATAAGGATGATTTCTCTGGTGGATATATCCTCGAATTCTCCTATGACACCTTTCAGAACTAAAATCAATAGCTTACAACATAAAACTGACAGGTATCTTTTAAAGAAACCAACTCCTAATAGGACTCTATCTCCTATTTATTACATTCCTTTCTCTTATCTGTGAAATAGTTACATGATGGCTACAAATTGAATGTCACATGTTCGAAGGAAACATGACCAAGTTCACCACCACTTTACAAATTTAAAACACCCCCAGATTTGTGGAGCATAACCCTGCTTTTTAGGAATGGATGACCTTCATCTTCAATGTTGTTTTGACTGATGACCTATCTTCATGGCACTACCTTTTAGTCATAAATATCTGATAATAAGCTCCATTGGCATGCTGGAGCTCTCTAGCTGGAAAAAACTACTTTTAAGATGCTCAAAAACCTTTAACGATTGTTCACTACGAAAACAGGACAGTTTCGTAACGAGTTTTGGTAGCGTGGGAAAAGTGGCTTTTCCATCCATCTTCTTAAATTCTTTGTTGTTCCATCATGTTAATCATGTCATGACACCTTACCATCATGGATCCCCCTCATTAAAACATGCAAAAACTGACTTTAAATGCAAAAAGGCACCTACAAGTTTTTTCGTAGAGTATTTCTAGCTTCAAGCCTGGGGTACGTTACGAAACTGTGTAAAAAACCAGAAATTGCACCTTTCAAAATTATCTTCAAAAACTTACCTCCAGCTGCAAATTTTTCGTTTTCTGCATGCCATGAACCTCCTAAGGCATATTCCATCTCAAATTATTACTCCTGTGGTGTTCCTTCCTCATTTACAATTAGTTGGCTAATGGGCTCTTCTACCATAGTCATTTTCAATCATTTCTTTTCCAACTCTACATGAATTAGATCCAATTGCTCTTCTAGATCTTTCACTTTGTCCTTTAATGCCCTGTTCTTGGATTGCAAGTGAAAGTTGACCATTTTGATGTGCTTGACCTCTCCTCTCAATGGTTGAGTCCACTTTATCATATTTTATGTATTGTCCAAGCTCTTTGAGACACTTGTGACTTGATCTTCCTGGATTTTTATCATTTTTTCAAATTGAACCTTCTCAGCTCTATGTTTTTTTTCCTCTTGCTTCAAAACTGATATCTCCTTACCTGCCTCCTTCAACTGCTCCTTAATGGTTTCAATTTCTGAATTTTCACTAATTTTCTCTTTACCCTTCCTTTTCTTAATAACCAGCTCTTCTTTTGTAGGTGAAGAGAGATCTATGATGCTTGGTGGCCAAGCAGTTTCAGTGACCTTCTCAATCTGTTTGCTACTTTCCATGACCTTTCTTGCATGCATGGTCATTGGCTTTCTAGGTTGAAACATGAAACTAACATCATCACCTGCAAACTCTAATTTTTTAGCTGTCTTTCCTTTCTGTTGACACCTAATCCTAAGGGTTGGGTGAGGATATTTAATATTGTATATTAAATTATATTAGGAAATAAGGAAGGCCAAGAGTCATTGGGAGATGAATCCCAATAGCCTCACCTCCATGTATAAATACATTCACATTCTTCCTCTAATATACATTCTGATTTGTGGAGTTACCTCCTGGTTTGACATGGTATCAGAGCCAGTCCCATGATTGGCATTCTTGCCTGTGGTGTAACTCCCTTTTGATCTACAATTTTTGCTAACAGTCTTTGTGCTTCTAGTTTTTATTTTTTTTGTTGCTCCATTAGAGTGATACCATTCTGACTTTATATACTACAATTCTACAACTTTTTTTTTAAATTATCTCTGCAATTTTTTCCCAGTTCTGAATTTGTTTTGAAGTTTCTGAAGACTCTGCAATTCTGCAGCTCCTACAATTTCTACAGTTACAATTCGACACCTGCAAATTTCTGCAACTACAATTCCAAAAAAAATTCCACGGCCTGTAGGCCTCCCCTCTGAAATTTTTTTTACAGCCTACGTTGTCTCCATTCTCCCCATCCCATGGCCTTTTGGCCCTCCCCCTATAACGCACAACAGCACCTCCCATACGCTCCACTGTTATACGCTCTGTTTGCTATATAATACCGCCCCCCCTCACTGCTGTGTATTTTTTACACTCTGCATTTTAATTACACAGACCCTTCCCATATAATATCGCCCCACATAAAAAAATTTCCCAAACAAATAAATATATATATATATATATATATATATATATATTTTTTATTTTTTTTTTTTTTTTTTTTTTCTTGCGGGTGGAGTAAAAATTTCTAGCCAAAGTTTTTCCCCTTCGATTGAAATCTTCCAGCCAAAGTTTTCCCTCCTTCAAAAGAAATTTTCCAGCAAAGTAATTCTTTTTTCCCTTCAAAATAATGCATTCTCTATCATCTATTGTAGGGGTGGTTCTCTTCGGCAAGGAGAACTATCTTGAATGGTCTCAGAAAATCAATCACACTCTCATTTTTAATGATTTGTGGAAAGGAATTTGTGAAGGACAAGAAGGAAATCCACTAGAAAAGCCCACTTCAGACAAGGAGCTCGCCATTTGGGAAAACAAGAACTACAAGGCCTAGGCCTTGATTGCAGCTTCCGTAAATGAAGAGGTGAGTTGCCATATTTCACCATTTTCAAATTCCTATGAAGCCTTGAGCAAGCTAAAATAACTCTATGAATCACATTCAGAACTAGAAATTGTTCAATTGATGATCAAGCTATTCAGTCTTGAAACAAAGAATGATGATCCCCTTTCTTTAGCTTGAGAAGTAAGATCTATCATGCATGACATTGACAACACTGGTGTAAAAATTGACATATCTCTCATAGCATATGTTAAGGCATTATATCTGACTTACTCACATTATCTTGAGTCATTGCAAGCAAGTGGAAACCATGACCATATCACCTTTGATACCCTTGAGAAAAAGTTTGCAGAAAGAGAGAAAGCTTTCGGGAAGATGACAACCCATTCGTCTTCTGAAGAGGCTGCATAATTTTCACATAGAGAAAAGGGTCATGCTCCATATCGTTCCAGAGGAAGAGGTGGCCAAAGAGGAAGAGGAAGAAGAAACTTCAGAGGAAGGGGGGGCAGATAATCTGACAAATTTGATCTTCGTTGCATACATTGCAATAAAGACGGGCATGATGCATCCACGTGCAGGATACCTTGGGATAAAATTGAGTAGCAAAGAAATCAAGACAAAGGTAAAACTAATGACGAAGAAAAAGGTAAAGCACCTGAATCCGCTCATTACGTTCTAGCACATTGTAACAATGGAGTAACCGAAGACTTGTTTGATGTTTCATTTACTTCATGGAGAGATGATTGGTTGCTAGATTTAGGAGAAACATTTCACATGACATTTAGAAACGATTTTTTTGAAGAATTTACTAACAAAGTTGATGGAGCAGTATACTTCATAGATAAATCCAAACTCAAGCCATCAGGGCTTGGCATAGCCAGGCTTAAGTTGCCTGGTCTTCTTGTTGTGTAACCAGCTCCAAAAATAGAAGAAAAGAGATATCAACGCCATAGAAATGAGCCACTTCGAGGGGGAAACCTCCAATACATTACATAATGAAAAATTCTTGGATGATACAATTTACAAAACCTCCTTTCTATATATAGGAGTCCATTGGGCCATAATGTAATCCTAGTGGGCCACAATGTAATCCTAGCCGACCTAACAATAATAATTTAAGGGAAAAATAATAACAAAATGGGAGTTACAAGGGTACAATAATAACAATAAGGGGTTTAAACTAACAATAATAAGGGACTATACTAGTAATATAGGGACCTAACATGCCCCTCTCCTTCAAAAAAGTGTTGTCCTCAATGCTTGAGTAGCTTTGGGTGCTTCTGCATAAAATTCTCACCCTCCCATGTAGAATCTTCAGTGGGTAAGTTCTTCCACTTGATGAGATACTCTGAAATTGATCGATTCCGTAGTTGTCGAGTTCTTGTTTCTGTGATCGCTTCAGGTTCCAATATGATTTTGTTTTAGTTGGGAATTCTTACAAAGATATAAGCGATCTTTGTACCATAAGGAATCATTTTTGCAACTAAATGTATCAGTTGTACTAGGATCTTGCTGCAAATTTTGAATGAGTGTCCACACTTCTTCTTCCTTCTTCCATTCAACCCTTGCTTCGGTTATCCAATCTGGTTGGATAATTGAAATGGCGCAAAGAAATGCTACCACCTCTTCATTCTTTCTTGAGAGTGCATCTGCAAGAATATTAGCTTCCCTTTTTTGTAGATTATTTAAAAGTCATAACCGAACATCTTTGTGACCCATTTTTTTGCTCTTCTCAAGATAATATTTGTTCCAAAAAGTGTTTAAGACTATCATGATCAGTTTTTACCTTGAAGTGTCTTCCCATTAGATAAGGTCACCATTTCTTTAGTGCATACAGTATTGCTAACATTTCCTTCTCATAAATAGCTTTCTGTAAATACTTTCCTTTGATTGTACGACTTTCAAAAGAAATGGGTCTTCCTTCTTGCATTAAAACTTGCATTAAAAACGGCACCAATTCCATTTCTGAGGCATCCATTCCTGATAAGGTTTTTGTGGTCGGCATAGCTAAGGCAGGTGCTACTTTGTCTCTTTAAGATGTTAAAAGGCCTTAGTCGCTTTAGGATTCCATGAAAATGCATCTTTATTCAATAATGTTGTTAGAGGTGCTGCTATTCTCCCATAATTCTTAACAAACTTGCGATAATACCCTGTTAACCCGAGAAACCCTTGCAACTGCTTTATGGTTGTGGGGACATTCCATTCCTTAATGGCTTTAATTTTGTTAGGGTCTACCTTAACACCCTCGTGAGATACAATATGACCCAAATATTCCACATCTTGTACTCCAAAGAAACATTTGGATGTTTTTACATATAATTGTTTCTCCTGCAATAGTTTGAGCACCCTGTCAACATGTTCAACATGATCCTTTCAAGACCTGCTATAGATTAGTATATCATCAAAAAATACTAACACAAATTTTCTAAGGAAGGGTTTGAAAATGGAATTCATCAACCCTTGAAATGTAGAAGGTGCATTGGTAAGGCCAAAAGGCATGACCAAAAATTCATAATGACCCTCATGAGTTCGAAATGTTGTTTTTGGAATATCTTCGATCTTCATTCTAATTTGATGATATCCTGAACGAAGATCCAACTTGGTAAAATAAATTGCTCCATGTAATTCATCCAATAATTCATCAATCACAGGAATGGGAAATTTGTCTTTAATGGTGAGCTTATTGAGCTCCCTATAATCTGGACACATTCGCCATGATCCATCCTTCTTGTGTACCAATACTACGGGAGCAGAGAAAGAACTTTGACTAGGTTGAATTATACCTGCCTCTAACATTTCTGCAATCATACGTTCAATTTCGCTCTTTTGGACGTAAGGATATCTATAAGGCTCGATGTTTGGAGGAACACTTCCTGGAATCAAATGAATAGCATGATCATGATCACGAATAGGTGGGAGTCCTTTGGGAGTTTCAAACACCTTGGAATGATTGTCCAAGACTTGTTGGAGATCTACAGAAATAGATGATTTTGATGTTGGAACTTCTAGTGAGCATAATTGTGCAATGACGCCTCGTTGTTCTTTTTTTAGAAGCTTTGTCATGACATTAGAGCTTATTATCTTTCCCGGCTTCCCCGCAATACCCCATAATTCAACTTCCTTTCCTTCTAAAAAAAATTTCAAGAAAAGTTCTTGAAAATTAAAAGCTACCATCCCCAAAGATTGTAACCATTGTACTCCTAGTACAACATCAGCACCTCCCATAGGAATGGAAAGCATTGGACTATTCAATACATATTCCCCCATGGTTAGCTTGATATTATGGCATTTCTAGAGAAATTTATAGTTCCTCCATTTGCAACCATCACTTGACATTCTGGTGCTGGGTATAGGAAACAATTTAATTCCTTGGCTACCTTACAATGAATAAAATTATGGGTGCTACATGAATCAATCAACACTATTACCTTTCTCTTCTTGATTTGTCCTTTTATCTTGAGAGTTTGAGGAGTGGTAATTCCTGCCAGTGCATTACACGATATGGTTGGATTCATTTCTTCCTCTTCTGGGGCTGGTTCCTGGTGTATATCCTCTTCTTGTTGATTTTCTTCTTCCTCTTCACAATCTATGTAAAATAATTTCTTCTCAGCACACTTATGACCTTTAGTGTATTTGCTATCACAACTGTAGCAAAGCACTTTTGCTCTTTTTTCTTCCAATTGTTGTGGTGTCAACCTTGTAGGTTGTGGAAATCTAGACGTAGCAACACTTCCTTCTTTATAGAATTGAGTGGTAGGCTTCCTTGTCGCCATTATTTTACATTCAACTTTTCTTGCCAACCTGAATGCCTTCTCCAATGAATGCGGTTCCAAAACACGAACTTCATGTTGGATGTTATCCTTTAAAGTGTCTATGAAGAGATCGATCCTATGTTCCTATGGAATATCAGTTACCCTTATATTCAATTTTTGGAAGTCCTCAATGTGCTGCCCCACTAAACCCTTTTGTTTGAGATTTATCAATTGGCTAAAGAAGGTGTTGCTCTTTGTATCCTCATAATGTGCTATCATTTCCTCAGTAAAAATTGACCAAGTGACAATTTTTTTACGGGAGCAAAGCCATCGATACCATACAAATGTATTTTGTTCTAAATGTAAAGTTGCAATGCGTACCTTTTGTGTGTTTTGCACATTATGGAGATCAAAATATTGCTCCATCTGTAGTATCCATGTTAGAGGATCCTTTCCATCAAACTTCCTCATATCCATTTTTGGAATATGGTGGTTCTTCCCGCCAACATTAGAGTTTATGAAATCATGATTAACATTTATTTTGTTCTCATCATGAGGTTCTTCTACTATTTTTTCACCATTAGGAAACATTTCTTGTATCAACTTTGTCAAACCTTCTATGTCTGCTTTTAGATCATTCTTCATGTTTTCCATGTTGTCTTTCATGTCATCCATCTTAGCTTCCATGCCATCCATCTTAGCTTCCACACCAGCTTCCATGCCATCCATCTTAGCTTCCACGCCTTTCTTCAAACCGTCCATCTTCGCTTCCACGCCTTTCTTCAAAACTTCCATTTCATTTTTTGTTGCTCTTTGTGAAAGTGAAATTTGTTGCACTTGCTCTTGTAATTTTGATAGATCATGTTGCAATTCTTCATCTTCATGAGTCATAGTAGAGCCTTCTGAAGGCTTAATGGGTGTTGAATTATTTTTACGGGGCATCTTTTAGAACTCAATACTGATATCTATTCTAAAATATGCCCTTGGAATCAATTCAAACAAGACTTATGCAATTCAGAAAAAAAAATACACACATTTTTCTTGCTTTTGAGGAGCTCAATATTGAAATTGGATTATCTCTGTGATTGTGGCTCTTTAATATCTAAAACTTAGCACTAAAGTAGCCCTCTGAATTCTCTTTTGAATGCCACAGGTCTGACCTAATTTGGATTCTCCAAGACAAATTTATGTCCAATCTCCCACAATGACCTAATTATGGACTGGTTCAGTAGAGCGAACTTGTACGACTTGCCACGTGTCACTGTTTCATCCTTCGCCTCTGAAATTGACGCCAAAAACTTGTTACTGGCAATAACGCGGTGACCACTTTTTAGGCACTCCAATCCGATGCCCAGAGAGAGAGTTATTGAACTTTTCCCACGATCACCTCTTTGAGATGCAATTCAGGAGCCTGAAAAAGCACTACCTTCCACAGATCATATCTCCAAAAATATTGCGAACCAAGCTCTGAAATTTTTTGATGAATTTCCTCAGGATTTCAGCTTCGCACCATACGAATTTCAGATTCTAAACCTTCGTAGAAAATTTTTTATAGCGAAAATTCCACGATGACCTGTTTAGGAGCTTGAAAAAAGACCTAACTTCCACAGATGATATCTCCGAAAATATTGCGAACCAAGATCTGAAATTTTTAGAAAATATTCCAGGAGTTCGTCTTCGCACCCTAACAATTTCAGCTTTTGAAACATCGTATAAAAAAAATTATAGTGAAAATTCCACGATGACCTGTTTGGAGCAGCGAAACCCTAGAATCCAAAGCTCTGATACCAAATGTTGTGTAACCAGCTCCAAAAAGAGAAGAAAAGAGATATCAGCGCCTTATAAATGAGCCACTTGGAGGGGGCAACCTCCAATAAATTACATAAATGAACAATTCTTGGATGATACAATTTAAAAAACCTCCTTTCTATATATAGGAGTCCATGGGGCCATAATGTAATCCTAGTGGGCCACAATGTAATCTTAGCCGACCTAACAATAATAATTTAAGGGCACAATAATAACAAAATGGGGGTTACAAGGGTACAATAATAACAATAAGGGGGTTACACTAATAACAATAAGGGACTATACTAGTAATATAGGGACCTAACACTTCCAGATCGCATTCTACATGAGGTTCTATACCTCCCTGAATTGAGGAGAAAATTTTTGTCCTTGGTCCAAATCCGCCAGCAAGGAAACTCTATTCACTTGTTTGATGGCAAGGAAGAGGTCAAAAAAGCATCATATCACTCACTTGTCATGGAGGGAATAGAAGAAGGAAGACTCTTGAAGCTGAAAGGTTCATCTGCTCATGCTCAAAAATTTGCATTCAGTTCACATCATGATGAAGGTACATTCCCATCAAGTCTTTTATGGCATGCTAGATTTGGACACTTAAACTATGAAAGCCTTTGTTTGTTGAAGAAAAGTGGTGTTAATGGATGGCCTACAATTCCTAGGAAACCTAAGGAATGTGATGCTTGTATTCTAGGAAAGCATAGCAAACAGCCATTTCATGATTCACACTCCAGAGCACATAGAAAACTTGAACTTATTCATTCAAATTTATGTGGCCCTATGCTTGTTGCTTCTGCAGATGGAAATAAATATGTCATGACATTTATTGATGACTACACCAGAATGTGTTGGATTTATTTATTGAAGAACAAGTCTGATGCTTTTCAAACATTCAAGAATTTTCATGCATGGATTGAAAATGATGCACAAACTCATATTGGTTGTCTATGTACTGATAATGGAAAAGAATACACTTCAAACGAATTTGAAAATTATCTTCGTCAACATGGGATCAAACATCAAACAACTATGCCGTATAATCCCCAACAGAATGGTGTAGCTGAAAGAATGAACAGAACTATTTTAAATATGTTTCATTCCATGTTATTTTTCAAGAATGTAAAATTGATGTTTTGGGCTGATGCAGTTCTATGTGTTTTTTACATAAAGAATAGGTGTCCTTAAAGTTTAGAAACAAAACTCCTTTTGAAATGTGGCATGGCCACATTCCTTCGGTAAAGCATTTCAGGGTCTTTGGGTCCACCTGTTATGCTTTGATACCCAAGGGACAAAGGAATAAACTTGGTGCTAGAAGTCAAAAATGTATCTTCTTGGGGTACTCCAATACCTCCAAAGGATATCACCTCTGTGATGAATCCAATAAGAAGTTTGTAATAGCAAGAGATGTCATATTCCTTGAATCTTCCAAGAGTGACAAGGTTGTTGAGCGGAAACTTGATCGCCTGGATAGATTCACACATGCAAAGTCTTTCCAAGAATTTGATAATCAGATTCCACATCTTGAAGGGGGGATTCCTATATTGAATCAAACTATGGAATCATTTCCTAAAGCACTCTCTCCCCCACATGAACAAACAACCACGGATGACACATTGAATGATGTGATTGACAGAATTGGGAGATTGAATCTTGAATCAATCCCAACTCAATCAAATGAGCAGCCTGGGCCATCTCAGAAAGGTCCTCCCAAATGGATGATAAAGACACTGGATAATGTTCATCCCGATGAGGTTGGAAAAACAGGAATAAGAAGTTCCACTAAACAAAACGAAGGTGAAGTAGATAATTCTAATTCTCCTGTTGATATGGTTATTGCTTATAACTGTGAATTGAGTTTGTCTACATATCATGAACCAACTTCCTTCAAAGAAGTTTCTTCTCTTGATGAATGGAAGGAAGTGATGCAAAAGGATTATGATGCCTTGATAATTAATGGCACTTGGAAGCTGGTTGATCTGCCTTTGGGAACAAAACCAATTGGCTGTAAATGGGTCTACAAGAACAAGTATAAAGCAGATGGCTCACTTGAAAAGCACAAGGCCAGGCTTGTGGCAAAATGTTTTGCACAAAAATAAGGAATCGATTATGAAGAAACTTTTTCCCCCACAGCAAAATGGACCACCATCCGAACTCTCTTTGTCTTAGCAGCTCAGAATGGATGGAAAGTCCATCAGATGGATGTAAAAACTGCCTTTTTGAATGGATATCTAAAGGAGAAATTTTTTATGTCCCAGCCAGAAGGATTTTTTGTAAAGGTCCAAGAACACAAAGTTTGCAAGCTTATAAAATCTTTGTATGGCCTCAAGCAAGCACCACGAGCCTGGTATGAGAAATTAACTGAGCATCTTCTGAAACTTGACTTCAAACATTTTGATCTTGATGATGCAATTTTGTTTGTTAAGAAAGGTGGAAAAATAGTTGTATATCTTGTGGTGTATGTAGATGATCTTTTGATGACAGGGAACAATGAGAGTTATATTGCATCCATGAAGAAAGAATTGAAGAAAGGTTTTGAAATGACTGATTTGGGTTATGCTCATTACTATCTGGGTATTGAAGTAATTTGACATCCTAAATTTATATTTCTTTCTCAAAAGAAGTACATTAGAGATATTTTGAACAAGTTTGGCATGGATGAATGAAATCCCTTAACCACTCCAATGGAACAAAACTTGAAGCTCACATCCATTGAAGGGAAGGAATTTGAGGATGCAACTAAGTATAGACAGCTTATAGGAAGTCTTGTCTACCTGACCACCACCAGACCTGACATTTCATTTGTTGTTGGAATCCTCTCAAGGTTTATGCAAAAACCTTGTGAAGGACATTGGTCTGCTGCAAAAAGAGTGTTAAGGTACTTGAAGGGGACTCAAGACTTTGGACTCAAATATACACAGGTAGGTGACTTCAGCTTGATCGGATACTCTGATTCAAACTTTGATGGGGACAAAGAAATAGGGGTGTCTACTACAGGTTACACCATGAGTATTGGATCAAGAGATGTCTCATGGAGATCACGCAAACATTCAATTCTAGCAGATTCCACTACCGAGGCAGAATATGTGGCAGCAGCTGAAGCAACAAAGGAAATTGTGTGGCTCGGGAAAATCCTAGAAGATTTGCAGATGAAACAAATATATTCCACACCACTCATGATCGACAACACTTCTGCAATAAAGTTGGCCAAGAACCCAAAGTTCCATGATCTAACAAAGCACATCAATAAAAAATACCATCTAATTCGACATCATGTTCCACAAATGAGCAAATCGCTGATATCTTCACCAAAGCACTTGGACGAGAAAATTTTGAAAAGTTCAGATCGATGCTTGGACTCACCAACATCCATTCGAATTAAAGGGGGGAATGTTGACACCTAATCCTAAGGGTTGGGTGAGAATATTTAATATTGTATATTAAATTATATTAGGAAATAAGGAAGGCCAAGATTCATTGGGAGATGAATCCCAATAGCCTCACCTCCATGTATAAATACATTCACATTCTTCATCTAATAGACATTCTGATTTGCGGAGTTACCTCCTGGTTTGACACTTTCTTTAGCTTTCTTCCTCCATCTTCAACATTTTCAGCTTGGACAATGGGATTTTCTTCAATGTCAATTGCATGCAAGATGTCCTCTAAGTTTCCTTTAGCCACTGTTTGGCTCCTAGTAACTCTCTTGCTGCCTTGTTTGCTTCTATTTTGCAGGTGTTGTTTTAGGTGTGTGAATCTTCTGCAAAGGCTCTATCTCCATGCTCATTGGTTCTAGTGGGAATGATCTATTCCCTTCTTCAACTTCCTCTGCTACTGTTGGTGATGAATTATTTCTTGGTTTGGAAACTCTTTTAGGAGTGACAACATCAACTTCAAAAGCACTCATGAACAGAAAGGAGGTTCAATCTTTTTCTAGTCTCTTCAACTCCTCTAACACCAACAACTTAATCAAACCATGGTGAAAGAGAGAAGTTTCATTTCCTTCTTTTTTAACTTGAACCTTATCTAACATTTTACCTAGACTTCTATATAAATAAAAGGGTAAGTCAAGTGACCTCTTACCCACAAAATGTAGAAGAAGCCTAAGGTGGTAGGAGTAGACCATGTGAAACCTTCCTTCATAGGTAAAATACTTCTGAATGATCATCAACATCTTTGTATAATTTTCCTTCATGAAACTCCTAGGGATAGCATATGTTAGATCAATTTCACTATGCTCTGGTTTGATGAAGTCTTTGCAATCCTGCATGGTGAACTTGATGCCTTTAAACCACTATTCCTCTCCTCTATGGATTCATGTTGTTGTTGAAATGTTGTCTGGTGTCACTGTAAGTTTCAACATTCCCAATTTTGAAGTTGTTCCAGTGAAACTAATAGCAAAATCCTTCGAAACCTATAGATGATAACCCTGCAACCTTTGACAGAATTGTAAGAAACCTATTCTTTTAAATACCTCCATGGCAGTTGGGTCTTCATTGAGAAAATTCATGTCCATGGGCTCATAGCTGTGGAAGTGACGACCTTTGTTTGTTTTCTTCCTTGCAGTCATGGTGGCTTTATATCTTCTCAGCCTCGCTTGCTTGATGACACCTACAACCTTTGAATCTTCCAGCAACCTGCTTGGCTCAATGAAGCAGCTCTCCATAAACCTAATAACATGCAAAGATAAATCAGAGTATGACAAAAATACTAATTGGGTAATGTTTTATGGTTTAAATGACAGCTCATGCCTTAATCATGACACATGCATGCTAAAAAGGGTAATGATGACCTAAAACATGGCTTTGTACGTTTGAATTAACACTAATAGACTCGAATGACCTCCATCCTAACTCCTCCAATCATGAACTGACACTTCAGATCAAGTTTGACAAGACAAACAAGAAAACAGTTTTTCGTAGCATGATTAGTTTAACTTTTGACAGTTTCGCTATGAAACTATTAGGAAGTTTCGTAGCGAAAACTGTTATTTCACTGTATAAAATGCTACGAAAAGTTGTAAAACTGGCTTAAGTGTCATTTTTCAAATTTAAATTCTTGGGAAATGAAAACTGACACCTTATGATGACTGATGGAACATGACATGACCTAAATGGAGGTGACCTTGAACCTTAGTATAGGTTAAACATGAAAAAAAATGAAATTTTCCTATACCAACTTGAAAGGCTTAAGGATACCTTTGATAAATGAATTGTATGACCATGTCAAGTAATGTTTCACATTTTTCTGATTGATAACAAGTTGAAAGGGAAAAGTGTGCAAGATTATACTCATGAATTTAGGAGAGGAGCTCTAATTTTGGGTATTAATTTATATTCTCAAGAAAATTTGTTAAATTATGTTGGGGGTTTGCACAGTTACCTTAGGCACACTATTCTCATGTTTAATCCCACAAACATAGATGAAGTTTTTGTTCAAACCACACACTTAGAAGCAAGAGGGAAACAGAACATAGATGAGAAAAGTGAAAGTGAGGGAAATGGAAAGGGAAAATTTTATGGAAGAGGAAAAAGAAATAGCTCTGTCAAAAGAGAGAAAGAAAATCTCACATGTAAACAATGTTTGAATAATGGCCATGATGAAGACCACTGTTGGAAACTTTAGCGAGATTTTAAGCCAAGCAAATTGAAATCTAATGAAAATGGTAAAATTGTTGCTATAGTTGAACATGACTTAGGGTCAGATTCAAGAGATGAGAAAATGATTACAACCATGGGTTTGAAAGGTAAACATATTGCAAGCACTAGTTCTTCAAAATTTTACAATATAACTCAAGATGAAGATACAAGAATATAACTTTTATATGTTATAGTTGTCTCTAAACATACCAAGATTGATACACTTTTTGATAGTGGGTCACAAGATAACTTGATTTTCAAAGACTTGGTTAAGCAACTAGACCTTGAAACTATTAGGCATCCAAGACCGTATCCTTTAGGGTGGTTATGCAAGAATGCAAAGTTGCAAGTTACAAGGAAGTTCATACTAAGATTTTCCATCAATTCAAACTTTCTTGATGAAGTTGAACTTGATGTGATGTCGTGTGAGATATCAGGTATTGTATTAGGAAGTCCTTATCTATATGATAGGAAAGAAGTATTTCATCATCATGATATTAAGTATCACTTGTTTAAATATGGTATTGAGTACATAATTAGAGCACATAAGAAAAAGACAATTTTGTCTCTTATACATGCAGGAGATATGAAGAGGATAGTGAATGCAAGTCAGAATTTGACATTGTTAATGATCAACCAAAGCGATGTTTTCAATAAAACCTTTCAAAAATATGCTTATGCTTGTAATGAGATGTTTCAGGACTCTAACAGGTTTCCTTAAATGAAAGGAGGTGAACAAGATGTAAAACATTTGCAGCAGTCAACATCAGTGTTGAGTAGTGTTGGAATAAGATGTTGGTGCAAGAGAGTGCAAAGGTCAAAGAGAAAGAGACAAAGCAGCTTGGAAAATAAGGCATGGGTTCCACAAATGTTTGTTTTTGGTTTCCAAATGGTACATGGAAATGGCGAAGATACTTGTTGAAGATTCGATGCAAGTACAAAGCAAGAGCAACTAAGAATCGCCATGGTGACAGTGTGCAAGGTGAGAGTTTTTAAGTTTCATTTGATTAATGACCAAGGTAGGAACAAGATGGTTTCTGCAATAATAGCTTGTTGCTCTGCAAATTCATGGGAATTGTAGCATGACGGCGTCAATGACAGCAAGAGAAGGTCGCAAGAGTCAAGGAAAAAGTCATGTTTTTATGAAAAGCTCAATTTGATGAAAATGGGAAAATTTTAGTGGATAGAGACTGGAAGGGTGAGGGAACAATACCCTTATCCACATGATTAGTAATCAAAGAGATTTTGGGGTCCAAAAGGCTTCTAGTGGGGAGGAATGATTAGGTTCTCAATGTAAAAGCTCAAAATGAAAGTGCTCAGAATGGATCGGAAACTGAACGAAAGTGAAGATATCTTCACCACGAATCTGGCGCAACTCGTTTCATCGAAAGAAGATTCTGGATGAAGGAGATAGAGCATGTTGATCATTTTCCTAAATAGCTAAAAAAAATTCAGAACGGTGATAGGTTGATGGCATGGCAGCCCAGTCAACATACAGGGAACATTCTTCAATTTTTTCCCAGTGGCACTGTGACAAGTGTCACAATAGGATTGGTTTGAAAGTGAATTTTTTGTAAGGATCTGCTCCTAAGGTTGAATGAGAATATTTTTACACTAAGGTTCGAATTATCAACCATATATGGTGGAGCGCATTTAATTTATTAACATGGCCTGAATTGAACCAAGGTTCAACTATATATGGGCACATATATATCAAAGTTGGACCTTGGTTTTAATAATCATATACATGGCACATATTGAATAATCCAAGGTTCTAAACTTTGGTTATTCGATGGTATATTATGGTAACAAAAACATGTATATAGGATGGGCAAAGGGCAGGTCGAACCCGTGACCTCCCCCTCCTAACTCAAAGCCTTTACCATTACACTGGCAGGCGGTACATGCTAATCATTGGTGGAAATGTTAAATTTCAACCCACCTAATAATCCAACTATAGAAATGGAGGGGGGAAGCCCCCTCCCATGCGACCAAACCACATGACTATTCCTAAGCGCTCATAACAAACACGCTTAGTGTGCAATTAAACAATGCTTATCCTTCTTAATCCATTATTAAATTAATTAAACTCATAGTTTTAAATGGTGGAGTTTCATAGGCACCACCAGAATCGGGGGATTATCCAATTTAGGCGGTCTTATCTCAAGTCTTCTCCAGATTTGGAGGAGATTTCCTAGGAAAATTGAATGAGCCATATCTTGAACAATTTTCGACCAATTTTCGCTCAAAAAGAATCATTCTGAGCAGATTGGCATGCTACGAACACATTGGTATAGGTTATAAAGGAAGAGGAGCAATTATATAGGTGTTTTTGTCACTTTGAAGAGAAAGGAAGCATAGGAACACCAGGAAAGAAGGCCATGCCTAGATCAGCTGAAGGCC
This sequence comes from Pinus albicaulis, assembly GCA_034641835.2. Lineage (NCBI taxonomy): Eukaryota > Viridiplantae > Streptophyta > Pinopsida > Pinales > Pinaceae > Pinus > Pinus albicaulis. The sequence continues at coordinate 793,045,102 of CM076573.1, read as the reverse complement.
AATTTGAGAGAATCAATAGTCATTTATGATATATTTTGTCATTTTGTACTCATTGGAGTATGTTTCAAGAGAATTTGATGCATGTAAACATAATTTTTTGAATTTTTGAGCTAATACAGAGGCCCAAGCCATGGAATCTGGACCAAGGAGATGTAGCCCAAGAGGGGTGAACTCCTTCATCAAAAATTTGTGTTGATGGATCAATTTTGATGGTTTGATGTGTATTCTATTGCTTTTGTTTAGAATTTTATTTTCCTATTTTATGCTCTTGAATTCACTCATAAAACTTAGTTATATTACATGGTTAACACACCTAAGAAACAAGGAAACCTATGTACCTCAAGCATAAGATCAGAAAATAAATTTTAAATCTGAAGATGAAATTAACATAGCAAAAATAACATTCATACTCAGATCATTTGTAACGAAGATGGTAACCCTCACGATAGTCAGGTAGATGAGCTCTCGGAATAGACTGCCTATTGAATGAATGATGTCGCCAGCAAACCCCTAAGGTGGTTACCCTAGAGGTGAGGGAACAAATATTCATCGTCAATCTCAAGGAACATAATCGAAGGGTCACAATTGAAGCGTGGATAACAATTAGATTAATTTAATTTATATTTTGTTAAAAATGAGTTTATGGAGACTTTGTATACGATATTAGACCAAATATAATACAAGTAATACCTATGGTTATAACCATATACACTCCGCGTAAATGGCACCATTGTCATGGTTTATATAAGTCCATATTACCATGAAATATCGCATGCAAAACGTTATACCTATGAACCTTATTATGTGTTTTTTCTAATGGTTCAACTAATAACAAACAATAATCCTTTTGTATAGAAATGAATTAAATACGAGACACCTCCTACCGGCAAGAAAATAAGTGAAGTGGGGTCATGACACCAAATTGATATGCCAACAAGTATAAATTTACTTTAGGAATTGATATGGTGTTGGGAATGTTCTTCCCCTTACATTTCTTACTGAAGTATAGGGAGTTAACCCCTACATGGGAAAGGAATATAATCAACTACAAAAGAATCATTACCTAGGTAGTCAATTCTGGTGAACGTTTTTGAACAAACACATGTACCAAGGAATCAAAATATTGTTGTAAATAATATACAAGACCTATCAAGCATGGAAGAACTAATAAGAATGTTGATTTTCTTTCATGGTAAAGTTAAATTGATTGTTTTTCATGGTACAGTTAAATTGATTGTCTTTCATAGTAAAGTTAAATTGATTATCTTTAATGATATGGGTAAATGGTTTATCTTTAATGGTGAGGGTAATTTGAACTAATTGTATAATTATGGGAATCTCTTAATTGTCTCTAAATGGTAAAGTATAATATAATTAATTACAAGCTAATATAATTAATGAAAAGCTTAAAAAAACAAGGGGTGGATATGTAATTAGAAGAGCACCTCTAAGCATAAGGAAATTTTTTTTATGATGTTGTTAAATTGAAAAGGGAGACGTGAAATAAAACTTTCTCACTAAAAGGGAATGTTAATTTTTTACTTTCTTTAGCTCCAATAGTCTTCTCTACAATATGGGTGCACTTAGTGAGAAATTTTATCAACGGGTCCATACAACACCAATAAGTGGACAATTATTTCAAGACCATACAACAACAATATCGTTGTTAGGTCCCTATATTACTAGTTTAGTCCCTTATTGTTATTAGTGTAGCCCCTTTATTGTTTTTCTTGTACCCTTGTAACGCCAATATTTTTATTATTGTGCCCTTACATTGTTATTTTTAGGTCGGCTAGGATTATATTGTGGGCCCATGGACTCCTATATATAGAAGGAGGTTTTGGTCATTTGTATCATCCAAGAATTGTTCATTTATGTAATATATTGGAGGTTTCCCCTCGAAGTGGTTGATTTCTAAGGTGTTGATCTCTCTTTTCTTCTATTTTTGGAGCTGGTTTCATAACATTTGGTATCAGAGCTTTGGATTCTAGGGTTTCGCTACTCCAAACAAGTCATCATGGAATTTGCGCTATAATTTTTTTCTATGAAGGTTTCGAAGCTGAAATTTTTAGAGTATGAAGCTGAAATCCTGAGGAACATCTTCGCAAAATTTCAGAGCTTGGTTTGCAATATTTTCGGAGATATGATTTGTGGTAGTTAGGGATTTTTGCAGGCTCCTAAATTTAACCTAAACAGGTCATCATGGAATGTTTGCTATAAATATTTTTCTACAAGGTTTTAAAAGCTAAAAATTTCACAGAGAGAAGCCGAAATCCTGAAGAACGTCCTGTAAACATTTCATAACTTGGTTCGTAATATTTTTGGAGATATGATCTGTGGAAGTTAGGATTTTTTCAGGCTCCTGAATTTCATCTCAAAGAGGTGACCATGGGAAAAATGTCATAACTCTCTCTGTGAGCATCTGATTTAGATTTTGTAAAAAGTGACCGCAAGTACACGGACTATAGTTTCCTTTCTATAAATTTCAGAGCCGAAGGAGGAAACAGTGACACGTGGAAAGTCGTACAAGTTTTCTCTATTGAACCAATCCATAATTAGGTCATTGTGGGAGATTGGACATAAATTTGCCTTGAAGAGTCCAAATCAGGTCAGACCTGTGGCATTAGAAAGAGGATTCAGAGGACTACCTCAGGGAAAAATTTCAGATATTGAAGATCCGAAATCATAGAGATATTGCAATTTCAATATCAAGCTCCTCAAAAGTAAGAAAAAGGTGTGTATTTTTTTTGAATTACATAAGTCTCGTTTGAAAAAAATTAGTTTGAATTTATTCCAAGGGAATATTGAAGAATAGATATCAGTATTGGGTAATAAAATGCCCCCTAAAAATAATTCAACACCCATTAAGCCTTTAGAAGCCTCTACTATGACTCATTAAGATGAAGAAATGCAACATGAGATGTCAAAATTACAAGAGCAAGTACACCTATCGCAAAGAGCAATAAAAAATGAAATGGAAGTTTTGAAGAAAGGCGTGGAAAATAAGATGGATGGTTTGAAGAAAGGCATGGAAGCTAAGATGGAGGGCATGGAAGTTGGCATGGAAGCTAAGATAGATGACATGGAAGCTAAGATCTATGAAAAAATAGAAAACATGAAGAATGATCTAAAAGTAGACATCGAAGGTTTGGCAAATTTGATACAAGAAATGTTTCCTAATGGTGAAAAGATAGTAGAGGAAACTCATGATGAGAAAAAAATAAATGTTAATCGTGATTTCATAAACTCTAATGTTGGATGGAAGGACCACCATATTCCAAAGATGGATATGACGAAGTTTGATGGTAAGGATCCCATAACACAGATACTACAGATGGAGCAATATTTTGATCTCAATAATGTGCAAAACACACAAAAGGTACACATTGCAACTTTACATTTAGAAAAAAACACATTTTTATGGTATCGATGGCTTTTCTCCCGTAAAAAAATTGTCACTTGGTCAAATTTTACGGAGCAAATGATAGCACATTATGAGGATACAAAAAGAAATACCTTCTTTAGCCAAGTTATAAATCTCAAACAAAAGGGTTTAGTGGCGGAGCACATTGAGGACTTCCAAAAATCGAATATAAGGGTAACTGATATTCCATAGGAACACAGGATTGATGTCTTCATAGGGACTTTAAAGGATAACATTCAACATGAAGTTCGAGTTTGGGAACCTGATTCATTGGAAAAGACATTTAGGTTGGAAAGAAAAATTGAATGTAAAATTATGGCAACATGAAAGCCTACCATTCACATATATAAAGATGGAAGTGTTGCTACTCCTAGACTTCCACAACCTACAAGGTTGAAACCACAAAAATTGGAAGAAAAAAGAGCAAAAGGGCTTTTCTACAGTTGTGATAGAAAATACTCTAAAGGTCATAAGTGTGCTGAGAAGAAATTATTTTACATAGATTGTGAAGAATAAGAAGAAATTGAACAAGAATCTTCAAAAGAAGAGGATATACACCAGGAACCAACCCTAGAAGAGGAAAAAATGAGTCTGACCATATCATGTAATGCATTGGCGGGAATTACCACTCTGCAAACTCTCAAGATAGAAGAACATATCAAGAAGAAAAATGTAATAATGTTGATTGATTCGGGTAGTACCCATAATTTTATTCATTGTAAGGTATCCAAGGAATTGAATTGTTTCCTATACCTAGCACCAGAATGTCAAGTGATGGTTGCAAATGGAGGAACTATAAATTTCTCTAGAAAATGACATAATATCAAGCTAACCATGGGGGAATATGTATTGAATAGTTCAATGCTTTTCATTCCTATGGGAGGTGTTGATGTTGTACCAGGAGTATAATGGTTACAATATTTGGGGATGGTAGCTTTTAATTTTCAATAACTTTTCTTGAAATTTTTTCAGAATGAAAGGAAGTCGAATTACAGGGTATCGCAAGGAAGCCGGGAAAGATAATAAGCTCTAATTTCATGACAAAGCTTTTGAAGAAAGAACAACGAGGCGTAATTGCACAATTATGCTCACTAGAAGTTCCAACATCAAAATCATCTATTTTTGTAGACCTCCAAAAAGTCTTGAACAAGTATTCCAAGGTGTTTGAACCTCCCAAAGGACTCCCACCTATTCATGATCATGATCATGCTATTCATTTGATTCCAGGAAGTGTTCCTCCAAACATCAGGCCTTATAGATACCCTTATGTCCAAAAGAGCGAAATTGAACGTATGATTGCGAGAAATTAGAGGGTGGTGTAATTTAACCTATTTAAATTCTTTCTACTGTGCTCATTCAAAATGTTGGTGCAAAAAAGAAGGATGGATCATGGTGCATGTGTTCGGATTATAGGGAGCTCAATAAGCTCACCATTAAAGATAAATTTCCCATTCCTGTGATTGATGAATTATTGGATGAATTACATGGAGCAATTTATTTTACCAAATTGGATCTTCGTTCATGGTATCATAAAATTAGAATGAAGGCTGAAGATATTCCAAAAACAACATTTCGAACTCATGAGGGTAATTATGAATTTTTGGTCATGCATTTTGGCCTTACCAATGCACCTTCTACATTTCAAGGGTTGAGGAATTCCATTTTCAAGCCCTTCCTTAGAAAATTTGTGCTAGTATTTTTTGATGATATACTAATCTACAACAAGTCTTGGAAGGATCATGTTCAACATGTTGACAGGGTGCTCAAACTATTACAGGAGAAACACTTATATGAAAAAACATCCAAATGTTTCTTTGGAGTACAAGAGGTGGAATATCTAGGTCATATTGTATCTCACGAGGGTGTTAAGGTAGACCCTAAAAAAATTAAAGCTGTTAAAGATGAAAGTCCCCACAACCATAAAGTTGCGAGAAATTTCACAGAGTTAACAGTGTTATCACAAGTTTGTTAAGAATTATGGGAGAATAGCAGCACCTCTAACAACATTATTGAAGAAAGATGCATTTTCATGGACTCCTAAAGCAACTAAGGCCTTTGAACATCTTAAAGAGGCAATGTGGTTAGCACCGGTCTTAGCTATGCCAGACTTCACAAAAACCTTTATTGTGGAATGTGATGCCTTATGAAATGGAATTGGTGTGTTTTTAATGCAAGAAGGGAGACCTATTGCTTTTGAAATTCGTCCAATTAAAGGAAAGTATTTACATAAAGTTATTTATGAGAAGGAAATGTTAGCAATACTACATGCACTAAAGAAATGGCGACCTTACCTAATGGGAAGACACTTCAAGGTAAAAACTTATCATGATAGTCTTAAACACTTTTTGGGGCAAAGACTATCTTCATAAGAGTAGCAAAAATGGGTCACAAAGATGTTTGGTTATGACTTTGAAATAATCTACAAAAAAGGGAAGATAAATGTTGTTGCAGATGCACTCTCAAGAAAGAATGAAGAGGTGGAAGCATTGCTTTGTGTCATTTCCATTATCCAACTAGATTGGATAACCGAAGCAAGGGATGAATGGAAGAAGTACGAAGAAGTGTGGACACTCATTGAAAAATTGCAGCAAGAACCTAGTACATCTAATACATTTATTTAGAAAAATGATTCCTTATGGTACAAAGATCGCTTATATCTTTGTAAGAATTCCCAACTAAAACAAAATATTCTTTTGGAATTGCACACTTCTCCTTTAGGAGGACACTCGGGATTTTTAAAAACTTACCATAGGGTGAAGAAATAGAATTTTTTTGGATGGCCTTAAATCTGATATTCAAAAGTTTTTGTGGAAGATATTTTCAAATAAAATAAAGTTGAAAGAAAATTAAGACAACGTTGAGATATTGGTGGATCTTATCACAGGTTTACCTAAGTCCGAAGGAAAGAGTGTCATCATGGTGTTAGTTGATAGACATACCAAGTATGCACACTTTTGTGCATTATCTCATCCATTTAAAGCAAGTATAGTTGCTACTACATTTATGGAAACAATTCAAAAGCTACATGGAAACCGAAAGGTTATTGTGAGCGATAGAGATCCCATTTTTACTGGAAATTTTTGGATGGAGTTATTTTCTTGTTTGGGTACTCAATTAACTCATAGCTCATATTATCGTCCTCAATCTGCTGGTCAAACTGAGATAGTGAATAAATGTTTGGAAGGATATCTTCGTTGTTTTGTATCTGATAAGCAAGCACAATGGGTCAAGTGGTTACCTCTCGCTGAATGGTGGTATAACACTTCCTTCCATACTGCAGCAAAAATGACCCCATTTATGGCACTTTATGGATATCATCCACCGTCTATCACATCATATTTAAGAGAAAATTCTAAGGTTTAGTGGAAGATCACATCGAGCATCAACAAGAAGTTCTCCAACTCTTAAAGGATAACCTAAATTTGGCACAAAATCGAATGAAACAACAGGTAGATCAACATGCAATGGCGAAGAAGTTTTGATGTGGGAAGTGGTATTTTTACAGCTACAACCATACAAACAAATGTCCCTCAAGCAAGCTAAGAAGGATAATAAATTATCGCCAAAGTACTATGGTACTTACAAGGTGTTGCAAAATATTGGTACTATGGCATACAAGTTGGAGCTTCCTGTTTCTTTGCGAGTACATCCAGTTTTCCATGTTTCATACTTAAAGAAGGTTATAGGTGAAAATCTTCCAGTTCAAACAATATTGCCAAAACTTGATGAGGAAGGAAAATTCATATTGGAACCTGAAGCGGTCACAGAAACAAGAACTCGACAGCTACATAATTGATCAATTTCAGAGTATCTCATCAAGTGGAAGAACTTACCCACTGAAGATTCTACATGGGAGGATGATAATTTTATACAGAAGCACCCAGAGCTATCAGCGTTGGGGACAATGATTTTTTTAAGGAAAGGGGCATGTTGGGTCCCACCTGTTACTAGTTTATTCCCTTATTGTTATTAGTGTAGCCCCCTTATTTTTTATGTTGTACCCTTGTAACCCCAATATTGTTATTATTGTGCCCTTACATTGTTATTGTTAGGTCGGATAGGATTGTATTATGGGCCCATGGACTCCTATATATAGAGGGAGATTTTGGTCATTTGTATCATCCAAGAATTGTTCAGTTATGTAATGTATTGGAGGTTGCCCCCTCGAAGTGGTTGATTTCTAAGGCATTGATCTCTCTTTTCTTCTATTTTTGGAGCTGGTTTCATAACAATTGCAATAGTTTTCCCTGGTTCCTCCACACAATAAAGTGTGAGGGAGGGAAAATTATATAGGAGAGTAGAGAGAAGATGCATGTATATTTATAGGTTTTCCACCAATTATATCCAGTTTACTTCCATCCGAGAATTAGAAATTTCCAGTTTTCTTAAATTCAATTACATTTTAGAATGCATGTATGAGTTATCCTCAGACAGGGTGCAGATCCCTATATTTCCTACAATGCTCACATGGGCAAGAATATAGTTTAGGTGGAGAGCGCAGTCCTTAAGGGGACACATGCTTGCATGCTATGTTTCATCTTCTAGTTGACGAGTGCACTTACTTGGCACAATTATACATGCAATTAAGGCACAGTAGGTGATTAGAATCGAGTTAGGGTTTGACTGAGTCACATCAAGAGCTTCATGCATGTGACAAAATTCATTGTATCTTCTTTCATCTTCATATTATATAAAGGATATGGAGGGCACACAATTGTACTATTTAGACAATTTTGATTTTGAGCTATTGCATTTTATTTTCTTCTTTCCGTATTTGATAGAAAATAGATGTGATTGGAAATTTAGATATGTTTTTATAGGTTTCCAACTTTCAAATTTACCTAGGCTTTTTAGAATTATTCCTCAAGTTAAAAAATTTCTTACCATAGTCTGGAAAACAATATTTTTTTCATCAAATTGTTTATGTATATTTTGGTTAACCATTTTTCTGCTCATTTGTGATTTTGTGCTTGACAGGTTTGGTTCTAAGCCTAATACTGATAAGTATGATATATAATATACCTATCATTTTGGAAAAAGAACCCAATTTGAATTATCATCATAAAACCATATTGCACACCATTAGAGTCCACGTGATTTTACTTTCCTCACATGGAAATGTGTATTGTATGGATATAGACATTTGATTCGAGAAACAAATGCATGAACATGCATAATGTACTATAAAATAATAAAACAAGACATAAGAAACTAAAAAAATAGATAGACTTTATTTTAAAAATCTTAAATAAATTCACCTATAGAATGGGGAGGTAAGCTTACCTTTGGCTTAAGGATGAATTAGTATAGTTTCTACCAAGATTGTAGTCCAACTGATTTGTGAGCACAAGTATAGAAAGTTCATGGAAATTTCCCAACTCCTTAGGAATATCATAAGTGAGGGAGTTCCATGAAACATCTAATGTTTCAAGCATGGAATGTTTTCCGATCCTTGGTGGGATACCTCCATCTAAAATATTTGAAAGCAAGTAAATAAGATAAAGTCTAGAACAATTCACCATTTGCGCAAGTATTTCACCAATTAATAAGTTTTTCCATAGATTGAAATACTCTAGAGGGATCGGAAGCTTCATAGCAGTTACACTTTTACCACTCTAGAGAGTTTATTTAAAGATAAAGATAAGAATTTTAGCTCTAGGAGATCCCCAAGACTTTGGGGAATTGACCCATTTAGCATGTTTCCTACTAGATTTAATATTTTTAATTTGTGACATCTACCAAGCTCCATATGAATGCTTCTAATAAGGAAATTACACCCAAGGTTGAGCACACGTAAGGCACTCAATTCCTTTAATTCCAAAAAAACTTGGATAGTAAAAGAAATGTCCTAAATTTCAATTGCTTCCACAGTCCTTTATTTTGTGAGCTCTCTTGGAATCTCTCTAAAGATTCCATTATAATGCAACAATAAAATGTGCAACTCTGTCAAATTTTCAACAAATACAGACAATTTACTTATAATCATGAAGGCCACCTAATTTCCTCTCGGTACCCATCCGAAATAGTTTTTACCACAAAGTGATGAAGCAGAATACAAGGCAGATAGAGGAATTGATTTTTTCATAATCCTAGCTCCTGAACAGCTTGTTGAAACTTGGATTCAAGTTGTGGCAACGTGAAAAAACCTAGAGCATCATTCCACAGGGTTTTTATTCCCATCCCTTGATTCAAACGTGGAAGATAAAAATATCTTTGCTTGGAAATCCACGTGAGTGCTAATGTTGAGGCCCACAAATCTTCTCAAGCCATCACATGTAACCACACTCCATGAGTGAGGATAATTGTCCCCATCTTCTAGAACATAACTTGAAATAGAAATATATATCTCATAGTGCATAGAAATAGAAAAATAGATTGGATGTCGTTACAACAAATCCAATACAAACTAGTGGATAACAACACTTTCATGAACTCCCTCAGATACCTGAAAACAAATCACAACACCAATAATAAAATTTGAAAGCAAACAGAAAAACCTTGTTCCACCTGAGCATGGAACATGGATTTCATTTAAGATTTTTTTGTACAGTGGATTCTTCATCATTTTTCTCTGGAAATTTTCTTCATTTTAGAGGTAGAGGTTTTGAGATTCATGTTGGGCTCATTGGAGGAAAATAAGTAGGATAGATTAAAAATTTCACTTTTCAATCCATTTTGATTCTTCATGCACGTAGTCACATTCAAAACAAGATCCACCCTGGAATTTTTTGAGTAAGACCCTTCAAACCCCTTTATGTTATTATTTCTCTTATTGAAGATGCTTGGGCGGTTGCAATTTCTCTCGAAACCCTTGAATGTGATCTTTCCAAAAGAATTCCTTGATAGGATTTTAGAAAATATCTTGGGACTTGTGTTTTGAACCTGTGGCATATCGATCATCACTTTAAATTATTTATTATTCATATGTTGTGTTATCAAGGGTTTGATATTAATCCTCAAGGGCCTGTAGAGAATCAAGTAGCAAAACATTTCATCCAAATCAATATTTAGAGATTAGAACAAAAATCGAGTTGAAGCGTAGTCAATGACCAATTCACAAGGTGCTAACAATGACCATGACAAGATCAAGGGTCTAATCATTGTTAAAAGTAGGTTCAGGAGATATTTGGGGTTCTTGGAAGGCTTGGGAGCATGGATCAAGCTTTAGGATTTCTTGAGGTTGAGTAGCTCTGTCCACCAGCTAGGTGAAAACTTAGGTTCCTTCATAGATGGATCCTTCACAATGACATTGGATTCCATTGAAATTGAACTCAGAAATAGTGTAGAGGGAGGACTTCAACCAAAATAATCGAGATGTTAACCTATAGGATACGTATAAACTTATTTCCCCACACATTTGAACTAGATTTATCTCTCCTGAAATCCCAATAAATCCATTCTATCACCACGAATTGATCTATGCTTTCTCATTTCTCCCACTCTGATTTACTCCAAAAAAACTCCATAAATTTTATTATCGCCACAGGGTCCTCGAAACGCTATGGAAAAATCCACCTTGAGTTAAACCTCGTTAGTATTGTAAGAATAACTCAAAATTTGGAGAAGTTCTAGAAATAAATATCTCAATCAACAATCCCCTTCCCCTTACTTCATTTTCTTGCGAGGGCATGAGAATAGATAGACCTAGATCAAATATTCCTCTAAATATATCAGTTTTGAGTAATCCAAAAAATAAATGTATGGCATGTTGGAGTGAAACAAGGTCTTATAGTTTAGAAGTTGTAGAGAGACGGTAAGAGCATTCCCATACACCTTCCAATTTTCAATAATTTTTGAAACTTGAAAGAATATATAGGAAAAGGCGTTTAACTCATTCCCATAGAAGGAAAATGAATTTAACTCATTCCTTTCTCCTGTGGGACTCCATACATTGGTGAAACTGGTCGGTTGATAAATCAAAGGATTTGTGAGAACAGTGTCGATATTAAGCATGGAAGATCTGGCTCATCTACCTTAGTTGAACATGCACAAAATACTAACCATCACATTTGCATTGAAGAGGCTAAGTTTATTGATAGGATTGAACAGTTTCATCACCGTAAGTCAAGGGAGGTGTTAGAAACTGAAAAAACACTCATCAATATTAATAGAGATGAATATTGGAGTATTAGTAGGTGTTGGATTTTTATTTTTATTTATTTATTTTTTATTTTTATTTTTATTTTTTTTTTATGTCCCCTTCCTCTTTCATCCTTTCCTTTCTTTTTTACTATCCCTAATTTTTCCCTTTTTAGAGTATCCTTTATAAAATGTCTTTCATTAAATTCAGACAAGATTCAAAAAAACGATTTGTAAACCTTTAGTTTAAATAGTATTTTTATAGAGAGGATGTTTTAGAGAGAGGATTGAACAGTTTCATCACCGTAAGTCAAGGGAGGCATTAGAAACTGAAAAAACACTCATCAATCTTAATAGAGATGAAGATTGGAGTATTAGCAGGTGTTGGATCCGAACTCTTTATTTTTAGAGAGAGGATTTTTTTATTTTTTTATTTTTTCTGTTTTGATTTTCTGTCCCCTTCCTCTTTCATCCTTTCATTTATTTTTTACTATCCCTAATTTTTCCCTTTTTAGAGTATCCTTTATAAAATTTCTTTCATTAAATTCAGACGAGATTCAAAAAAACAATTTTTAAACCTTTAGTTTAAATAGTATTTTTCTTTTTTGACCTGAGCATTTTACCCTCTAGCTTAATCCTAGGAATTATAACTATTATTAATTAAACAAATAATATGAAAAAAAAGTAATTAAATAATTATGATATATAAGAAATATTTATTTTTAAAATTAAATATAATTAAATAAAAACCACTATATTTTTGTAGTCAAACTAGTCGTTATTTTCTAATAGCTAGTTTCCCTTCTCTGCATCTATTTAAGCTTAATTACTGGATTTGTTCTATAATCTCATCTTGAAGATGAACCACACTTGTTGGTTTGAAACAGGTCAACAAATTTCTGTTTCATGCGCTTATCACCGAAATATTTTTGTAAAATATACAGGGTAGTCAGTAATATGATGTCAACATAACAGATGGTGATTTCTAATAGTTTCTTGACAAACGATGGAAGTTTGGAAAGAAACCTCCAGTTAAAGAATTCCTTCAATGTATTAAACATGAATATAAACCTTTTGTGACCACAATGAGCTTCGACTGGGAGTTGACAAAGGTTTCCCTTCATCTAGCAAATTCTTCACCCAAAACCCTGAAGGATTTTCAGTCAAGCAACCCAGGGTAAAGACATTGGAATTATATTGTTAATAGTTGGAAAAGTGAGGATTCAATCCTCTACCTTGTTAAGAAATCACCTGTCACCATGCCCAATTCTTATGAGTTTTTTACCATTTGGAGTAAAGTGCAGAAATTACACACATCCATTTGGCTGACTGGGGAGCTAACATGATAAGTATTTTATTTTCCTAGATGAGGAATTCTTTTTCATGATTTTAGATTGATTAAGGTAGACCCTGAGTGATTGTAAAGTAAAATTTGTACTCCTATTTTAGAACATCATGAAAGTGTCAGTCTAATCTTCCTATTCAAGACTGATAAAGAGTTGAAACCAACTCTTGGGGAAAGTATATGAGAGCCGGTAATAGAGGATGTTTAGAGATTTAGTGTAGAAAAAAAAAATATGGTTGGGATTTTTTAATGATGACCTCCCCATCCAGGTTCAAGTCTCATTGACATGATACATGATGCTCCTTTGTGAGCTGGCTATGTAACGTTTATCTTGACTATGTACCTCTTGCTTGATTCTTGCAAATATTAAGAAGAGAGAAATCCCAAATTAATAAATAAATAACCCCATTTTCGTAACTGTACATCATAAATAGGGTTACTAAAGTAACCACCTCTAGTGATCGTGAAGATAAGCGCATTTTGGTGCCTCCAGTGAAATTTTGGACAATTTGGGTGAGGGTAATGGAGGTCGTTTTGGGTGCAGACATTGAGCTCAATACTATCATATATATTCAATGAATTGGCCACATTAGTTACTATCATCTCGAGTGATATAGAAAGTAGAGTATTAGTTAGGGATGACTCACTCAATTATGATTCAATCTTCTCCAATGTAATGCATATAAGTTCTCCATGTGTGGTTGTAGGAGTTCATATATATCGAGAAAGAAGAGTATATAATGAAAATTCTCCTTTCCTTGTACTCATTGATTACCACTGTCTTTGGTAATTTCCTTTGGTTGGTGATACAAGAAGGATTATTATTTTTTGTGGCATTTAGTAAAATCCAAAATATTCAATTTACAAGGGTGACACTCTTTGTGGGAAACCATTGGAAAAACTTTTCTCGAAACTAGGTATTTGAGAAAGAAATTTATTGAAACAAGAACAAAGTAAAAGTATTTATGGAATGCAAATATTTTCCCTATTATGCCACATGTTCAAGACCTAAAAATAGTCATGTGTCTCATGGGGTTTAATTTGGATAATGAATACGTATTACATTTATGGGAAAATTCTTAGAGGATCAACTTAAAGTAAATGCATCGTAGTATATATTATTAATGGTATGGTGTAGAATATAGTATTCATTGGTAAAATATTCCATCAAGGACCACTAAATCTTGGATCAACAATGGGTTTCTTTGTTAAATTTTGTCTAGACATTGTGCAAATACTTTTGAGGGAGAGAATAATGGAATTGATATTTGAAACAATTGTATTTCTTTGTGTCCCAGTCTACAAACAAGTAGTTTGAGTTTTATGAATTTACTACATAGCATTGGATAACAAGCCCAGGTTTAACTCCATAGGGTTTTAAACAAATAATAAAGTGGAAATGTAATAGAGAAAATTGTATGGATAACAATAGTTGCTAAAATTTTTGTAGCTATAAGACGAGATCTCGAAGGCCTCAAATCTTGTTAACGGTGTAGCTACATAAATATGTGATGGATATAAACATCATCACATTTCAAATAGTGAACCACTCTAGACAAAAGAGAGAACATGTTTATTTACTAGTTCATGCACTGGATTTTAATGTTGGTTGGAGTGATACTCCGCTATGGAGCTTAGAGAGAAATGGGTGTGCTTTGAATATCACAACACATTTGGAGGGAACTTTTCAATATAGGTAGCAATAGTTGCGAGATCAAGAGGGAGAATTTCATATGTGATGATTCAGGAAATCAATTAAATATTTAGGAACTCGGGTCCATTTCTCCTCCATTTTATAGGGATGACCAATTTCGCTTGGTGAAATATGCACTCATTGTGACTGACTATGACTGGCATTGTCAATCCATCTGAAAAAATCATGTCATCAACGGCCCTTTAAATAACCACATGGGTTGAGGGTCGATGTGGCAACAGATTTGGGACAAAGTATCTTGACAGATACCATTATAAAGCTACTGTAATATGTAATAAGCGGAGATGAGAGCAATGAAAATGTTCCGAGCCTTGTTTTAGTCTTAGAGAAGTTGAGGGAAGAAATAAATTTTCAATGTATGAACACTTTGGTGATCTTATTATTCATATGACATTATACATGAAAATTATCTCTTGTGATATCTAACTACAATGATTTAGAGGTTATTTTCGTTCAAGGGATTGCATTTTTACAGTGTGGACGTGAGTTTTATGATGTCTATTGTTACCCCTAAAAATTCATGAGCATTTTGAGATCTTCGCAGGCATGCTAGTGGTTCTATTATAGGAAGAAAATATTTTTATGCAGCAATGACATTTATAAGCTTAAAAATATAATCTCATGTCAAGGAAATATTGATGGGGCTATGATAATAAATTAATATTTTTTGGCCTGTAATAGTCATCATCAAATTAGATGATCTCTCTAAGGAAAATGGGAAATGTCCTGGAAATGCACCATTGACGACAGTACGAGAAAAACAGGAAATACCCTAGTCGCGCACCATTGACAACACTTTGAGTAAAATGGAAAATTCCCTAGCCATGTACCATTGATGTCTCTCTGAAAAAAAATGGAAAATTCCCCGGTGTGCACCATTGATGGCTCTATGAGTAAAATGGGAAATGCTTAGGTGAAAAAAAAAAAAAATCACTGAGAAAAACAAAGAGGGTTATTTTGTGATAGAGACAAAAGAAAGGAAATGTTGCAATAGATACCAAATAAAATAATTAAATATTAATTAAAATGAATAAGAATAGAAAAAAAGACAAGTTGAGATGAAATCGTTATTTCATGCCAAACTAATGTCTTAAAACACCTCTATGTGTAGTAGTGGCATGGTGAGTCCACTCCAAGGGTTCCTCTGGCCTAGAGAAGGTAAGGTCATCGCTCTTTGTCAAATATCCAATAAATTGAGAGACTCCCCAAACTCCATCCTTGCGCAAATATTGGCTAAATCAATGTGGGAACAACAATGGATATTGCTATAAACCATACTTAGCCAATAATAAATTGCCCAAAAACAACTGAAACTATGGATTTTTTTAGAATTGTTGTGCATCGATTCATATTTACTTTCATGGGAGTTCTTCAATGTTCATTGTGGAAAGAGCTACAGATTATGATATATCAAC
The DNA here is from genome assembly GCA_034641835.2 of Pinus albicaulis. Taxonomy (NCBI): domain Eukaryota; kingdom Viridiplantae; phylum Streptophyta; class Pinopsida; order Pinales; family Pinaceae; genus Pinus; species Pinus albicaulis. Next base: position 793,029,125 of record CM076573.1, on the reverse strand, counting down.
TATTTGAGAGTTGATATCAAGTGAGGTAACTTTAGTCCAAATGAATAAAATCTTATCATTCATCTACATATGGGTAGGCTTTATGAATCTTGGATTCAAAATATATATTCCATGTCTAGATTCATAAAGGTGGCACTTAAGGACCCTAAAAACATTACTATATAGTCCATGAGTAAAATTCCTAAATTTTTTCACCTTGAATAATTTTGGGAGTTCCTTACATTGTGATAATGACAATCATGCATCTCTTGGGTAACCTACTTTTTGTGGGTTGGCACTACAATTATTTTCTATACCTCTCAAAATACTTTCCTTTATCTCTTCATCATATTGAAATAAATTGAGGAGATCACATTAGTGTAATATTATGTGGTATGCTAGCCCATACTTGTATCATGCAAACAATTCATAACCTACATACTATGTACCAAAGTCATATAAACTCTATTATTTTGATTTAGGAAAATATTAATCAATATTTACATATAAGTTTCCATCCAAAAGAAACATCTTAAAGAATGGATAGGGTTTTTGTTAGTGTCCTGAAAAGTGAAGAGGGAAAAACACTACACAAATCAATATATGGTAGAATATTTATCAGATGAAAGGATATACAGCAATACATTCTTTCCAAGCAAAGTGAGAATATCTGTAGAAGCTACATTGTGGTGGACAATCTGTCCTTTTACAAAGTGAGGATTGTTATTTATAGCATTTTTTTGAGATAGAATACCATAGGTGGATACCATGGGCCAATACCATGGGTAGATACCACTTGCAATACCATGGGTAAATCCCATGTGTGGATGAATACCATGGGTGGATACATACCATGGGTCACTTACAATACCATGGGCGAATAAATATCATGGGTGGATGAATACCATGGGTCGATGCCATTTACAATACTATGGGTAAATTCCATGGGTGGATGGATAACATGGGTATATGAATACCATGGGTTGATGCCATTTTCCATTCGGATCATTCCTCCCTCCTTAAGAAGCAATGGTCCCCATTGCGTGAAGTTCCCTCCTGGGAAGCCTTTGTTGAATATGAAGAGCCACTGAAGAGAAGGGTTTTGTGTAGTTAACCCATAACCGTGATGAACGAAGATCCGAGGATAGAGATACCCTGTAATGCTTGTGACCAACTGTGATATTGACAGTGTGCGGCCTAGAAAATGGACTTCGATGAAGTGTGGGTTTGTGGATGAAAAAAACCCATGACATACCACTGATCCGGATCTTGGGGGGAGGCCCCCAAGATCTAAAAAGTTGAAATAGATCTGAAAAGATTTGCAAAATTAGAATGCTAGAAAAAAAAGAGAGAACATAAAGAACATAAAACCACAAAGAAACTTGTTTTTATTAAAACAGAGAATGTCTGTAGAAGCTACATTGTGGTAGACAATCTGTCCTTTTACAAAGTGAGGCTTGTTATTTATAGCATTTTTTTGAGATAGAATACCATAGGTGGATACCATGGGCCAATACCATGGGTAGATACCACTTACAATACCATGGGTAAATCCCATGTGTGGATAAATACCATGGGTGGATACATACCATGGGTCACTTACAATACCATGTGCGAGTAAATATCATGGGTGGATGAATACCATGGGTCGATGCCATTTACAATACCATGGGTAAATTCCATGGGTGGATGGATAACATGGGTAGATGAATACCATGGGTTGATGCCATTTTCCATTCGGATCAGGAACACAAAGTATGCAAGATTGTAAAATCCTTGTATGACCTCAAGCAAGCATTGCGAACTTGGTACGAGAAGTTTATTGATCATCTTCTGAAATTCAATTTCAAACATTATGATCTTGATGATGCAATTTTTTTTTATCAAGAAAGTTGGAAAAATAGTTGTGTATCTTGTGGTGTATGGAGATGATATTTTGATTATAGGGAACAATGAGAACTACATTGAATCATTAAATAAATAATCGAGGAAAGGTTTTGAAATTACAAACTTGGGCTATGTTCACTACTATCTTGGTATTGAAGTAACCCAACATTCAAATTTTATATTCCTCTCTCAGAAGAAGTACATTAGAGATCTGTTGAACAAGTTTGGCATGGATGAGTGCAATCCTTTAACTACTCCAATGGAACATAATTTAAAGCTCACATACATTGAAGGAAAAATATTTGAGGATGCAAAAAATTATAGATAACTCGTAGGAAGATGCACTTTCAACTCTACAAACCATTACTTCATATGAAAATTTGTCTTCAATATTCTCAAACTTAAATGCCTCAAACTCTGATGCAAAGAGGTCATCATCAACTATAATCCCACCAGTTAGATCACACATGGTATTCACTTATTTATTGGAAGCTTCACCATCATCAACAAGGTCTATTTTTGGACTCATTAATCAACAACTCACTTTGTGGTCACCATCCACATGTGTCTTGTCACAGTGGGATTCACCATCATCTTCACCATCCATGTTATAGTGGGGTTCTCGAGCATCTATATTCTCTTGGTATACTTCGCATGTAGATGCTTCAACTTCTCACTCTGCAATATTTTTTGTGTCTTCTTCATCCACATGCATGTTTGGATTATGGATTTCACTTTTATAGCCTTTAAGACCATCATCCACATTCGAGTGGGATTCTACAAGCTCTATTTTCCTCCTAGAGTCTTGCTCATTTAGTCTCAAAATTTAGTTGACTTTATATTGATTCTTCAACATACTATAACATTATTAGTTACTTTATGTCACTTTCGTTTATACCAAAATATACTTTCGGGGTCTTCCATGCTTCCAAGGAAGATGTAGCTTTTTCTACCTTGCACATATAATTCTCATCCAATGCATGTTTTATAGGATCCAATACTAAGGCATCACATACTTCATCATATGGGCTATTAAACTGACATTCTATCAACTCTTTACATTGAAGAAAAGTTTTCATTTTTACAGTTCCCAAAAATTAAAGTTATTACCAATAAATTTTGGAATTGTTACCATATCTATCATGATCCATTCATCATCAAATTGTTATAATGCATATACTTGTATTTTAGATTCCCCTATTATGGCGAGAACCTCTATGAGCTCTTCAAAATAATTTGGCTCTTCCTTTCGATTTATTTTCTCGATTTTCTTCAGTCTTGCTTTGTGACCCATGACTGTTATATTTTTTTTTTCTTTTGTCTTCTTTCCTTACAGTTTCATCTTTTGAGAAATGAACATCGCATACACTTGATTATCTTTAAAACTAAACATTTTGACCTTCACTTTAATAATGGTTCCCAACAACTACTAGCAACTTTTCTAACCTCTTATACGTAGATTCTTATGGATGTTCATGGCAACAACTTACAATGGAGACTACTTCTATGGTTAGCAACGATGGCTCTTTCCTCTTGATATGGTGGTGGCTCTGTAGGCTACTCACCATAATCCTTTAGTATTTGGGTTTACAAACTATTAAGAAGCTTTAGTTTCTACTTAAGGACCAATGGATGAAAACTTCGATTTGTGGGCTACTCAGAATAGCTAAGGCTCTCAGTGGAAGTATCTCATGACCTTCTTAGCTCCTTTGGTTCTTTGAAACCTTGCTAAACCTTGCACTAATACCACTTGTTATTTAGAGGCAGAGATAAAAATGCAAACAAAAGACAAATAAGTACACAAGATTTTGTTTGAATAAATAAGTTTTATTCATTATTTATTCTCTCATATGCATCCATTGAGTTGATATTGTTCTCTCTTCTTACTTCACATTAAAATGACCCAACCACAATTATAAGAGTAATCAACTTTCTAAATATGGAAACATGCAAACTCTAACTTTCTTTCCTCATGCAAACTATGACTTGATTCCTTCACTTAGCTTTTCTTGACAAGACATTAACTTTTTAACTCTAACTCACTGGACTTTTAATATTAGACTTAACTTTCTTTCCTTCACTTAACTTAACTCTTCATACATTGCATGCATAACTTATTGCTTTTATCTGCTTCTATTAAGTGAAACGATTTTGATCTATGACAAATTTGTGATCGATGGAAGTAAATCAAATAGGAAATTTGGAGATAGGTTTGAATGAATTGCGTTCTCTTATAGTTCATAAATTTCTATACAGGACTAGAGTTCACTTGGTTGTAAAACATTTGAATATTTGACAATTATTAGGCGAGTTGGGTTGTTGATTCAATAAGATTACTTTCATTCATATAATTTAAATATTGGTTACGTTAAGACGTAATTGTATAGAATGATTATCTAAATACTTTAATTAGTGTTAAACTTATGAATTTTATTAATCATGAAATATAAAAGTGAAGTGTAGTATGGAATCACGTAGTTTCAGATTGAGAAAATAGATGAGATGAAATGAGTCATGATGCACCACAAACCTATAGTGATGGGCCATCTGGGTGTACTAAAATCAGCCTCAGATGTGGGTGATTATAGGGGGCATGACAATGGATTTTTGGGCTAAATTAAATTTTATGCTAAAGGTACTCTTTCAACCTCCTTCATAATTTATTTATATATATCTCTATTAAGTGAGGAAGATAATAGTTTGAAATGATATCAATTGCTAATATTACTTAGTTTCTTAATAATTCATTCATAGATTTCTAATTACTAGATGAAAATATATACCAAAATCTTAATACCTAACAATAAATTAATATCAAAAATATTAAACTGCATTTTGTATTTATTTATTTGTTGCAATATTAATAGAATGTTTTTTTTACAATAAGAAAAAATTTAAACACTAAAATTTATCTAAGAAATAATTAAATTATTGTTATTTATCTCTTTGATATATTTGTTCAATAATGAAAAGAAAATTGAGATGTAAGTATATGACATGCAAAAATCAAAATTTTGACTATATATGTATTTCAAAACTATACATAAAGAAATCCAAAATGAAAAGTAATTTTTATTTCTTTATGTATAGTTTATATATATATATATATATATATATATATATATATATATATATATATATATAATTGTGTAGAAAATAATTGAGAAAATATTTAATTTTTTTAATCGTTATATTATATCTAATTTCTATTCAATTTATATTAAAATTTTAGTTGAAGTAATTTAAAAATTTTCATATATTTAAAAAATAAATAACTTTATCTTATGGAGTGTAACTCAATTGACAATCATCTTGTTATGAAGTATTATGTAAAATCATGAGATTCAAAGTTCAAATCTCTAATAGCCAAAAAATAATAATTTTTATTTATTTATTTATTATATTTTTAGATTATGGTGGTATGTATATTGTAATTGTTTTGAAATCAAATTATCTTTATTTTATTATTTTATGTAATTTTTAATATATTTTTCAAATAAATATTCTTAAATTAAATACTTAAAAATTAGTTAAAATATTCTTAATTTTCAAAATGTTATATTTTAATTTTATAATTAATTAGTATTACTTTTGATTTATTTTATTTATTTTTAATTAATTAGGGACATGACATAATTATATATTCTAATTTTATAATTAATAAAATAAAAAAAAGATATATATATATATATATATATATATATATATATATATATATATATATATATATATATATATATATATATATATAACTGATATGATTAAATTTCATGTGGTTTGAATATCTATTTCAAAAATAAAAAATATAATTATACCCTATCCACTAATGGAATTTTTGTGCAAATTTATGTAATGCAACCACAAACAAGATGTCTCTAATCATATCAGCACAGCTAAAAGGAACATAAGAGGAATTGATGTCCGAAAATATTTCCAAGAAAATTTGTCTTGTTTTTCACAATTGTCTAGCCCCACAAAACTAAGTGTCCAACAAATCATTGTATGTATATAAGATAACTTGAATGGTAAGTGAAATAGAATCATTATATGTATATAAGATAACTTGAATGGTAGGTGAAATAGAAGTCTCAGTATATGTGCGAGATAGTAGTAGTCTATAAGTTGGTGGACTTAGGGTGCATTGTCAAAGTCAATTTTGTAGATTTTAGATAATATTGTCTTAAATTGATATGGTTTTGTCATAATTGTTAACTATCTTAAATGAGTTTAGTTTTAATTATCATTGTTTTAATGACCATTTTCTTAAATATAAAATTTTGTCTTACACAATGTTTATCTCAAAATATTTTTGTCTTAAATATAAAGTTTTGTTTTAAAATATTTGTCTCAAATTGTTTTTTTCTTAAATATAAAATTTTGTCTTAAAATATTTTTGTCTCCAAAAACTTTTGTCTAAAATATAAAATTTTGTCTTAAAAAATATTTATGTATCAAACTTTTTCATCTTAAATTTTATATTTAAAACAATTTAATTGATATTAAATTTTAATATAAAATAACTAAAATGACATTTTTAGAAAAAAATGTCTTTTATATTTAAAAAATGTCTTAATATAATAAAACTGTCTTTCGTATAGAAGCGACACTCGCTTACACACTCACTGGCAGATGTCTTCAATGATTACTCGGTGGTACGCGTGGGCGGCCTCTAGCCTTCCCACAGAAGAGAGCATTGTGAGGAATATTCAGTTCATCTCTCAGTGATCGCACGGGAGACCTCACTCTCACGTATGTTTGCTGACCCAGGTAATTGCGTGCCCATATTTCTGACCTCAGGTTCCATACTCCCGCGTTATCAAAAGTTAAAAGAACAGCAGTCCATGATTGTGGATACACCTGTGTGTGTTCAAACAAAACATAACAAACTTTTTATTACCTGCACTGGATGTGCCCATTAAAAATAAATTCTTAACAGTGTAGACTTCTTGTTCATGATACAAATCCGAAAAATGTACACAGAAAAATAAGGCACGCAATGGATTGGCAACAACCTGGGTTGTGTGGCGAGAAACTGCATCGAAGAGATTGTATACACTCCTACTTGCAGGTGTCCATGTACCAGCCTCAATTCTGTAAAGAAAATAAAAAAGGAATCAAGTAAGCTAATTAACATGTCTGGAAATTTATTCTGGCGAGCAATGTCAAAACCCTAGCTTAACCATAAGTGCAAGGCACTATAGACAAGACTAGTGCAAATTTCATGCAAAGAGACTTCATGCATTGGAAATTGGAAGTTACCCCACTACAAAGAAGGAATATCCATCCAAATGCCATGACTGAATAGTGTCTTCATTGTTCTGGAACACAATCTCAACAAAAGTACGGTATTCCACAGATAGCAGGGCAGTCTGCAAGTAGCCAGAAAAAGATATAGCGTTGGGAGTATCATGAATGCCTCCCAAGGTGTACACTCCACTAATGTTGAGGTAATCTGCAAGCTGTATGGGTGTGCTGGGACGCACATAGGAGACACCATTCACTGCATAGCGTTGTGTGCCATTGATGATGGGGGCTGAGTTTGCCAGTATTATTGTTCGAGTAATGTTGACTTTCCCATAGTGGTAAGTTCCTTGTGGGTTGGGACGAGCTGCACTGGCTGTCAAATTCCGTCTGCACAACAATTGCAGTTCAAATTTTGAGTACATATGATGGGCGTAAGTCCTACCAATCGTATCCTAGTTGGGCATATCAAAATTCAAACCTGATGGATCTGGCCTGGTTCGCAGACCATTGAATGTCAATTGGAGCAGGGGGAATTGGTCCAGAAGCTGGAGCCTGGGAATTGTTGTAGTGGAAAATGCTACTGGTATAAATAACAGGATTTGTGAAACGAGTAGATACAACCATATAATAGTCCTGAGGTCGCTGATTTGCAGTGACCAGAACAGAGTAGGTTTGGCCAACGTGAATGTCAAGAGAATCATAGATGTTTTGAATGGTGTGAGATCCTTCCACTTCCACAAGCTTCAACTTGTGACCCTGGATCCTGAAGTTCAAAGAGGATGACAATCCCACATTTGAAATCCGGAGGCGGTATGTTTTTCCTGCACATAAACAGAACGAGTCATTTTAACAGAATGAATCATTTTAGATAACCCAGAATCTAACTCAAGGCAACAGCAGAGTGGGATCAAATTAACAGAGTGAAATCAAATTTCAATTTTATTTATTTATTTTTTTACTTCTCATTACTTTATATAAATTATATTAATTCATTAGGTCATATAGACAGGCCTACTTTTTTATTTATTGACAGAACATTGTGAAAACTAAATCTAGCAAGCTGCCTTGTTATTGAGATTAGCAATCTGATACCTTGCTCGACTGTAATTGATGCTTGATTTGGTAGCCCACGGCCGTTAATGTGAATACCATCAGGATTACCCAGAGGTTTGCCATTTTCAAGTGTTTTTCGAAGGGTCTGCTCAAAGGTAGAAAATGGTCAGGGTTTGATGATTCTTGTGGACATGCTGAAACTGAACATAGCCTTTCTCTCTAAATTCCAAAGATGTAATTGTCACTTATGGGGTGGATCAATAACTTACTGATATGTTGCTCTTGTACCAGTCACCTATAAGCAGAGTGAAATCACCATCAGGATCAGGGAATGGAACAGGGATGAGGAGCCTGCTAGCTACAGTCAGTCCTCCAAATCCCCCTGCTGCTCTCTGCATATACAGTGATGGAAAGTAGAAGTAGCTTCCTATCTGGTCCTTCACCTGGAACTTGTATGTAAAGTTCCTTCCTGGTGGAATAGGGCAGTTTGTTCCAAAAACTCCATCTTGCCAAGAGTTCCTCCGTTGTTGGACGCCACTCCTGTACCAGAACATGAGTAAGCACCTCCATCGCCAAAGAAACCCATGAACCTCAGCCAGCAAATACACACAAAGAGAGAACCCAAGGAACTTACCAAGTTATCAAGAAAGCTTGATCCAAGTTGTTAAACACATTCACAACAATGTTATTATTACCAACACTGTCAATCTGGGGTCCGGGGAATTGCCCATTAATTAGAATTCCCTGAAACAACATCAGAATGGATCTCAGACAAATCATACATGTGCTATAAATATTTTCATTGGAAAATATTTTCATTAAATGTTTTGAAAAATTATACCTGTTGAGGGATACCAAGAGGCGATATTGTGCCCCATGTAATGTTCCATGTAAAGAATATAGTTGGATCTTCTGCTAGAGAATATCCAAAAAATGCTATGATTAAAAACACACAAATCACAGGAGGCCTTAAGGAACCCATTGAATTCTTGCTGAAGATACTTGACCCTTCCTCCGAATCTCGCTCTATATGCTTCTTCGTTTTCAGCAAGATGGGTTTCCTGAAACAATAATTTCCTTTTACTCCATATATTGACAACTAAGCTTTTTCAGAAAATTGTGTGCATTTTCAGATATAGAAGACAAAATTAGTGCAGCCAAACAATACAGATCTTGCAATTCACAACATTTATAATCAGTTAATACCCTACTCCAACTTTACTACATAGACCCAAACATGAGTGCACCTTCAAATCAAACCCCCACACAATCAGACAAACTTATTTGCAGTCAGGCCTTCACTCCGTGCTACCTCTGACCTATGATTGCCCTTGCATTGATCTACAACCCTACCAGAGTTAAGATGGCATTGAGAATGGAACCTGATGCCTTGTCTTCCTCAGCCTCTGTCAGGGATGCAAATCAGCAAAACCTCACACATGCACTTGACCAATTGGGTGTTGTATATAAAGCCTTGAATATCAAGGCGATATCGGTGCCATTGATAAACCGCCAGCTCATTCCGAACTATAACGCCGGAGGATTCCGAAGTTCCCAGAAACTGACACGCATAATTAAACAGTAAATACATCTAATGTAACAAATTGAGTCAAAATCTAGGGTATCATGAACTGTGTCTGCTTTCTATTTGTTATGTTGCGGAAGAAAGCTAGAAGGCTTTTTGTGGTTAACAGAACACAGGCTATGAGAACGCTGCAGTCATTTGTGGGGAATGTCGGCGCTAACGAATTATTATTTAAGATATACCTGCAGGTTGTTTTTTTTTTTAGGTGTTAACAACTGCCATTGAAGGCAAAACTATTTATGGAGTTTGTTCAAAACCATTATTTTTAAACTGTTCAAAACTATTATTAAACCTATAGTGGTTATTAAAAAATAGTGTTTAATAGATTTAGATATGATTTTGAATATTAACGTTTTATTGCAGTGAAATTTCTCATTAGTATGAATTGCAACGCTCTCTGAATGAGTTGGGAGCTTGTTATGAGAACTAAATTGGGTAACGATAGTCAACATTGATCCCAAATTGTATGAGTTGTCTACTTAATGACCATTTGAGTTTTGAGAAGTCCAACATGTTTGCGTCCCCGAAAATTTAATTTAAATTTATAAATTATATTTGTTAATATAAGTTTTATTTTAAAATATAATTTTTTTATAAAAATATTAGAGGCAAATTCAAATTCAAATTTTAATATAAAAGTTGGCTTTTATGTTTTGGGTTTATTAAAAAAATATTAAACTTATATTTTGTTGTTATGGAATTAATTAACCATGGTTGTTAATGGAGTAATTTGTGTTTTTTTTTTATATAAGAGGTCATAATTCAATCTAAAAGAGATAGTGTATGTATAATTTCATAAATTTTAATAGTTAAATAAATGTATGGTAGGAGGTCTTTTGTTCCACAAACTAGATATCTTATAAAGCAATTTGGTGTCAGCTTTACCATAACATTAAGATTATTATTTTATTATTATTATTATTATTATACAAGCTTTGAATACAAGTTCACAAGCCCGCCACTCAAACAGGTATAACAAGTATTAATTTCAAATCCATTTATTATTGCATAATTTGTAGATATAATTACCTTGTTTGGACTCATTCAATATTAGCATATAGAAAATTAAATATGGTATTTAAGTTGGCTCTTTTGCCTCATACTTGCATTTTATTGAAGAATGTCAATGCTGCATGGGGTGGCCATTTTGGGAATAATTGGCAATTGTTGCATTCCACTATGCAACTTTTCAATACTATTTTACTAGTATATGCAACCCTTCAATATTATTTTACAAGTTTATGCAACCTTTCAATATTATTTTACAAGTTTATCACTAACAAAAGCATCATATTTAAATTCATTTTTTTCATTGCACAACCATGGCTCTACTTACCTTATCAACACTCACAAGCATAACACTAAACAAACATGGTAGTTGAGTTGGGCTTTATACCTTGTTCTTGCATTTTATTATTTGAGAATAACTAAAAATGATTTTATTGCATGACACAACCTTGTACAAATTTAATATCCCATCACACACAAAAGCATAAAATTTAAATACATTTCTTCTTGCATAATTGTGGATGTAGCTACCTTATTTTTGAGCTAATAAATTTATAGCAAGAAAAAAACACTAAAATAGTGATTAGGTTGTGTTTTATGCCATGGACTTGCATTTCAATGAAGAATATCAAAGCTTCATAGGGGTGATCAATAATTGCATTTCAATGAAGAATACCAAAGCTTCATAGGGGTGGCCAATAGCTAATAATGGTTTAATTGCTTGATACAATTGTTTTAGTACAACATTGCAGGCCCATAAAAAAAAACAAAAAACAAATTCAATAAATTTCTTATTCTAGGATCATAAATTTATTTATCAACTTATCATGTTTCAAAATCAATAAATCAACACACCTAGGCATATCAAGAAACATAGTGATAACCTTGAATTTTATGTTTTGGACTTATATTTCATTGAATAATAAAAAAGTGACTATTTTAGTGATAATTAATAATGTTTTTGTTTAAAAACATAACTATTCAATATATGATTACAAGCTATATCTATATATGTGTGTATGGAAAAACTCTAAAATATAATTAATTAATTTATAAATTTTTAATAGTTTATTTTTTTCTTTCTTTAACAATGAAGCCAAAACTTGATATTTTGGAAATAATTAAATTAATATTTTGGAAAAACAATGTTCTAATTTATTTTAATTGTGTTAAAAAAAAATTATTAAAAAACAAGAGTTAGTAATGGAGTATTGCTAATTGTATTTTAAGATTTATTAATATTATATAAAAACGGAGTAAATTTTGAATTGATAACTATTTATTGTATAAAGTATTATATGTTATAATTAAATAATGATGGTAATGATTAATGTTGATTAAGATTAAATTTGGTTTATTGAATTTTAAGAAAATAAGGAACTATTTGAACTTCTTCAAAATATTATTTATGTGCTCAAAAAATATTAATAAAAAAAATTTAAGATCACAGTTTTGTTAAGTTAAAGTCTCAATTTTATTGAATTAAAGTTGAGGAAAATCAATAATATGATAAATATTATAAGCTTAAGATCAAATATAACTATACACTAGACGTTCCAAGTGAAAGAAATCTATATCTTTAATCTTCATAGTATCACAAAAATGACATGTATTAACATATTTAAAAATAACATTAAACAACACTTTAAATTTAAATCATTCTTTTTTTTTCATTCATTTAATTTATTTATTTATTAAATTTAAGTAACTATAATAATGTTTCTCTACTACAAAAATTTATTAATAATTAATTTTTTCACTTAGTAGGTTCCTAACTTTAAGGAATCATGCAAAGTTCGTAACTTTAAGGAATCATGCAAAGTGCCTTTGCCATTTAAAGGAATATCTTTAGTGAGCTTCTCACTTAATAATTTGTCACTAGATGAACTTATTAATAATTTGTCACTAGTAACATTTAAAGGAATATCTTTAGTGAGCTTCTCACTTAATAATTTGTCACTAGATGAACTTATTAATAATTTGTCACTAGATGAACTTACTAGATGAACTTATTACTTGATAAGTTTGTAATTTCATAATTATTTGTTTATTTAAAAATTGTTATCTTAAATGATTTTAAGGGAGTTATATTTTACAAAATTTCATAATTATTTGTTTATTTAAAAATTGTTATCTTAAATGAGTTATTTTGGTGACATCATTATTTCTAAGTATTTGGAATCAATTTTTCAATAGATAAATAAATTATATTTATATAAATTTAACCATTAAAATTTACTATTTACTATTTTAACAATTTTTTTTTGTGTGATTTTCAATAAAACTCATAAAAAAATTTATGTTAAAAAAAAATTCAAATATTTAAATATTAAAAAAAACAAAACAAAAATGACTTCTTATTAGCCCATGTCGTCACGGCATGGGACGGACTATAGTAATCGATTGGTGTCCCTTTAACATTAATTTCTTTACTTTGTCCGTTGTTTTTTATTATTATGTGCGGACTAAATTTACTAAAGTATAGTTTTATGAGAAATTGTGGTTCTGGCCTCTTCCCAAGGCGAACTATAGGTTATTTTTTAAGTCTAGTAGTATGAAATGCTAACTCATTTCTAAGGCCGGCTAACTCATTTCTGAAGGGCCTGCAAGCAAAGTTAAATTTAATAGCTGGTGGATGCATGTGGACACCGCGATGCATGTGCCAAACTGTGTCACTGCGTGGTGCTGCGGTTCAACTCGAACTCGATGATACAGCCACAACCCAACTGTATCTACAGCAACAACCCCTGTTTCTGCAACTCGATTTCTGTTCGATTTCTCTGCAACTTGATCGATGATACAACCACAGCCCAACCCCTGTTTCTGCAACTCGATTTCTGTTCGATTTCTCTGCAACTTGATCGATGATACAACCACAGCCCAACAAGAAGCTTCAATGCAAGCAAATCCAAGATCCAATTATGGAGTCGCTGGCTCGAGCAATTTCATTTCCAACTTACCTATCAGTGCCAGTTCGAGCAGGAAGGTGGCTGGCGCATGACAAAGTCCGAATAGCATCCGGTTGTGGGCATAGATCCAATGCTCTGTAATCAATGTGGTATTAAACTTGTATTCTCCGGCAATGCAGTCATTGAATGGATGATGGTCTCCATCCTGGAAGGAATAGGCCTCATTGCCTACGAATTTCTCCAAGATGCAGTCTTTGAAGAGTAAAGGAAAGGAATCCTTTTTTGTGACCTCGCCCGAAAATCCACGCAAATCAGAAGCTTCTGCAACTCGATTTTTCTGTCTGTTAACGGGACTCTCTATTACGGTCTATTAGGGGGGACTCTTTAAGCGGTGTGAAAAGGCAATGGGGCATAGGAAAGCCAATGAATATGAATCAGAAGGTGGAATTCAAGTCCAGAGAACAAATCTTACCTTCTATCCCTTTTGCTTGTTTGAGGCTGCATCTAGTTCGCTGGGTACTTGAGCACACCTTAAGTTGTCCAGCTGCTTTCGGACTGTATCTGGCTCGATCGACTCTCGCTCTAGTACCAGACCTCAATCTAATTTGGTGGAAAATACGAACGTTCCCAAGCTCCTCTTCAGGTAGGCAACCTGATTTTTCATTAAATTATCTGCATATTTTTATGAGTTTTCTAATATTCCTGGTACAAGTTTGTAGAGCCTACTTTACAGCCTCTGCACATTCTCTGGATGTGTTTTCCGTTAGGGTTCTAGTCCCTCCATATTTGCATCTTGATTTTCAGAATTAAAACCTTGTAGAGACATGGGTCAAATGATGCTTTTCAGAATTAAAACCCTGCAGAGACAGGGGTCAAATGATGCTTTTCAAAATTAAAACCCTGCAGAGACGGGTCAAATGATGCTTTTCAAAATTAAAACCCTGCAGAGACACGGAATAAATGATAATTCTCAGAATCGACGATATTTTCCTCATTGTCGACCATTTCGATCTGAACACTACTTTCCCTCAGCAGCTCCTCTTCGTCGAAGTAAAACATGTCCCCAATCTCATCTGAATCCACCGCCTGTTTGTTGATGCTCACCTGAAGAGCAAAAACTACGGTCTTCAATGCATTAACCGAGTTGTTTCTATTCTTAATCAGGATTTCGCTGATCTGGGCTAGTGTCAAGGCTCCCCTGGCCTATATTCTCTGCTCAATAACTGAAAACAGCTCGTGATCTTCGATTCCCAAATAATTGAACGCCAGGCATTTGAAAGTCGGAAACCCAGGACAGCAGGATATGCATGTCCATTCTTCCAAACCGGATGAGCGCCAGGTCGATATTGTTTTTGTGATTCGTTATGAAGACTATGATGCGCTCCTCACCACAGCACCACCAATATCAAACGATGAAAGCTCTGTCGATATTCGTTGTGCTTACAGACAGAGTTGGTCCATCGGTGGTGACAGAGTTGGTCCATCGGTGGTGGATAAGTGACTATTCTGTGGAGAGGTGATACGTGCCCTGCATGCTAGTTACATGCTCACACCTGTTAATCTATATTTTATATTTTAAAATTTTAAATTGGGCAAGTGTAGTTGTGCTTACCATACAATTAACATGTTTCATAAAGCAATTCACATTATCATGCCCAACATTTTCATTTTTATTTCGAGGATAGACCATTAAGTTATGTTATATTCGTTCCATAACCCTGGTACCAGTGACTAACACGTGCAACAAGTAGATGTAGATGCAATTGACTGCAAAAACAAACTATCAAGAATAGCATTTACACAAAGAATGTTGATGTCTGAATTCCACTCCAAAAGATGGATTCCGGGGCGTCTGATGCTCAACACCACGAAATCTTTTTCTACAATGAAGATATCTGAATTTTTGGTTGTCACCCGTGCTATAATTATTTTCAGTCAATGCAAATCGTTGTTCTATTCTGACGACCTAGTGCTTCATTTTTATTTCTACAATGAAGTTATCCGAATTTTTGGCTGCCACTCGTGCTATAATTATTTTCATTCAATGCAAGTCGTTGTTCTATTCTCACGACCCAGTGCTTTTGTTTTTATTTAAATAAATAGATAGTGTTTGGATTCCGAGTTTTAAATTGTGTTCAAGTTCAGAGTTTTGAATGGTTTTTGCATGACATCTCTATTATGTTCTATTGTTTCTACATTCGATATTCCATTGTAAATTGACATTCCAGTGTTACAACATTACATGTGAGATTTAGCTTATGTACTAAGGTCTATTGATATTTTGTTAATATCGAATTATAAGTTAACATTATCAATCAAAACATGAAAACATTATAAGTTAACATTATCAATCAAAACATGAAAACATTTATAGATTATATAACATTTACATATTATATAAGGCCATACATGTGTATAGCATTTACATATTATATAAGACCATGCATGTGCTTCACCAAGTTTATTTCACTTGTATATTTTGACTAGCTTTTCATGTGGAGCCCGCTGCAAAAAAATGCAGTTGTAGAAAAATGCAACCATTGGAAATCTCATCTGAAAACAGTATGTTTCTTAACTTCTTGAAGCTCTGGCTCAAGACAGGGACTTGTTGTCGTGCAACTATTCTTGTTTCTTATATTAGAATAAAATATAGCTTTAAATCGCAAATGTCAAAAATAATATATTTAAAGTTGTAAAAGGCGTTACCAACATCAATTTTGGTCCACTGAGTCATATGTAGCTGTCCTAGGGGAAAAATATCAAACCTCCTATGACTTATACTGATTATATTCAAATGATTGAAAATTAACACTGTCAGAGTGATAAAGGCTCAATCAATTCAATAATTGAGTTTCAATGCGAACTTCAAGTTTGCTATACGTGTTTGACAAGTAAATCCGATTGGTGATGACTTTGACCATATGTAACACAGGTATCGGTGCGGTCAAAGATTCTATGAATTTATTATTGTAGTGTTAAAAAAAATTACAAATTATTTTGGAAAATAATAGAAATTCTGGTAAGATTATGATAAAATAAAATTTCACAGAGATTTTTGAATATGTGGATTACAGTTGTCAAACTTTAGGATTTTGGGTGCCTCATAAGTTTTTGATGGTGTTGAATTAATTTCTACCATTAAAAACACAATAAACACTCGGCGTTCTAATTTTTTAATAGTCCATGAAATATTGGATATAAAATCACTCCTATTCTATTAAGACACTCCTTGATGTAAAATCATCAATTTAATTTCCTATTTCCTATTTCTATCAAAGTAATATATTAGATATAATTTAAAAAAAAAAATTTATAAAATTATAATTATAATAACCAATATAATTTTTAAATATATAAATCAAATAACATTAAAAATAAAACAAATAAATTATTCATTACCTCAAGTGTTTCCAATTAGATTTGTATAGGACTAATATTTCCTATAGTCATTATAAATGACAAGACGTCATTAGTGAATAATGTGTAAACGCATTTCAAGATAATGCATTAACTTCATTGATCATATTCAAGGTTAGTCAACATATAGAAACTATCACTTCATAAGTATGTAGACTAATGTTGTGTTGTGTGAAACTATCACTTCATAAGTATGTAGACTAATGTTGTGTTGTGTTTGCTTGTAGTAGATTGGGTCGAAGAAACATCTTTTCTATCCAAAAATGTAATTCATCGAGGGCCATTATCTATAGAATCTCTTTATGTATGAAAATAAATAAACTAGTAATTGCACTACATGTTGCAAAAGAAACGTCCTAAGGCAATAGCATAGGAAAGAATAGCCTAGAAGAAATAAGTTGTTGCAGAGAAGGAGTCATTGTGAAGGAATGAAAGGCAATTTTTGCTTCCATGGAAGCACGTCATATTGATGATAAGAGTTATCAACCAAAAAATTTTGTTATAGATATTGAAATAGGCAATTGTGAGTGAAAACATAGATATAAACCAACATAATATGTTCACATATATAAAAATTTTGTTATAAATATTGAAATAGGAAATTTGGGGTGAAAATTCTTTGGTGATTAATAATCCTCTAAAACAAGCATGAATGAACATGTAACTCAAATAAGATATTTTAAATACATTCATGTACAATCTATCTAGCATATATGTAAATAAAGAGAATTTTTATTAACACAAATAGAGTTTACTCCAAGCTCATTCATGCTTGTCAAAAAATTTATATTGTATATGAATAACAATAGTCTTGGTGTACAAGAAAGTGAATGTCATTTTAATATAGAAACATTTTTGGAAAGAGATATTGTTGTTTATGTTATGGTTTATTTTCTTAACTCCAAACTTGGTTTATTATTTCTCTATATACATAAGAAACACAAAAATACAAATTAATTTCACAATTTTAAGTTATAGTTTTATATTTTATAATTACAAATCTAGTTTCTTATTAAACTATTTTACACACATCTATTTATTCA
Organism: Pinus albicaulis; assembly: GCA_034641835.2. Lineage (NCBI taxonomy): Eukaryota > Viridiplantae > Streptophyta > Pinopsida > Pinales > Pinaceae > Pinus > Pinus albicaulis. The sequence continues at coordinate 793,011,000 of CM076573.1, read as the reverse complement.
AATAAATTATATTGTGATTTTTTTCTCCTATTATTTGATTACAAAATTATTGTATTCCCTACTAATTAAAACAACTTTATTAATAAAGAATTGAATGCAGATCTTTATAGCATTAGATATATTTAGGAACATTTGATTTTACACTATGATCTCTCCAACATGGGTGGGGGTTTCAAAAATTGGAGGGTAAATTGAGCGATTATTGTTAGAAATTGTTGTATAAGATAGGAAATTTGGATGGTTTGTAGAGAATATGGATGTCATAACAGATGTCTATTCTGAATTTTTAGTGTCTTTGGCCACCATGCATCTAATAGGAGATCCATTAGTGTTTTCTCACAATCAGCTATTGCAGTTGGCTAATTAGGAGCACCAATCTCTTTACATCTATGTTGCAACCTGAATTTTCATGTTTCTACCATTGCAGCAAAATTGACGTGAACCCCACCCAAACATAATAAAGATTAATTATCTCTTTATCATTTTATCATGGAAACTCCTAATTTAAAAATAGCCCAAAAATAGTAAGATTCATTATCTCTTTATCTTTTTATCATAAAAACTCTTAATTTAAAAATATCCCAAACATAATCAAGATTCACTATCTCTTTATCTTTTTATCAAAAAACTCCTAATTTACAAATAGATTTTGTTACAATATCTTTTCATTTTTTATGCATAAAACTCTTAATTTATAAATATTCAAGTTATAATTTATTATTATCACATACTCATTTTTTATTTAGAAAAAAAACAAAGTTAAATCAAGTAAAAAATATATGTTCTAAGTAATATATCTCATTAAATACACATACATTTCATATTGACATCAATGATGTCATAAAAAATATATATGTTATAAGTGATATATCTCATTAAATACACATACATTTCATATAGACATCAATGATGTCATATAGATTTTAAAATTGCCTCTTAATTTCATTTCTAAAAATATAAAATACAAATAAAGATCCATTAAATTTAGCTGTTGTCTTATTTTTTATTTTCAAAAGCAAAACAGCATACTCGTTTTCAACAAATTCGTTGGAGAACATCTTTGTTTGCACCGGGAACCTTTATTTTGATTGAGAATTTTCCATTCGACACTGTGCTCAGGTGTTTTCGCAAACATTTGCCAATAGTTCTTATATTCACTAAAAAAAATTCATTCAATGCTAGTGATATGCTCGCTAGCTTCCAGGTGATTTTAAAAGTTTCATTACCTTCAGTCGGATGCCGAGGACTCCTGGAATTCGATGTCTACATTTCAGAGCTCAACTTCCTGTCCTATTAACCAACTATTTTTTACTGAGAAATTTTTTGAATTCCAGCCATTTGACCATCCTGGCAAATTTGCCTCTTGGAAGACGACACACTGTAACAACTCAACAATAAATGAACACAAATCAGAATTTCATTTTTAACTACTTAACAGTGCATCAAGAAAAATACCTAAAACTGAATCTTCAAACTCTCCGCCCATGAAAAGCAAGCTTCGTATACTTTACTACTAGCAATTGCACCATGATCAAATGTTGCAAAGGAAAATTCGTAAGATTCTTATGTGGAATACAATTTTTAATAGGATTAAAGATGTAATTACTCCAAGCAAACTGGAAATAAGAATTTTTCGTCTTCCAAATCTGTTGATGTCAATTGGCAAGATTCGAAGATGAGGTGGCTTAGCACGACGACGCCATTGTAAGAATACTTCGAGTTGGCAAAGCTGGTACTCACAATCCTGCAAATTGAAGGCGTACAACATCGCAAAAATGGGTGTGAGCTTTGCTTCGCTTCACGAAAATGGTTGTCGTGCTGTGTAGGTTTTAGTATTTATGGTGCTTATCCATATGCTCCTTATGCTCATGGGGTGTGAGCTTCGCTTGGCTTCGCGAAAATGGTTGTCATCTGAGAAACTGGAGTACTGTATAGGTTTTAGTATTTATGGTGCTGATTTTGAATGAGACTCAAAAGCATTGTTTTTTCTTTTTCTTGAAAGAAAAGATGAAACGATTGAACTACAAAGATTGAAATCTATAAAACTATGTAACCTAGACACATCCAAAGTTTTGAAAGTATATGAAAAGAAAAAGGCACGATTCTTTGACAGATTTAATAGTTTTTTCAATCATGTTTACTTGTCAAAAAGGAGAGATAATCTAACCTCTGAAGATAATTCTACACGCGATGGAGAAGTCAGTGTCACTCAAGTCTCGACACAGTATAATAAATGAATGATACTTCCCTTCAGGCCATATTATTGATTTTGGTTTAGCTAAAACGGTGGAGAAGATGAGTAAGAAGAATGTCATTTCAGGCTCATATGCCATATTATTGATTTTGGTTTAGCTAAAATGGTGGAGAAGATGAGTCGGAAGAATGTCATTTCAGGCTCATATGGCTATGTTGCCATTAACAGAGTCCTAGATTGTCTTGGGCATCCTCCGGTGAACCATGGTAGAGAATCACCTCCACAAACATGCTTCACTGTTGAATTTGAGAGTAAACAGGCTCTTGGCAACACCTGAGAGAAAATGTTTTTTCACCCACTAGTTTTATGTTTGCAATTTTAATTACCAAACTTAAATACAAAAGGGAAATTTTTAAATCCATACTTAAACACAATAAATTTACACATTTTATTCCATTTAATAAAATTACAAATTATTTATAACTATGTCTCACAAACCAAAAATAATAATAATAAAAATAAAATCCAACTATCACATAAATATGAATGCAACCAAGTTTAAATAACTAAATAGGAAAGAATTATACCTAAATATTTATAGAAAAGTTACTTTGATGAATTAAAAAAAAGTTTTTATCAGATAATATGACTCAAAGAACTATTCTTTTGTAGCCAATAATTTGAAACATTAAAACATGTTCTATTTGTACCATTGAAATCGTGGGAAAAAAGCATTATACTTGCATAGTACAGATATAATTTGAAACATTAAATCAAATTTATACTATCGAAATCCTAGGGTAAAAAACATAATAGTTGCATAGTACAGATATATTTTAGGAAAACAACATTTGACATATCTTACAAAAAAAAAATTAAAGTTGCATGGTATATATAGACCAAATGCATAAACTTGGACATTCAAAACACATAAACCAATAATATCAGGCAACGTAATACATGGGATTGGGCAGCTTGAATGTCTTGTCCCCAACTAGAATATCCAGTCAAATCACTCCATTGATCACCAGAGCTCCCTCAGATCCTAAATCCATCTTGCTCAATCTTCAATCTCTTCTCAAACTTATAAACCACAATGCTCTTCTCATAATATTCTAGCTCCCTACAACACAAATTGACATAAAAAAAATAAACAATCAGAATTCACAAAGAGACTTCAAAAAAAAGAGTAAAGCGGTCACCAGCTCCTCTGTGCCATTCCTCTGGTAGTAATGTCTGCCTGTTATTAAGAAGGTCTTGAAACCCAGTTCAAGAAGATGGGCGTATAATCTTTGACTCAAAGGCAATTCCGGTGCCTCTACCAGATCCGTCCATCTTGTATTAAAATCATAATCATCAATCACCTCTCCGCTGCAAACCAGAAGACATAGAAGAATCAACCATCTCTATAATACTCGGCACATGAACAAAAATATGCTCGACACTTGGACAGTAACAAAGGATGATTACAGACTGTAACTGTCACAACTTAAATCAATGGGTTATAATAACTTAATCGTCTAACAAAAGATCAGATGGATTACATGATGACAGGAAAGTATATTTTTAAAGAAACGTAAAACACAATTCTTAACCATGAATACTTATCCCCACTTTGTAATAGAGATTCTTAATCTATAAATATACTTTGTTATAATACTATGAGCCAATTACATGGCTTATCATTACCACATATTTAAAAAATCATAATTCACCTCACATGAGAGTTGTTCATATGACAATTTTTTTAATTAATCAATTCAGTTAAAATATTACAAAAGATATAACTATTTTAGAGATACATTTCAACCATTGATTTTTGTATATTATTATGAATATTTTAAAATATTCTTTGGAGCTTAAATCCTTACCATCTACCTAATAATTATTAGCAATTAAATTAAACTTCTAAAATCCTTACTAAAAAAAACACATTTATTATGTAATGATATATAATCATAAATTAAAATTATGTTATCATATTCTTAAGATGCTAAAAACAACCCAAATGCTAATGCTATACTAACTTATATAATAAACATGTAAAATAAACCAAATCTAACTTAATACCACAACAAATTTTTATTACAAAATTATGAATAAATTATAAACAATATTAAAAATATATTATTTGTTTTTGTTTGAACTTTTCTTTGGCCACACTACTTCAAATTCAATTATGCTATCAAAATAAAAATAAAAAATATTATTTAATATGCAATTTCTTAAATAATTAAATATCTATAAACTTTACCATCCTATTTTAATTATAAAATTGTATCATATTTTAATTAAAAAATTTTAAATTCTATTACTAAACTGATAAATTAATTTACACATAAAATTATAAAACTAAATGTTCATACAATTTAGAAATAGATTTTTATTATCAATAAATCTTTTACAATTTTATTTACAAATTAAATATTTGATTTAACTTAAATAATAATTTAATTTTTCAAAATCTCATTTACAAATAAAATGATTAAATTATTTTAAATAACAAATTTATCATATTAAAATATTTAATTTTACTTGAATAATTTTTTTTTCCTTTATAATCTGTAAAATGTTTAATTTATTTTGAATAACAACTTTATAATCATACTATCTCGTATTAAAATCATAATCGTCATAATCGTCAATCACCTCTCCGCTGCAAACCAGAGGACACATGAACGAAAATATATTCGACACTTGGACAGTAACCAAGAACGGTTACATGTAACCGTTATAATAACTTAATCATCTAACGAAAAATTAGATAAATTACAATGTTTTACTTTATATCAACTATTTTTTATTTAAAATATTCTAAAATTAATTCAATGGAGATTTGTAAACAATAAATTCCTACTTCTATGTATTGTCCCAATCGCTTTGTTTCCATTTCCAAGCATATCGAAATGGGTTCACATTTGTCGATTTTCTTATTATAAATTGATGTTCTATAGTGTCCCAATCACTTTGTTTCCATTTCCAAGCATATCGAAATGGGTCACCCTTGTTGATTTTCTTGATAGAAATTGATGTTAATGATAGTAAATACTTTAGAAACAAATCGATATTAAATTTGATTGATCAAACCATTAACGAAAATATTTTTAATAATGGAATGGAATTATAAATGCTTCGTATTACTATGGATACATTCTTGGAATAGTGGAATTTGCCAGAGAAGCGCTGCCCTGGCAATGCATTAGGCCTGTATAAATAAGGAACAAGAGCTGGATTGGTTGCTTGCCCATAACCTGCACATCCCTTCTCCGCTCCATTGATAATCAGAATTTCACCGGTGGGAAGAAGCAGCATATCTGCCATAACTCTGGGAGCAGGCATGTTCTCCATTGCCCAATCGCCATTGGGATCATCTGTGATGACGATCCTTCCACAGCTCTGGAGCGCGTCAATGTAAATCCCTGCAATTGTCAAATTGTAACTGTCAAGAGGAGCACCACCGTAGATCATAATTTCTGTCCTCCGAAATGCATCAGATGCGGAGAGTGGCAACATGACAGATGAGGCGGAGGCGGGGTAATTTCTTGGGCCATCTGGGATTCTTGGAAAACGCCTGACCACAAAATTTCTTAGGTAATCAAGCAAGATAGAATCATGGTTGGCGAAGATGAAGAGATTTCCATCGGATGAGAGATGAAGAAAAGGGTAGAGATTGTTGATGGTGAAGGGGTAGCGAGTGCCGGGCATAGAGGTGTCTTGTAGAAATGTCAGATTGTAAAATCCCTCACTAGGCTTCCTTGGCACGAATTCGTAGGTAAAAGTGTAGTTGCCCCCCACAACAATACTTCTACCATCAAGAAGGATCTGGTTGGAAGCATACCATCGACTGTTCAAAAGTCCAGATCCAGGTGATAGATCAACCCAATCACATGTACCAGTTGAACAAGGTACAAATTTAAGAACGCTCATGTATCCATCCATCCATCCATCCACCAGTGCTAACCAAGTACCGTCCGCAGCAAAGGCTCGTGATGAACACCAAGTATCACTACTCAGCATCAACGGTCTCACTTTGTTTGTAGCAATGTTGTATTCTATGGAGTGAGCTGAGGAATCATGACCAACGCCATATGATGTAGCTCTGCAAATTCCATTTGGGAGGCTTATATTAGAATCACCATAATGTAAGTAATCGTACATCACCACTGTACCCATAATGGTGGCCGACATATGCATCGCCGACACACCTCCATTTTCAATCACCACTTCCCATCTCCCAGGGCCAGGGCTATCCCCTGCGCCCCTGCAACTGCAACTGCAAATCATATGAATATACACCAAAAATTGAATCCAAATGCAAGGCTGCTTAATGGACTCCATCATATGATATCCAGAAATTGGTATTGCTATTGGTACGCTCTCTGCAAAGGTCAGGTCATGAGCTGTATATTAGAATCACCATAATGTAAGTAATCGTACATCACCACTGTACTCATAATGGTGGCCACCATATGCATCGTCGACACACCTCCTTTTTCAATCACCACTTCCCATCTCCGAGGGCCAGGGCTATCCCGTGCGCCCCTACAACTGCAACTGCAAATCATATGAATATACACCAAAAATTGAATCCAAATGCAAGGCTGCTTAATGGATTCCATCATATGATATCCAGAAATTGGTATTGCTATTGGTACGCTCTCTGCAAAGGCCAGGTCATGAGATGTATATTAGAATCACCATAATGTAAGTAATCGTACATCATAATGGTGGCCACAATATGCATCGTCGACACACCTCCATTTTCAATCACCACTTCCCATCTCCCAGGGCCAGGGCTATCCCCAGCGCCCCTGCAATTGCAACTGCAAATCATATGAATATACACCAAAAATTGAATCCAAATGCAAGGCTGCTTAATGGACTCCATCATAGGATATCCAGAAATTGGTATTGCTATTGGTACGCTCTCTGCAAAGGCCAGGTCATGAGCTGAGCTTTTATGGAGGAGTAGTGATCATGTCAAATGCATAGTTGTAATTAGTGGTCAGAGCCATAGCTGCCACATTGCACACAAAGTAGCTCCGCAACACCACACATATGCAACCTGAGAAAGAGAAACTTCTCAAAATTAGACTCGTAAAGTTTAAATACGTCTATGAATATTTTTTAAACCAGGAAGAAGGTAACAGGATCGATTCCTTACTTTGCCGTCATACTCTTTACAGAACAAAATGGAAGAAGCGTCCTAACGGTAGATTTGGGCCCAGACTGAAGCACAAGCGCCTGAAAAAAAATACAGCCGCGAACTCGGCGTAACAAATTCTTTAAAATTAAACCAAAACCTGGTTGGAAACCTAATGAGCTCACCTTTGAGTATTCGAAGTCGCAAATCTTGAGCCTGGACGGTTACAGACTATAACTGTCACAACTTAAATCAACGGGTTATAATGACTTAATCGTCTAACAAAAGATCGGATGGATTACATAATGACACGAAAGCAGTCAAGAAAGTTGTTTTCAAATAATAACGCCTTACGACGTAATAACCTGGGGCCGAATGGTAAGGCAAGCCATGTAGAAAACAATATTTCCAAACTAACTACAATACAAAGCGTCTCCTGCAGTTGGTTTCACCACCAACACAAACGAGCAATGGCATGCTGATAGATACGTAACGCTAATTGATAGGTAATTTGGAACCGCAGAGCAACTGCTTTGCAACTGTTGCCACTTGTTACTGTTGAATCAATGGTTGTGCATAATCTAATCATCTAACATAGAATTTAATAGTACATATTAAAACAGAAAGACAGTTAAGAAAGTTGTTTTTAAATAATAACACCTTACAACATAATAAATTACTTAATTCATTAGCATAATTTTGAATCCATCAATAAATGGATAACATTTTTATTTTTATAATTTAAGTGAGTTTTAGAAAGTAAGCATTTGAACCGAGGAAGGCTAGAATAAATGGATAACATGTTTATTTTTATAATTTAGGTGAGTTTTAAAAAGTAAGCATTTCAACCGAGAAGGCTAGTTTCAGTAGCATCCGTTAAATAAGCAATTGATTAAGTTTATTCAGATCCGGTTTAGGCTCTTATGGTTTACCTTTCATTAGTCAATAATTCTGCAACCCCGCAAAGGTCAAGGAGGGAGAGGCTTTATCAATAGTATAAGGTAGGAGCTCCTCACGTAATAGCTTCAGTCCCTAGTACCTTGACCTAAAAATAGCCTTACTCTTTATAAGACTTTGAAATCCGTTTGTTCCAACAAAATGAACATCGATGCAAGTTTTTAAGTGAGTTGTTTAAAAAATAAAAAATAAATAAGTTTTTATAATCCCTTTGGTATGTGGAATTGAGTTATTTGTTTTATAAATAAGAAAGTTTTATATATTAATTTGGTGTATTACTTGCTTTGAATTTAGATTATTATATAAAGTAAATGAGTAGTATCTACAAATAGGGAATAAAACACTTAATTCATGATGAGTTTTACATTGCTAAGATTATAAAAAATCATAAATATTAACTAGATTGTAACATAATAATTATAATTATTATATGTATCTGGTATTATGCATTCAGTTTTGCCTTTGAATATTTATTAGTTTGTTTTTTACTAAAAATTTATGTCGTTTATCCCTAATTTAACTTTGGGAATCATTTTTTTTTATTTTTTTTATTTAAATTTACTTATTTGTAAGGGGATTAATTGAGGTGTTATTATGGACTATTTAGTAACTTCTATTTCCACTAGTTATTATTTTTTAGTTTTTAGTTTTATTTCCTTTTTATTCTACATTTAGATTTTTTTTCTTTTATTTCCATTTTCATAAATTATAGTTTTTTTTTCCATATTTTCAATTTAAGATGAAAATTTTAAAGAGGAAAAAATAATTTTAAAAAAATCCAATAATTCTTTTTTAATTATATTACTCTTTTTTTTTTCTTTCTCTTTTTCTATGGTTTAAAAAGGAAAAAATAATTAAAAAATCTTTTTCAAATATTTTTTTAAAGTTTTATTACTTTTTAATTTGTCATAATTTTTTTTTGTCTTTTTCTATCTTTTTTCTCTATTTTGAATTCCAATTACATAAATCATCATTATTGTCTTGCTTACACATCACTTTTATATTTAATAACTATTATGATAATTAGTTATTAATTTTTAGAATTTTGTGACCAATTCTTTTTATTAATGTATAGTTACTAATTTTTAGGATCTCGTCAGCATTTTTTTACAAAACTTTGTTGAATTTATTTTATTTAGGCATAGTTTTAATAATTTCTACCTCCAAGTATATCAAGAATTCAAGAAAATGATCTTATAACAAGAAATTGATCTTCTTGAATTCAATATATATATATATATATATATATATAATCTTTTGGTGTGTATGTGACTAATGTATGTTGTTCAGATTTGAATGTTCTCAAAGGATTTGAAACTCCAACTCCCTCCAGTTATGACCAGGATCCCACTTTGAAGTTTTATATTCTGCTTCAAGTCGCTAGAGCTCGGCATATAATGGGAGATTAGCCTTCAATTTCTCATTTGTTTCAATTGGTTTGTTAAAGTTGTTTTATCTTCTTTCCTCACCAAACATAAAATATTGGTCTCAGTTACCATGCAAAAAGTTAATGTGTTAATTTTTTCAAAGCAGTTTAATCTACTGCAACTTTATCCATGGTTGTATTCAAACTGACTGTGCAATTTAAAACTAAATCACAAATAAAAAACAAAAATATAATATTTAGAAAATATTTCAAAAGAGCTAATGATATATTTTATTTATTTTAATAATTAAACCTTTTTTAATGCTTTTTTTTATTTTCACAATAAGAAATATTTTAGGAACTAAGAAAGTGAGTGTTTTGATATCCATTATAGTTGCAAGTGATTAATTTTATAATTGTGCTAGTCACAATTTAGTTGTTACATTAAAACTAAACCAATTGTTATTATGAATTATTCATAAATATTAATTAACTTGTCCATTTTAATACTAAATCAAAAATAAAAAACAAAAGTATAATATTTATAAAATATTTGAAAATGGTTAATGATATATTTCACTTATTTTAATAATTAAAAAATTTTAATGCTTTTTTTTTATTTTCACAATAAGAAATATTTTAGGAACTAAGAAACTCAGTGTTTTGATATCCATTGTAGTTACTAGTGATTTAATTTTATAATTGTGCTAGTCATAATTTAGTTCTTTACCATTTAATTTAAAAATTAATTTAATATTAAATCACAAATTATAGATCATCCCAACTCCATTTTTCTATGCAAAATAAAGAAGTCTTGTTTAAAACGGGAAGTCATTTGAGAAATAACATTAAAAGTTTTGTTCCATATTCTCATGCCTTCACTGCCACAAACACAATTGCATTCAACTCTATACCAATCATGCACAATTCCCATGAACTTTGTAGGAGACAATTGATTGTGCAGAACAAGTTTCTTGAAATTGATATCTCATTGATTTGAAACTAATTTTCTTCATATCAATTTGAACCAAACATTGTCAAAGAAATCAACTTATAAAAATTCATTACAACTAATGAGGTAGGGTGCTCACCAAAAAGCAATGTTTTAGCACAACATTTTCACTTTCATTTCTATTTTTTTATGAAGGCTTTAATTGATCATCTCACTCAGCAGTTCATACTCCAATTAGCTATATTTAAACTAAGTCGCACATACTAGCTACTACGTAGCATTGTTATTATTGATTCTATAGAAAATAATATATGAGTTAAACATATATACATTAAAAACATGTAACATTATTCTGAACCATAGAGATTCACCCTTGCTTTACTGTGGAAATTTTTAACTTATAAATAGATTTTTTTACAATATTATGGGCCAATACCACGGTTTACTAATGTGGCATGCAAAAAAAAGGATATGATATTTTTTTTAATTAATCAAAAGGATAGAAAGGACATAACTATTTTAGAAACAAATTTGAGTTTTTGATCTATAAATACTATTAAGAATATTCTAAAATATTATGTGGAAATTGAATCACTACCATCCCTCTAAAATTATTCCTAATTAAAATAAAAAAATTGGAATTATAAAATTGACATACTTAGTTGTTATTATTATAAAAATAATATATAATTATGTATTCTCGGTTCATTAATTTTAAACATTTTAATTAGTATAATTTCTCTCTAATAAGGATAAGTTGAGATTGTATCCTTGAAATGTTAGAAAATCAAACTGCAATAAAGGCTCAAATTATGGGTCCTAGGATGAACTATGAGTTTCTTATAAATGTGGCTTCTGGGTTGTTGTATATATCTAGGGAGGTTATATGTGGCTTGCCTGTTGTTGCATATTGTTAGAAAATTATATATTACAGAGCAATGCAACACATAAAATATGAAGAAAACACAAGCACACAAAATAGATAAAACCATAGAGACATAGATATACGTTGTTCACCCAGTTTGGGCTACGTCCACCCCGAAAATCCAGTCCTTCCTTTCTATTATCTAGCAAAATGAAGAGACACAACCTACAGCAAATCCACTGTAATATCCTCTGTTCTCTCACGGTTTTCCTCTATTTTTCTCGCTCTGATAATACACATACAATCCACAGCCACAATACAATACCCTCATACAAAGCGAGGGGTTGCCTTCTAGGGAAAAAACCCCTAAACTAAACATAACTTCTATCGTCAGATCATCTACCTAATGAATGGCCCAGATTGACTAGAAATTATTGTACTTTTACAAGGCAATTTTACATATGTTTTTAGCTTTGGGGGCACTTCCCCCAAAACCCCCCGCCAAGGGGGGGCTCCATAAAGTCGCAGTCGTGCCCCCCTGGACCCCCGCAGGCAGCGTTTAATTATGGGTGGCATTGTCGCCCCATTAAGGTACAGGGGTCCAACGTTGTGATACAAAATAAAAAAGATAATCAAGCTCCACACCCAACACATATATCTAGGGAGGTTTCTAGTTCCCTATCAAACTTTATCTTTAAAGAAAAAAGGTTCAAATTATGTGCCCACTTAACCCATAGCTTTATCATATTGTTATTTAAGCCGTTTTTGTATAAAAATATTAGCAATTGCACCATATGTTGCAAAATAAATGCCGTAAGGAAATAGCATAAGAAAGAGTAACCTAGAAGAAATAAGTTGTTTCAGAGAAGGAGCCATCATGAAGGAATGAAAGGTAAATTTTGCTTACATGGAAGAAGGTCATGGAGGTTTCAAATATACTTATTATAAGAGTTATCAGCCAAAAAAATTTGTTATAGATATTGAAATAGGAAATTGTGGGTGAAAACATATATGTAAACCAACATAATGAAATAAGTTGTTGCGAAGAAGGAGCCATTGTGAAGGAATGAAAGAAAATTTTCTTCCATGGAAGAAGGTCGTGGAGGTTTCAAAGATATTGATTATAAGAGTTAAATTTTGTTATAGATATTGAAATAGGAAATTGGGGTGAAAATATTTTGGTGATTAATAATCCTGCGAAACAAGCATGAAATCAACATGTAACTCAAATAAGATATTTTAAATACATTCAAGTACAATCTATCTAGCATAGATGTAAATAAAGAGAATTTTTATTAACAAAAATAGAGTTTACTCCAAGTTCAACTACATATCCGAGCCCCAATTGTATTTTTAAGATATATATTTGATGATAATAATAATTATTTTTTCTGGGAAAATAAGACTAAGTTGGTACTAAATGGATTTGGTGAATTGCATAGAGATTTAACACATTAGGGCACATTAAGTGAATGGGCACTAGTGTTCCCTACCTCCAAATGTAGTATAGTGTGATGCATCAATATAAAAAGCCCTGCACTTACTTAGAATTTTTAGTGAAGAAGCATATTATAAAATGTATTTATTTTAAATGAAAAAAAATGATGATTTACTACAAAACAAAAGAGCATCAAAGGAAAGTAGCTAGTCTAAAAGAATGTGGAGGTACAAAATAGAGAGTGTGAAGGATATGTATAGGTACAAAAAAGAGAGCTTGAAATAGATGTGGATGTACTTGAAATGATGATAAAATGAGAGATGTAGAGGAACTTGTCAATGAGAATATTTACCACACAAATGAAGTCACCCGTTTAATATTTTAATTTTTTTCAATGTACATGTCAAGTTGAAAGTAAAAATTAAAAATTTATATATATTTTTTTATGTAGGGAAAACATCTTACCTACAACAAGATCTTACCACACCTAGAAAAACATGGACATTAATCAGAAGTTGCAAGAAATTGTCTTTGATGATAATTTTCTAGATAATATAGAATCAACTAAAATTGAAGAAATGAGGCCACTAACTCATGAATGAACAGTTCAAGATAAAGTAAATTAGGTGATCAAAATTCTTTTTCAAGGTATATCTATCATAGCACAAGCTTAACTCTTAAATATATTTTGAAAGCACAAATATCTAAGAAATATAGTTCAATTATTGGGCATTAAAAATTCCAAAGAGGTGAAGGTAAATGGGTTAGTATCAAGAAATATGACATCAACCCCTGGAAAAATTGCAAAATATCAATCTCAATATGGCATAAGTGCTACTAGGGAATTATTGACGGGTGTTGTTGGAAAAAGAACTACATAATATCGATTGATGTCAATGAAAACAATAATGTACAAAACATTAAGAAAAATTTTATGGAGGCATTACAAAATTAGGATTCAATAACATGAGAATGATGAACTTTCATATTGGGCTAATATATATTGGAAACCTTATCAAGATAGAATTTCATATAATGTGAGCGACAATGTGAAAGAGTTTTGGTATTGAAATTTCCATGTGTCACCAAATGAGAAGAATATCATGAGACATTGTATATCTAGAGGGGTGTGTTGAGATCATTTCCCCTTTCAGTGGTTGTTATTATTAAAGAAAATTTCTTACTACATAATATGTATAACTTGTATATAGACTTATAATAATAAAAAAACCATGTTGAATCTTATGACAATGAGGACAATATAAGCATTCCATTCATACAACTACCACATATTATCAATAGGAAAAAGGGTTTTCCTCTGAAGTGATCTATGCACCTTTGTCATGCAAATAGAATCTCAACACTAAGGAGTCATCCTAAGATAAAAGGTCACCATAGTAACTTTGATGTTCCAAAACCATCAATCACTTAATTATATTTCTCTAAATATCAGCTATTGGACAACAATCACAATATGGTAACGATTGGGGGGAATGTGTATCCATATCATAGTATAATTGTATATACAACAACTTATCCAAATGATATAAAAAATATTTCATAAGCAATGCAATTTCTACATGAATTACTCACAATCCTTACTAATATACTCTGAGTTCTTCCACGAAATTTAATCAAGTGTCTAAAAAAACCATCATCACTCAGTCACCATATAGGTAACACCTGGGGGAAATGTGTTAGAATTGTAGATACAATAGCTTATACAGAGGATATAAAAAATTGTTATAAGTAATGCAATTGCTACATGAACTACTCACCATATAGGTAATGTCTCGGGAAACTCTTTTAGAACTATATATACAATAGCTTCTACAAAGGATATGAAAATATGTTATAAGCAATGCAACTGCTACATGAACTACTCACAGTCCTTAATGATATAATCAAAGTTCTTCCACAATACTAATCAAGTGTCTAAAGAAGCCATCATCACTTCCAAAATCACATATTTAAACATACAAGCTGTAAAAAATGAATTTGTTTCATAAATTTTAATAGAATCACGTGCTCAAATCTAAGATATAGTTCTTAAACTCTAAAGCCTCTTCTTGATTAACATACTAACTGATAAGATATAGCTAAAGAGAAATCATTTAAAAACTTATTTTCACAATCGTTACATAATAATTTGATGCACAACTTGTATATCAATAAATATCATCTTGCAACACGTCTAAATAAAACAACTGAAGTAAATACTATCAGTTGGTTTTCAATACATATATGTAATTAAAATAGAGCTAGGAACTTTTGAAGACTACTACATTGAAAATTAGAAGCATCTTCATTCCTAGTTTTCCAAGCTTGACATGAATACCTCTCTGGATCACTTGGATTAGCATTGTATTTGTTTAACCATTATCTAGCAATATCGAGACAAAATGAGTAAGAAATTTATGAATGGAAAAACCTACAGATGTGTCACAAACATTAGTTCATTTGCAATATCTATTTATTTTGTGAGTTGTTGTGATATCTAATAACTTGTGAAATCCCTAGCCATTTTCTTTGATTGTGGATCAAATTATAAACTAGAATACACTCTCTCTTCAGAAGACTCTACAATATATATTGGATGGAAGGAAATGTTATGATAAAACATGTACAAAAAACCCTTTAGGGTTGTCTCAACTTACTCTATTGTTAATCACATAGTGTCAATTTTGTAGAACTATAATCTATAGTAAGGATTGAGTGGGTTTTTTCTTTGTAAGTTTTCTTTGGAATTGAAAAATTAAAAAAAATTATAAAAGCTAAAATTATGTAATTTTTTTAGCCACAATTAGGTAATTAAAGATATGTATATAGTTATTTTTTTGAACAGAAGAAATTTGATATTCATTAACAAAAAAATTCGAAAGAGTATGTATGTAGTTACAAACTGTTATGTAGTTACAAAATATTATAATTAAGTAATTAAAGGTAAATTCAGTGTTAATTAAGAACTGATAATTATGAACATTCATCATTATTGCTCAAGATAAATCATGTCCTGTGAAATAATTTGGAAATTTAAAAAAAAAAATCACATATTTTAAAAATTTTCATTATTAATTTAATTTTTTATATATTAAGAAATACTACTCATGAATAATAAAATAGTTGTAACATAAATAATATATAACAAAAAAAACCCATGTATTTTTGGAATAATAAAATAGTTGTAACAAAAATAATATAGAACAAGAAAAACTATGTATATTTGAATGTGAAAATTTAGATACATTTTATTAAGTAAAATTTATAAAAGAATAATGGTTATAAACAATTAGAAATAATTTTATTAAATAGTTAGTTTAGATATATATTATTTATGAGAGGGATCAATTCTCTTTTCACTCTAAAAGAGGTTTGCAAATCAAGACATTTGATCCCTCTTGGGTCTTGGTAGATCCAGAGTTAAGATTGATCTAGGCCATCTTAATTTTCCCCTTTAAATAAAACTATATTTCACATGAATATCATGAGTCAATACCATGGGCTATTTTTATAGTTTATTATTATTTTATTTTATTACCTAAATTCATTTTAACTTATTAAAAAGAAAAAAACGATTACTATGAAAAAACATATATATAACTATTTACATTTACATATAAAAATATAACAAATTTTTAATAACAACATTTTAACTTAAAAGTCACCAAAACCTAAATACAATCTAACTTATTAAAAAAAAAGAAAAAAAATTAACATTATAAAAAATATGTATATAACTATTTTCTTGTGAATTTAATGGCCTAAAACATTTCAATTATCTAACATTTGATCCAATGGCTTAGACATGGACACAGTGGCAACTAGGGAAGTTGTTTTCAAATAAGAATGCCTTATGGCATAACTAGACTTCATGGTTGTGTTATCAATCATAATCACACTCTAGACTTATCTTCTTTAGCTAACTTAACTTAATGAAACATGGGTTCAATAGGAATTTAGCAAGGTAACTTAGTTTTTGTGTCCTTAATTTATACTCAACCTAATTTAGTTATGTGAATTGAGCATTATGCTTCCCAATGGGGTAAAATCCTACCTTGTTTACAAGGAGAAATCTCATTTTAGAGATGGTAAATCAATATACCTAGACATACACTAAATGTATTGATTGAGTATGGTTTTACATCCTCTACTTGTATTTCATTGAAGAATGTTAAGTGTTCATGGGGTGGCCATTCTTATTTAATAACCATGGGTTTGATTTCCTCAATCTATAGTCAATGAATTAACACATCGAGGAAAAACACTAAACATGGTGATTGGGTTGGCTTTTTTGCCTTCTACTTGCACGCCAATGAAGAATGATAGGGATTCACGGGGTGGTTGTAACAACCATGGTTGAATTTCCATGTAAAAAATATAAGACTAAGGTCACAGGACACATATTCCAAGCTAATGGTGGGAAAAAAATCCCAGTGGGTGTCACTTTCGGTTTATCATGGCTAAGGAAATTGGCAAAGGAAAAAAGGCATTAATTGGCATTTTATTTATGAAATAATGGAAAATAGGAGAAAAGGAAGGTGAAAGGTCACAAATCAGTTCATGGATTTTGTCAGTATTGGATTTTGTTAGTTCAGTTTTGGAGCTCTCATTATATTCTCTCTCCCATACTCTTGCACAATTAAAGCATTCTTGGAGCATGCTTGGAGCACTCTAGCATTCACTTAGATTAGAAAAGAAGGCAAAGGAAAGAAGGAAAGCACAAGGGAATAGTTGGATCAATGACTACAATTGGATTGCTTTGCAGGTATCAAGTTGCATGTATGGTTTAGTTGTTATTTTTGGCATGCATGGTACATCCTTGTGGTTTCTTGGTTATGATATGTCAATGGCATGGAGGATTGTCTCGATTGACAATGGTTTTTCCTAGCCTTGCCATTCTGGGATAGCTATGATTTTTTTTTTTCCTTATTGGTGCTCTTGTACTTGTGGTTGTGGGTTGAGTTATTAGTTTCTAGAGCCTTGGTTGGACAAGCGCTCTGGAATCCCTGGAATAGCTTGGGTTGAGTTACTAGTCCTAGAAGCCTTGGTTGGACAAATGCTTTGGATCCCTTGGTGGGTTAATGTTGGGGCCGTTTTTTTAAAAAGGTCAAAATAGTTTTGGAAGTTGTGGGCCAACAGTTTTGAATGTGGTGAGTTGCGTATAGCCATTGTGAAGGTGGCGAGTTGTGGATAGTCGTTGTGCACGTGGCGGGCTGCGAGCGGATAGTTTCACAAGTGGCAAGAGCAACTGATAGTAAACAGGAAGAAATACTTTGAGAAACAGAATTAAAAGCATAAAAAAAATGAGGAATAGTGGAGCATGGTAAAGCAGCCAAGAAGAAAAGAAGAAAGGACTAGCAGTGTGAAAGGAAGAGGGTAGATAAGGAAGAGAAAGTACAGAGGAAGCAGCAAGTCTTGTGTTTTTGAGATCCGTGATGATATCTCTGCGGAGACTCTGATATCTAATGTATAGCTCTATGTTGGACGTTAATATATATATATATACTAGTTGTGGTAAACGTTGTGTGAATATGGATGTGTTTCTATGTATGAAGCTTTAGAGGACTAATTAAAAATTTTTGAGAGTTCTTTTTGATGTATCTGATGTGATTTGTCTCTTCTTTGAATAACAAGTAATGAGGGTTGTTTATGCATGATAACAGTGTAATGACATTAGATAATATAAGATAAAAGTGATATCAATACTATGGTTCTAGCTCTCTTACCTCAGTAAGGTCATGGCACGCCTCAAGTGAGACTCCTTGCTCTCCCTTGAGCAAGGTGAAAATGCAGGAATTGTCCTAGACTACAGAAAGACCTTGTTTTCCTATGAGCTTGAACCTGGGTCTTTCCCAGAAGTCGTTCTTTTGCCAACCAATGGTTCTGTTGTCGAGACCTGAAACTTTATCATACAACTAGATCATGGTATCAAGGATCTACAAGAGGGAAATTCAAATTTGGTGGGATAATCATGTAGATCGATTCATATTGCAACAATTGGAGCTTTGAAATCAGAGGGAAAGAAAGGTTAGGGATCATGTCTTTTCTTTGAATCACCAATCGATTAGTATGAGATTTTTGGGGAAATTTTATGGAGGAGCTCTAAAAGTGGTTGCGAAGACTCCAAGTAAAAATGAAAGTTTGGGAATCAAGTCGATCACGTCGCGACTGGATGCACATAGATCTGAAAGCCTTACACAGACTGGATACTGATCTAACGCGAGCATCAAAATTTTTGGTATAGTCATCGGTGGACGGGTACATTGTAGAGTTTATTTTCTAAATCAGAAGCTATATTCAAGCCTGGGTTGCGAGGAAAGTTGTTGAAAGAAATCCCCTTATGGATTAAGGCTCTGATGATTTCCAAAATCCCACTATGGAAACTTAAACAACTAGTACTATGGAAGGACCTAAGGGAGAAATTCTATGGAAAGGGGGAAAAGGAAACTGATGAGATGAACTTCGGAAGTTCTAATAAGTCAAGAGATCTAAGAGCATATCGAAGGGTGAAAATCACCGAGAAGTGGCGGGAGAGGGAAATATGGGAGTTTGAAAAGAAGAAGGAGAACGCACACCAATAAGAAGAGGTGTCGCAGATGACAGTGGGGAAAGTAGTTGCAATAGGGCCCACGGGAATAGAGGGGTCCACCAAAGGAGTTAGACAGGTTGATAGGATCCCATCTTGATCAGAGAAAGTAAAGATGTCCAATGGAGAGGAGGACACAATCCTCGAGAATGATTCAGATGGTGAATTACATGTTGCGATGGAAATATTTTTTCAAGAAGGACTAGCAGCCTCAATGTAAGGTAATCCTATTCCCAAAATTCCAAGTAGAATTTTTCCTAACCTTCCCCTGGTACGCTATCACCCCCCAGCTAATTTTTTGATAAAGTTGCGAAGATCGAGTAAAATATATAATATTCAGTCTAAAGTGCAAGTAAACACTAGTAGTAGTATTAGCAGAGGAATTTCTCAACCATGAACTAGAGGATTTGTACTACTTCCACATACACAGATATAAATGGCAGGATCATTCACCAAATATCTTGAGTTTTCAAGAAAAGGGAATGATGATGTGGAACAACACTCATACTTATGTGAGACAATCTGGAGGGATCGCCAAACATGAGACGTTATTAAGTTAATTGAGTTCCAAACTATGCTCTGAGAGAGATCACTACGATGGTTCATTAAATGGTCATAAGTACATCCAAACTAGTCGTAGATGATGTAAAGAGGGAATTTGTGCAATAATTTAAATTACCACAAACAAACCAGGAAGGGTTATATGAACTCTGGGAATTAACCAGTGAGAAGGAGAGACTACTTGGGAGCTAATGAGAAGGTTCACATATGCCATTGGTAAACTCAGTTATATCATAGACCCAAATCATCACCGTCACTGGTTTATCAAGGCTCTTCTACCTCTCACCAAAACATCGTTGACACAGCAAAAGATCTACATGCTCCAAGATGCGCTAGAACAAGCGATGTGAATTGAAGCAATGGCAGGATATCCACAAGAATTTAGAGGAGATGTAACCACCCAGGATCCCTTTCCGTTGGGGATACAACATCAAATTTCAAGTTTAACAGAGAAACTTAAGGACATATATCCACCTCACCCAGCGTCATTGAATGTGTGGTGCACACATTGTTTTCTAGAAGGAAATTTAGTCTTAGAGTGTTCTAAGTTGCAGGGAACAAAAATTGGGTCATCATCAGTAGGTCCTTAAGTACTGCCACCAGTGGGAGGAGTTGCTCAAGTATATACATAAGGTCTATACCCTGGTCAAACGCACTTCCATGGATTCTAGAACCAGTAGAATACAACTTCAAATGAGTACTGCAAGATTTTTAAGGGAGTTGGAAATCCATCTCGCCTATGCCCCATTCTACAGAAGTACTCTAATGTCTCAAACAATATTTGTTGTGAGTTGTGAGTTTTGTGCCTCAAATACACACTACAATGACTAGTGTAGATCATTGGATGCATTGGTTGATAGACTGGACAGAACATCTTACAGAGTAAACGAGGCTCCGCAAGGAAGAGGAGGGCCAGGAATAAGAGGGGGTAGGATGGGTGGAAGAGGACCATTAAGATTTTATAATTTTTATCAAGAGGGACATGTCGCGAGGGAATGCTTACTACCTAGAAGGCCATGGTGCTCTTAGTGCAGAGTGAACACACATGCCATGGAAGATTTCCCTGAGTTAATAAAAATATGGGAAGAGAGGAACAAACAGCAGGGTGCTAACTTGGTCAATGCAGAGCCAAGAATTTCTCGAGAGTATGTTGACATCTGAACCTAAGTCTAGCATTGTATCCCTTATTTGAAAACTCGTAACTTACTCATTGATTCTGAATTCCTTTCATGTCTGTCTTTTGTTTCTCTTGAACCTTCGTACATGAGCCAAGAATTTCTGAGACACAACCATTACAAAGTGTAGCCATAATAACAAGAGGAGGAAAGAAGATAAGAGGAGACATGGGAGAAATAGAGTCACTGAATCTTATAAAGTTTGTATCTCTAAATAAATCATATAAATTTGAACAAAAAAAGCAGTATTTCAAAGAATCGGTGGAGACCTTTTTGAAATTAAGCACACATAGAGACCTCCAGCAAATACAACCAACAAAAGAAGGAGAAAATACCGCAATATTGAGTCAGACTATAGAATAATAGTTCAAGTTATTCCTAAATATCATAAATGATGAACAAATGCTAGATATGTTAAAACATAATTTGAAGATGGTTTTTGAGGGAGGACTCGAGAAAGTAAACCCAATCAATACCAATCTTTCGGAAAGGCATGTACGAAGGGTAAAGAGAAAAAAAAGGCGGACATGAAAGGAATTCAGAATCAATGCACAAGTTGCGGGTTTTCAAATAAAGGATACAATGTTGGACTTAGGTTCAGATGTCAACATACTCCCGAGGAAGACTTGGGAGGCACTAGGAAAGCCCAAGTTAGCATTCTCTCCCATACAATGGCGTATGGGAAACCAATATTGTATTATACCAGTTGGGAGATTAGAACATGTTGAGGTTGATGTTGCGGGGGTAAAAACCAATACTAATTTTGAAGTGATAGATATTATGTGTGATAAAGACCCATATCCAGCATTTTTAGGGATCGACTAGGCATTTGAGAAATATGTAGTCATTGATTTAAAGGAGTGGATGTTCTTTGAATATGGAGAGATCAAAGTGATTTAGCCTTTGGATCCATATCAAGGGCCTAGGTATACAGAAACAGTGGACACCGGATAATATCCTGGACTCTTGGACCAATTATACCGGATGACAGCAGGAAAAAGGGAAGACTATATATATTCGACAGCATAAGGGTCAGAAAGCTGGCGGAGTGTCTAGAACTCCAAGGTGGGGTCTAAGGTTGTGTGTGACGACTGGAAATAGGGAGGATACGAAATCAATACTAGGAGGTGTGTTTTCATTCACGAAGTCAACTAGATCGGGACAGAGGTAAGAGTTTACCCTAATCTTACCAATATGGAAATTGTTATCATTGTTATGAATAAATTAGATGATAATGTCCCTGAGGAGCACAAAATTCCCTTAATGAATGTGGCATTGCAATAAAACTCTACGAGGTGGTGGGGAAACCATCGCAACCACCTCCAGAGATGGGAAGATGTGGTGAAGGCTTTACGAACAAGGTTCCAAGTAACAGCAAGACCACAACCGGATGAGAGGTATAGGGGAATTTCAGACCCCCGAGCCCACATAAAAGACTGTGAAGAATGGTAGGAACTAGAAGACTACCCTAAGAACTTGTGGGTGCATAAATTTGTGCACTTTTTGGACATAATCTTGCAAGCATGGTACCTCACTGAAGAGAAAATGAGATATACAAGTAATTGATAATTAACGTCCAACAAGTTTGTAAAAATATTTCCTTTTAAAGAGGATCCTTAACAACAGACGCTCTGCAAGCTATGAAGAGGATCATGTTCACAATAGGGCCTGTGGAGACGATGGATCGAGCCACTTTGAACAAAATTTCTGAATCAAGATACCGAGAAGCAGTGGCCTATAGAAAAATATACAAGGAGATGGATGATGATTATTTAGAAAACTTGAGACACTTATCGTTTGAAGAAAAATAAGGAGAGCAGAAAATCAAAGATGAACCTATTACAAAGGGACTCCACTTACTGCCACTCAAAGTTAAAAAACATAATATTGGAAGTACTGAGAAGCCCAAATTAGCTTACATTAGAGACTACTGGGTCGAAGAAGCAAAAAATGAATCTTTGATTTATTGGCAGAGTATGAAGATTTGTTTCCCTTGTCTGTTGCAGAATTGAAGGGTATCAAAGGATATTTTGGGGAAATGCGCATAATTCTAAAACCAGATGCCAGACCGGTGAAGCATGGGCCATACCAATTGAATCTCAGAGTAAAAGAAAAGGTGAAGAAGGAGATTGATAAAATGCTAGAGGTGGGGCTAATATTTCCAGTTGAAGAAGCAGATTGGGTCAGTACCATTGTTATCCAAAATAAAAAGGATAAGTCAAAAATAAGAGTATGTGCTGACTACCGTGGTTTGAATAATGCATGTGTGCATGATCCCTTCCCCAAACCTTTCAGTGATGAGGTGTTAGACAACGTAGCAGGAAATGAAGCTTATTCTTTCATGGATGGATTCTCTAGGTACCACCGGGTCAGAATAGCTGAGGAGGACAAAAAGAAAACCACATTTACAATTGAATGGGGCTCTTACGCCTGCCATGTGATGCCTTTTGGACTGAAAAATGCACCGGTAGTATTCTCAAGGATAGTTATAACAGCATTCAGAGAATATATCCAAATATTTTTGGAGGTTTATATGGATTATTGGACTGTATACATTTTATTGAAATAGCACACAAGTCTACTCCGCATAGTGTTTGATCGATGCAGGCAGCTACAAATCTCTTTAAATGTAAATAAATGCATCTTCGCAGTTCCTTTCAGAACACTACTCGGCCATATAGTTTGCAAGGATGGATTATGTGTGGATCCTACTAAAGTTGTGGAAATCGTCAATATGTACCCCCTGAAAAACGTTGAGCAACTAAGATCCACGTTGGGGCATACAGGCTACTACAGGAGGCTTATCTGCAACTATGCCCTCATTACAACCCCATTAGAGAAGTTACTAAAGAAAATAGAACAATTCACTTGGACAGAAGGGTGTAATGAAGTGTTGGATATACTAAAGGAAAATCTAGCAAGTGCACCTATCTTGGTATACCCTAATTGGGATAAACAATTTCATGTGCACATTGATGCTTCTGGCATTGTGCTAGGGACAGTGCTAGCGCAACCTAGAGATAAAAATCTAGATCATTTGATATACTTTTCTAGCCGGAAACTATCAACTACGGAGAGTAATTATACAACTACAAAAAGGGGAGCACTGGCGATGGTCTACTCGCTACAAAAATTCGGCCACTATTCGCTAGGGGGCTCATTCAAATTCTTCACAGATCATTCAACACTCAAATATCTAGTAAATAAATTGGTGCTAGAAGGCATAATTTATAGATGGCTACTGTTATTTTAATAATTCATGTTTGAGGTAATAGTTAAGCCAGGGAAGTTGAATGTAGGACCCAACCATTTGTCAAAACTTGAATGAGGAGAGAATGGGGGACCAGTCGATGATCAATTACCAGACGCTGATTTTTTCTAGGTGGAAGCTATACCAGAATATTTGGAACAAAAAGAAATATTTATGGCTACGGGAATGTGTCCAGAAGAATATGCAGTAGTCCAAAGAAAGCACTTGGTAGTCAAAGAAACGGAATACCAACTCATTGCAGGCCAATTATACAGAATGGGATTAGATCAAGTACTAAGAAGGTGCATATTGGATCATGAATGGCCAGAGATTCTATGGGAATGTCATAATGTAGTTGCGGGAGGACATGTGGGGGGAAATGCACAGCAATGAAAATACTGCAAGCAGGGTTATGGTGGCCCACTATACACAAGGATGTGAAGGAATATGTAAAAATATGTGACATATTTCATAGGACTGGTAAACCTTCACACATGGATGAGCTTCCATTATATCCTGTAAGAGAAATACAAGCATTTGAGAAGTGGGAAATTGATTTCATCGGACCCATAGCTCCAGTTGCGTGACACTCACAAGCAAGATACATCATAACCGCAACAGTATACCTAACTAGATGGGTCAAAGCAATGCCAGTAAAGGATTGTACTATCGATACTACAGCAAGATTCATCTTTGAAAACATCATAACCAGATTTGGCTACCCGAGGAGTTTCACAAACGATCAAGGATGCACTTCATTAATGAAACAGTCCAATCGTTACTACGAAACTTTATGATACAACACCACAAAAGCAGCCCGTACCACCCACGAGCGAATGGGACTGTAGAAGCCTTTAATAAAATTTTAGAGAAGGGCTTGACAAAATTATGCAGTGAAAATTGAGAAGACTGGGATGAGAGGATCCCGGATACGTTATGGGCATATGGAACCACTGTAAAGATATTTCATAATCATACACCATTCCAGTTGGTGTACAGAAGAGAAGCAATTGTACCATCAAAATTTATTGTTCCCAATCTCTTTATCGCCGCAACAACCCAAATGTCTGAAGAAGAATCTGTGGCAAAGCGCTCAAAATAACTTCAAGAAATGGAAGAATCAAGATTCCTTGCGGATTTTCATCAATCAGTGCTAGAAGGCTTGGCATGATCGACATATCAAGAAAATGATGTTTACCATTAGAAGTCGGGTCCTGTTATACAATAGAAAATTCCAAAAATTTCTGGGAAAACAGAAAATGAACTGGTTGGGGTCGTTCTATGTCACAAATATCTGAAATTCAGGATCTATTAAGCTCACACAGCTAGATGGTATATTATTACATGGTTGGGTCAATGCGCACACCTAAAACTCTTCCATGAATGATCACTTTGAATTTTATTTAGAATAAATCTCTCACACCCGAGAGAAGTCTGTAGGTTAGGTAAGTCATTTCTGCAAGGAAAATAAAACATAAGCCCACAAATAATGTCTTTGTCGTGATTAATACCCTGCTACATAGTTGTATAATGGGTACCATCTCGCAACCAATTATGGTCGGGGGGGGGGGGGGGGGGGTATATCGTACGGCTTATAACGTCCACCATCATTTCACCATAATTATCCATCATGTAGGTGTCAGTCTATAGTGTCATTCAAAACTTTGCAAATGTTTTCCATAATTAGAAACATCATTTTGTAATAAAGTTTCACATCAAGCCATGATAATTACCCATCACGTCCGTTCAATTTCCGAGACCACCGTTAGTAGAGTCAGAGTCCACCTCACCCAAGTTAACCACCCACATGATTGTAACCGCGGAGGGAACCTGAAAAATAATTAGTTATCCAATATCATCAACTTCCATTGTGTCAAAACTCCTACTTATTATGTATGGATGAAGAAAAAACCAGTGTCAAGAAGCAGATCATTAGAGAAGAGCAAAGTTTCCATAACGATTAGCAACAACACATCAGCAGAGCCCCGGAATCACAGACCAACAATAACAGTGTTTTATTAGAGAAGAAGCCATGACAAAGGTAGTTGTATCAGTGGTAGAGCTGGAACTCAACCAAAGGATTCAGAAGTTAGAGATGGTCACAGGAAAATATGATAATGAAATGTTGATATACACTAATTTTACTGATTCATTTCATTTTATGGCGCTCAAGAGGCAGGTCTACATATAAAATTATGTCAAATAAAACGGCAATGAATTAGCTCGAGTTCATCAAGATTTCTGAGGAATTCAAAGATCAAGAATCTTACATCTATTACATCAAAGAATATTCCAAATAAATCACATTATAATTTTAAGAGCGACGCATTTCGAACTACTCAGTGTATTTCATCATAAGGAAATCTATGGATCCTACTAGTTTTTGGTACACAAGGAGCAGTGATGCAATGCACAAAATTGTTTATTATCAAGATTCATAATGGCTCCCTATGGCTTGGAAGAGAAATAAAGATTCACATAGAAGACATCCACTTTCTCACTGGACTTTCAGCGACGAGGAACGATGTGGCTACAGCATTCCAGAACACCTTCAAGAGAGCAAAGAAATTCAGGGAGCGAGATTACTACAGGAAGTATGACACAGAAAGAGGGGGAAAGGGGGAAAAGATAGACATGATAAACATGCCCAACATCAAACTCGCATGTTACTTGATTGCAGGGAAAACAATGATACATTATACAAAGGGAGATTTCACATTGGAAACCATCTCGGTTACGGAGCACTGTGTATAGGGATCACAACTCAATTGGTGTTCTTTCCTAATGCACGAACTCTTTGAGGCCTATGAGGACAATTTCCGAAGAGCTACGGTATTCATCTATGGATACCTTATAATGGCACTAGAAATGTGGAAGTGGTGTCCGCCAAGAAAGAGACCGCTTGCAGAGGTAACTGAAGAACAGTTGTTAGCACTCAAATACACATCGTGGAGAGTCTCTAGATATCCTAGCAGCAAGGAAATTAATGAAGAAGCTTTTGCAGAATGGTATAGAAAATTGATAGATTTTATTAACACATAGGAAAGAATCCCAAGAATACTACTGAATGAGTACTCAGAACATATATGTTTTGGAGCTTCCCATGGAAATACATAGCTTATACCTCACTATGTAGGAGCATATACGTTTCAGAAGAGACTGCGGAAGTTCCAACTAACAGAATAATCCTTCCACGTTGAAGTCATGTCATGGTCGTGGGTAGCAGGAGAAGTTCAAGACAACAGACATATATAATCCTTCAATGTTATGATTCCTTGACCTCTTCCAGGAGAAACAAAGGCAGACGTAGCACAACGGATCACACAGATATAGCTCCAACTATTATTTTAGAAGCTGGAGACAAGAATGCAAGAATTCAATAAGACAATGGTAAGTCTTGGAGCTGTGAGTACTTCCTTCCCTTCTTTTAATGAATTTCAATCTTTTGGTACATTGTCACCCATGATTATGACCCCTGTCTTCGCTACTCTTCCCATCACAACCATCACTCCCAATCTCAACCAACGCTCATCCCCCCTCGCAAAACAAAAGTGACTAAACCACCCATCCCAAGTCGTAAAGGAAAGAGGGCCAAAATCATAAATTCAATGCAGGTTGTGGACTTAACGGAATAGAAGCCAACAACCCAAATGAATACAGGTATCCCTATCATATAGGAACCGGAGAAAATCACCCAAATACCCTCCACTCTCCCGCAAGACACCCTAACATCATCCTATAACACCTTGGCTTCATCCCCCAATACTTCAATTTCATCTCCGCATACATCCCATAACTCTAAAGACCCTTAATCCACACTGCATCCACTTCCACAACCATTTCTGACGCTATCATGATAGGCATGGTTAGTGTGACCGATACCGAGGTAGAAGTTAACTCAGGTACCTTCCAAGTACAGTTAACCCAACCATGGTAGAGTCAGGAACATTCTTAAACCTACTTATTCAAGCAGACCTACCGATAGTTGAAGCTATGCCAAAAGAAGCCCCATTCTCAGAATTCCAACAATCACTTCTAGCATTGCCTCCGTTTATTTCCATCACTCCATCAACCCACATTTTAAATCCAAGCCCATAACCAACAACGTTGTTGAATCAAACTATTGCACCGCAAGGACAGTCTGAGCAATCTATTACTAGCATCCAACCACTCAGAGAAAGATATCTGAGTCTCGAAGAAATGAGCAGGGGGAGCCTCAAAGGTTGGACAACAAATCAATTGTTCAACTTCATCCAAACAACATCACAACAGGAATAATTGCAAGACAATGATCTAGTTCAAAAGCACGAGCAACAACGACAACATATATTTGTGCTCACTGAATAGCACAACCAGTTACAGCAAGAAAGAAACAATCTAAGGCAACAGATCGACCAAATCACAAAAAAATTTCAAGAATTATGGCCGACAATCACAGATATAGTAGAAGCTACTACAGAAAACATGCAGGCATGTGATGTGGTAGAACATTGTCTCCACATTCAAATGGCATGCAGTGACCTTAGCAATGCAAACAAGGGCTCCGGCAGACTCTGTCAACCAGACCAGCGTTGCCAGATCTAGCAACGGTTTATGCAGACAAGATAACTCAGATAAGGGAGCAGATGAATCGACTGAAGGAAGCATTGGGGAATATAATAATCGAAGCCTATACACTGTTGGAATAGATCCATGAATGTTTGAACTTTTTAGCTATGAAAGCTCAACCCATCTTTGAGCATCTTCACCAATTATTTGCAGATATTAAAGGAACTACCGACCCAAATACCTGCAAGAAATTATATGACCAAGCTGATGCATTACATATACAAATTCAGACAATTGAGGAAGGCTCCACCAAGAAAAATCAACTCTTATGTGACCTCAGACCTCCAGTCAAACAAAATATGAAATTTATCTAGCAGTTGGTCAGAAAGGGACAACAGAAGACCACATGGAGACCTCACCATCAGAAAAAAAAAATTGAATCAACAAAACGAGTCAATAGATTTTGGTCGGGGCTTGTTGGTGTCTTTATTTTGGAAAATTATAAAACAGTTTTGGAAGTTGCAAGCTAGCAGTTGAAAATGTGGTGAGTTGCAGATAACCGTTGCGAAGGTGGTGATTTGCAGATAGTTTTTGGGCAGGTGGCGAGTTGCAGGCGGGCAGTTGCACAAGCGGTAAGAACAACTGACAATAAAAAGGAAGAAAGACTTTGAGCAGTAGAATGAAAAGTGAAACATAATGAGGAAAAAAGGAGCGCAATAAAGTAGCCAAGCAGAAAAGAAGAAAGTGTTGGGAGTATGGAAGGAAGAGGGTAGATGAGGAGGATAAACAACTAAGGAAGTGGCTAGTCTTGTGTTTTTCGGATCTGTGATGAGATCTTTGCGAAGACTCTGATATCTAATGTAGATCTCTGTGTTGGACGTTAATATATATATATATATATATATATATATATATATATATATATACTGGTTTTGGTCATCATTGTGTGAATATGGATGTGTTTCTATGTATGAAGATTTAGAGGACTAATTAAAATTTTCTGATAGTGTTTTTTGATGTATCTTATGTGACTTGTCTCTTCTTTGAATAACGAGTAATGAGGGTTTTTTATGCATGATAACATTGTAATGACATTAGATAATAGAAGGTAAAAGTGATATCGATACTATGGTTCTAGTTCTCTTACCTCAATAAGGTCACGACACGCCTCGAGTAAGACTCCTTGCTCTCCCCTGAGCAAGGTGAAAATGTCGGTGTTGTCCTAAACGATGGCGGGACCTTGTTGGACTCTGAGCCTGAACCTAAGTCTTTCCAAAAAGTTATTATTTCACCAACAGTTAAGTTACTAGTCCTAGAGCCTTGGTTGGACAAACACTCTGGAGCCATATGACAATTGTGGGTTGAGTTACTAGTCTTGTGATAAACCAATGCATAAAAAACCAAGGGAATCCAGAGGTTAAACCATCTCCACCCTCACACTACCGTGATCTGACCTAAACTGGTCTCGAGATCACAAAACCAAACCCAACTTGGATTCCTATGAATTCCTTCACCATCCCTTAAGGAATTTTCCTGTCTCCACCCACTTTTTGAGGGCTTCCCAAAGAAAACCATCTCCACCCCCAAACCTTGTGATTTTCTTGAGACCATCTCACTCGAATCCAAAACCCTCTGGAAATCCAAAGCTCAACCAAGAATGAATCCCATCACACCATGGCTATCCGAAAATGGCAAGGCAAGGCTGAAAACCATTGTTGAACTAGGAAAAACCCATGCCAATGACAACAAATTAACCAAAAACACACATACATCTACCATGTATGCCAAAACTAGCTAGGAAATAATACATGCAACATGTTGCCTGTAACTATTCCCGCTGAAGTCGTTTTATCTGGCCTTTCCTTGTTTGATCCTTGCTTCCTTTGATTTCCTTGTCCATGCTTTGATTTTCTTCGCTTTCCTTTGCCTGCTTTCTCCTCTTGGTGCTCTTCTCCTCTCTGAAACCAATTCCAAAACTAAACTGATGCTTTGAATCCTTTTTATTATTGATGCCTCTAATTTCTGCATTCTCCATTATTTTCCTCCTCACATAGAGTGTGTTACCTTTCACCTTCATTTTCTCCTAATTTCCTTTACTTTCATAAATAAAATTCAAATGTGTCCCATATCCGTTTGATCCACTAGCTAGTAGCATAATCTATGCTAAGTAACAAGAGATACGACATGGTTTTTCAAGATAATTTACAATGTATCAATACATAAACCATGCAAATTTCATTCACAAGATGAATGTGGGACAATTCCCACAGACCACTTCGCCACACGACCTAACCACTAATTGTTCCATGACTAAACATTGACTATTGCGTACAGGCCATGGGCTTCTATACCTAATTTGGAGAATTAATAAGATTCATCATGCTACAAATATGGGATTTTTCCATGATTATGATCCAACCAATATTACATATTTAAAGAAGCGAAATAATTATGATTCCAAATTTAGAATACTTTTGCTTGCATGGTTTTCGTGGCGCTTGCACAATTTGAAGAACATCGATGCTAGGGGAGAATCACTGTATATTTCTAGACTAATGAAAAGGTGACAAGGTTATGAAACAGATTGAGGTTGCACTGAGGGAATGGAGGAAACCGAACGAGGGCTCATGGCCAGCCTTCAAGAGGGAAAATGAATAACACCAGGAGAAAAATTCAATTATGATTAGACCACAAGAAAATATTTGATGCATGACGAAATTTAATCCTAAGGAGAACCACCGATTTATAAAGAGAATAGAGCACAGACAGAGGGGAAAAACAAAAAATATTGGATTGGAATGAGATTTAAAGAATTATTTCGCTTGTAGCATCAAATGATTCCACCACGGGAACTTAAATCAAATTCTCCGAATTGCACATACGCATGAAAATTTGCATTGATGATTTGAAGAAAAAATTTGTTAATTTTAAATGAATTTGTTGCTCATTCTTCGGAGAGAGTATTGATGGAACTCGAGAGAAAAAGAGGCTTTTTATAGGGTAATTTATTTAAACAGGGCTAGACTCTATTGGTGGGGTTCCAGATCCGCATGAGTGGACTGTAGAACAGAGTGTATTTCCACTATTATTCAATTTTTGCAGCTTGCAAAGGGGAGATCCTGCAGAGAAACTTTAAGTTGATGCACTGTTGTATTCAAAAGAAAGCTCTCTGTTGAGTATCTGAAATTAGCTCAATTAGTGTAAATGAGTAGTGTTGGCACTATTGTTAATCTTGCTTATTTTATGTTAATTGTTGGTCAGGACTTTGACAGGTTTAACCAGAATTAATGAATAATTCATGGAGATTTATTTTGGATGATTAAATAACTATTTATTTGTCTAAAACAATTTTTTCTTGTTTTATATTATATTGATTTGAATGAATTATTTCTTTGATTCAATATAATCTAACAGTGAATTCATGCGAAGGTTTGAATTTGGGTATATGGACGAGAGATTTTGATAACTTTTTATTAAAATATATTCGTTGTATATTTGTTTTCACCATTTGTAAGACATTAAATTTTTTTTGGTGGTTTGCAAATAAATCTTAATCTTATATTTAACACACGGTCCTTGTTGTTTGTTTTTAGATACCTTTTCTCTTGGCTAGGAGTAACTATCCAAGATAGGTATTCATTTAGTTATCTTGCATCATAGAATAG
The DNA here is from genome assembly GCA_034641835.2 of Pinus albicaulis. Classification (NCBI taxonomy): domain Eukaryota; kingdom Viridiplantae; phylum Streptophyta; class Pinopsida; order Pinales; family Pinaceae; genus Pinus; species Pinus albicaulis. The sequence continues at coordinate 792,978,300 of CM076573.1, read as the reverse complement.
GATTGCATATGCATTTCCATTTTCGCTTTTCATAAAGTCCTCTTTCATAGAGGTAAATACCTTAGCGGCTCGATCAAGCCCATGTATTGATCAACCTCCTTAATTGATCTAAAACTTTTATTCAAATTATTAAATATCAACAAGAATTGTATAATTTTGTATATAAATTTGTGCCTTTTATTATTGTTAGTTAGTGACATATAATATTGACATTTTACGACAATTTCTATTGGCAACATTTAATTGTATTATCCTTATATTTAAAATTCAATGTATCCTAATATAATATTGTAATTGTCGTGATATAATATTGTACATACATAGTATTATACATAATAGTATTATATTAATATAATAATAATACATTATAGTATTTAAATTTACATTATAAATTTAGTATCATAGAAACTCTAGTATTAACTATATTAGAGGTACATATAGATAGTACATTTCTAGTGTTATGTAATGTAGTATTATATTTGGAGTACATTTCTAGTGTTATGTAATGTAGTATTATATTTGGAGATTACATTAGATTAAGTATTTTATATAATATTATATGTATTCACACACATATATTTATTTATGTATTTATTGTAGCATTTACATTTAATATTTAACATATCACCATATAGAATTAACAAATAGTATTACTTTGATGTAGCATAATAGGATTAGATTAGATTAATACTTAGTTTACATTAGGTTAACCTTAGGCTAGCCTTAGGTGAGTGGGTAATTGGACCCAATAGAACAAGTCAGAACCATTATTCCAAGTGGAAAAGGGTTTGATTGGGAGCCCTAACCAAGTGGTCTCCTCATTGTTAATGAAGTCATTTTTGTCCACCAACAAGGATATCAAGGATATCAATATTTTATTTTGTTAGAAGAGAAATTGGATACTATGATAGTAGGTTTTGGATTAGGAAAACATTTTCCCAATGGCGAAATTTGTGTCATCTAAAGGGTTGGTGGAATAATCTAAGGATTTATGTTGAGAGGTCGATATGTCCAAGAGCTTATGTCGGGATTCCAAGTGAACATTATCTTGTTCATCTAGTTTTTTCATTCTTTGCATCATTCCATTAGTTGTTATATTTGAACGATTGTCTGAAATTGGGCTGTGTCATTTAAAAAATATGGATGCCACAGTTGTCATATCTCTAGACATATTCTGTTTTTTCAAGGCGAGAAAAAGAACTATTATCAAAGTAAGGGAGTCGACCATCATCTAAACTATGATATTTGGAAGAAAAGGATCTTGGGATTTAATTGGAAAATTATTTTTTAAAATAAATTATTCCAAAAGTTTAATTATTATGAGGAACTTCCTAGTACAAATAATAATGGTTTCATTGTGTTCTTCTAAATTGATGTAAAGAATCAATGCTTGAACTTTGGTGGTTGTCTTTTATATTAAATACTAACAGGTTTGAGATAAATTCTTCCTCTGCACATGACGGCGATTTTTTGTTTTTTATCACAAGAATATCAGTAAGAGACTTGATAATCGTGACAGTCAATTAATAAATTTGTATTGACGTTCTATGATGTGTCCTGGGGTTGATATTTTTAAGGTTTTATGCCCTAATCCAAATAAATACAATCCATTAGTGTTTCCCTATTTAGAAGTTATTGTTGGTTTCATGAGCTTCATGCAACACTTAAACTTCCTCATCTTTATAAGGAGTGGTGGTTACACTATTACAATTTGGTGGTTATACTCTTGTTCAAAATTAAAAATATTTATTTGAAAGCTTTGGTTTCCAACACCAACGTTTAGCTGTGGGGTTTCTTATTTTCCAGCATCCAATTATGCCATATTGATTTTTCTGAGCAGTTTACACAGTCAGGGAGTTTTACACATTCATGGAGTTTTGTTAAGTTTCCAACACCCTTTTCATTAATGTCAAAGGGAGGGCTAAGAATATGTATAGAGATATAAGAAGGATAATTTTCAGGACAAACAGGAGGAGTAACATTGTGTTGTCGTCAATGCCAAAGGGGGATAATGTTGGCAATGTTGGCATTGATGTCAAATGGTCATGGGTTATGTTGATGGAAATTGTTATGTTGATATATATTGATTAAATGTTTGATGATTGTGATTTGCATGAAGGCTCAAAGATGATTAAGTGATGTGATGTGCAAACATTGACTATTGTTGATTGTTAATTGATATGCAAACGCTGATTAAAATACATTGAAAGGATGATGTATAAGGTTGATCCTTGTTCGTGACATTACAATGATGTGTAAGGTTGATCCTTGTTCAAGACATTACAATGGTGTGTGAGGCTGATAAAATGAAGGATGATTTAATGATACAATGCATATTTTATAAACAAATTAAATACATGGCAAATGAGAGCTATAAAACGAAGTCTAGAGAACTTATTTTCATTTAATATTATATGTTGAATTTACATTTCTAAGCCATATAGTGTAATAATTTTTGTTGTATTATATTATTTCAGCTCTTTTTAATATTACAAAATTGATTCGTCTTGAACTGAGATTTACATTTCGAAATGAAAAGGTATATCATGAACAAACCTAGAAGACAAAGTGATAAATCTTCAATCTAAATTCCTACATGGAATACAAAGAGTCGGCAACTCTTGTATATAAAAATATTAATATTTGAATGATATGAATGTTATAGAACTAAATATTTTGTGAGAGAGAGTTCATGAACAACCTGGTAAGGAGAGATATATAAAGAGGAGGAGAAGTGGAGCAGATTTGAGAAGGAGAAGCATAGAGGATAAGCAGCTGAACAAAGAGTAGAAATTGAGTTCAGAACAGAAACAAATACCGTGTAACAAGTAAAATTAAATTGTATTTTGATAGGGAATTGTAGTCTCCTTTTAGGTGGTAGCCTGAAAAAGAGCAATTTTTTAGCCTGTAGAAGAGGAAGTAGAAGCTTCCTTGCAAGTTGTAGCTTGAAAAATAAATTTGAGGTAGTAGCCTCCTGTGGGTAGTGCCCTATGGAAAATTTGATGTAATAAGGGGAGTAGGAGCTTTCCTTCTCATCACTTTAACCAAAATTTGTGGTTTTTCCCTTTATAGATTTCCACTTATATATGGTGTCTTAGTGTGTTGCATGTTGAATGTCTCACTTGTGTCAATGCTTTTGAATTCATTGTTATATGATGCATGAAAATGTCTCTCTAGTAACTGCAAAAGAAATAATTAAGAGCTAAACATATCCATAAGTCATTAGCTACAAAATAAAATACTTGAAAAGAAAAACTTAGCTTGAATTGATTTTTTAAAAAGACACAATTACTGATTCACCTCCCCTCTCAATAATTTCCAACTATTCATCAAATTCATGTTCCTTTGAAGGTTTTTCCACTATGATACCACCTCGACCCATCCATGATCAGACTTCTACATTGGATACTAATGCAAATAATAATTAGGTTTTCTACATATGGTGTGTGGGTTGCCAGGCCTTTCTAGTTCAACATTGTAAATATGGATCCACTCCTAGATATCTCACCCATTATTCAACCCCACCCTTCCCTCTCTTATTCTAAAATCATTTATCGGTTTCTTCCTCTTATTCGCCATTATTGGTTTTCTTATGCTCCCATGGCTTCCCTTCTAGCTCATTGGGATGACCTCATATTAATTGCATGAGAGATGGACTTATGGCTAGGGAAGTAACACTATCCTTCCACCTCATTTTCTCCCCTGCTACCCATAATAAATTGAAGATGTTGGAAGTTGAGGTTAAATTAGGGTGAGATTCTCTTCCTAATGGAGCACTTTGCACTGATATTGAAGAATTCATCTACGACATAGATTCAAGTTACACCTAAGACACTAGTTTTTTCAAACCCATGCAGATTTAGTATCATACCAAAATATTTGTTGCTTGCATTCTTGCTAGGCTAAAATTAAAGCATTAGAATCTCCATGTTTGTCTGGATAAGTTAGAGAGGCAATGGAAAGTGTTTTTTACCATGTACAATTGTTAGGAAATAAGCATGGAGGGATTCTTGCCTCCTGATACTATGGCTAACACTATATACTATCCCATTAACATCCCTATAAATATGTCTTCATGCTCAATCCCTCCAGCATTGTAAATATTGATCTTATAGATATTTTTCAGTATTTCTTTTCTTAGACTTTATATGGGCTCACTAATTTTGAAATTTGGGTGGTTTTGGTTTCCTTCAATGGCAATACTAAAACTTTCCATACATTTGTATATTTCAGGCAACTAACTCTGCAAGTTTTTTCTTGCCTAGTTTCCTTATGGGCGGGCTTCTAGAACCTTTTAAGATTTTTGGCTTGGTTTTTTCAATCGCTTTTATGTCCAGTACATGCAACTTTATAAATATGTTATGGGCATCTAGAAACAAACCATAATGCTTTGTTTATATAATTTATGTAAAAGTATGGATTTATGATAATAGTAATTAACTCTTAAAAAGAACAATAAATATTTTATTTCTTAAAATAAGACGATATATAAGCATGAGAGAGCCATCAAACCCATGCTCCCTTTTAAGTCAATTTCCAATAAGGGAATCAAGTGCCTTGGTTTTGAGTTAAAATAAAATGAGTATGGATACATAGACTAACCATAGCTATATAAAAAAATAGATAGAATAATTTCATCATGCTATGCAGTATAATTATTTAGAGGTGGAATATTAACTATCGTAAAAGAAATACTATAATTATGTGTGCTTATTGTCATTAATTGGTATACATATCAAATGGTATAATTAAAAAAATAATAAGGAAGGTCCTTAACTTCTAGTGGATGGGTATAAAATAAAAGGAAGCATTCCATTAGACATGTCGCAGAGTATGGCCATGCCTAAGAAGCTAGTTATAGTGTACCTAACCAATAGAAACAATGATTACTAAGCAATTATTAAAGATATATCATTGTATAAAAGTAGATAAGTGAGACAATGATATAGAACCTACAAAATATAGCCTTTGTATAGATAACCCGTAAAATAGAGAACAATGTTCATGGACCTCTTCAAGGGGTCAATCTTATTTTAGCAAAGCTCCAGTGCAATGAAAATACTTAACAAAACATTACATAACCTTCTAGCTCTATGAATAGTCTCTTACTAGAAAATACACAACCACACGTGCTTCCTTCATTAATAAATACCATTCATCGAGTGGAATTTATAATTAGAACAACCATTTTTTATTATAGAACTACATACTAACTTTTTGATAGTCCTTATTCAAAGAAGATGGTTTCATACATTATCAATTAACACTTGCTAGAAGAAGGTATCCTTCATACTTTAAGGTATCCTTTTCCCAACCATAACCAATAGGGGGTTTGATGTCCTCCTAGAATGATTTGATGAGTAGAGTCACTGCATCATTAGCCATTTATTCTTGGTGAGCCTCTACAAGAAAATATACTATTGGAAAGCATATAGCAAAGAGAGATCCTTTATCATATTTCCTAAATAGAGCATCAACACCAAATTCTCTTCACTTTTCATATATTTTATCTCATAATCATACCCTAGCATCATAGTGACCCATTTATGTTGTTGTAATGACAACAACTTTGTTCTAAAAATTCACTTCAAACTATGAATGTTCATCTTGATATACAAAATGCTTCCCAATGAGGTACAAAATCTAGTATGAGTTGAATGAAGGATGGCCATTACTCCAAGTGGATTTGCCTAAATTTATATAACATAATTGTTTAATAGTGAATGTCAATGGTTTCCCCTCTTACATCAACATTACTCCAAGACCTTTCCTTAATTGTCACATTTCAATTCAAAAGTATCAATGAAATTGGACACTATTATGACAAGTGTCATACACATGGATTAAGTTAAACTTTAAAAGTATTGCACTAGGGCATCATTCTACAAACACATTCTTTTTCAATAGGATGATCGATTGGGATGCAATTCACACATAATTCTTCACAAACTTCCAATAGTAGCTCGTACGTCCAAAGAATCCATATAATATTTTCAGAGTCATGGGATGTGGCCAATCCTACATACCCTCCATTTTTTTGGGATCCATTTTCACCCCATCTTGGCTAACTATGTGACCCAATTATTCCACTTAAAAATCATCAAAGGAACATTTGGAACGTGTAAGGAGCAACTAGTTATCCCAGAGAAATTGGATGGATTTATCAAAATTTTCTACTTGTGCTTCCCAAGTTTTGTTATAAACTAGGATATCATCAAATAATACATGAACAAAATTGCACAAGAAGGGTCTAAAATGATTATTCATGAGGCTTTGAAAGGTGGAAGAAGCATTGGAAAGACAAAAGGTATCACAAAATGCTCATGGTGTCTTTTATGTGTGTGGAAGGTCATCTTAGTAATGTCCACCTCCTTCATCATAAAGTGGTGTTATCCCAAGAAAAGGTTCAATTTAGCAAAGAACTTGGCTCCATCCAATCAATTCAATAGATCATCAATAATTTTTGAAAACGGCAACAAGAAATCTTGAAAATGGAATAAAAAATAATTTTAATTTAATTTTCCCTTGATTAAATTAGAATAAAATTGTAATTCCACATCACATGACAGCTTGTATGAGTTAAATAAGTTAGGATGACTTAGTTGGTTCAGTTAATTCGAGTTGAGGGTCAAAGTAGAGGCATGTAGAGTGTCTCCTACATTATAGGAGCCCTGGTTGAGTTTATTTTGAATTGTAATTCATTAACTCAAATTATATAAGTTAAATTTAGTTAAAATAGTTCTAACTAATGGATGAACTAGTAGGATTTTAAATAGTGGGGGTAGGAGGTTTCATGTGCTCAACTAGTTAACTCATAATTCACTCATAAACAACTCATGCATGTCAATTCTGAGAAAGACCCAGTTGAGATTGGATTTCAAGGGCAGTGTACTATCAGTGGTATAATTATCTAAATTGTAAAGGTGGTGCATGCATTCATAGTAAGGCGCCTAATGGATTTCATTGTATGGATTGGGAATTTTCCTGATTAAGAGGGCCTAATTACCCAAGGAAACTGTGCAAGGAAATAGGGATCTTGGAGGGTAGAAAATTGGTTAGGTTTTGAACCGGGCTTCTCTAGGAATCATTGAGACAGATAGAGATAGTGCATAGGTTTCTCATATTGGAGAAAAAAACTATAATATTCTTATATTCTTTGGCTTATGCAATATACAGATAGCGGGGTTTTTAGCTAAGGATTTCCCTAGGAAAATATTTATATTTTGCGATTGAAATTCTTTCTCTTTCTTGTTTTGTGATTTCAAGACCTAAATTGGTTTCCACAATTGGTAGAGTAGATTCAAGTATAATTTTTTAGAATATTACAATTATTAGTTGAATCTACATGGATTTTCTACATGGTATCGGAGCAGGAATCACTCTAGAAGAGGAGAATATGAGTTTGTTCTGAGCAGGTGAATCGAATTTTTAGATCTACACTTCAGGGCTAGCGGCAGGATCAAGATGTATTTCTCTGGATTGAGACTCGAATATGCCCTTGCGGGTATTTCGAATTACATAGCTTGGAGAGACAGGATGGAAGTAGCGTTGGAAGATAGCGAGCTGAAGGAATTCATAAACAATGGCATTCTTAATCTTGCAGCAACAGATGCTCAAGATATGGTGGCATGGAAGAAGAACATAGCAAAGGCAAGAATGATTATATTCTAATGTGCTCGAACCTCCATGGAAAGGCTACTCCAAAGGCTATGTGGAAGGCCTTAACATATTTTTTTCATAACAACAGCACCACAAGAAGTTGGCGTTGAAGGACAAGCTCAGAAAAACAAGATGGAGGAGGGTGAAACAATATATTTGACCAAGTTCACCCAATGTTGGGATGAGCTTGGAAGTGTTGTTGTTACCATTTTCTAAGATGATCTGGTGACCCTAGCACTTCTATGCCTTCCTAAGAACTGGCGCAGCTACTAGGATTCGGTAAATGGGATGGAGCAGCTACCAAAGTGGGAGCGATTGTAGTCTGACTTGGTGCACGAAGAGATTAGGAGAAACACCAAATATGGGACCTCTTCCAAAGAAAAGGCATTTTCATTGGTCAGTAAAGGAAATAAATCCAAGGGAAGGAAGTCCCAAGTCAAAGAAGGCGAGAATAAAGACTTTTCCAACATCAAGTGTTTTCACTATCATGAGTTCGGGCACTATGCCACGAAATTTCAACAGAAGAATGCAAGCAAGAAGCAACTTGCAGTAGCAACAACAATTGAATCTCTAGATTCACTCTCATTACATGCATGGAAATCACTGTAATGGGATGCATGTGGTATCTCGACAGCAGCGCCTCGTTCCATATGACAGGGAATAGAGATCTCTTGGGTGACTTGGAGGAGAAAGACCTCAAGCAAAACATAGAGTTTGGAGATGATGGGAGGTATAGCGCGATTGGTATCAGTATAATTATCTTTGAGAGGGAATATTTCTCCCCTCTTAGACTCACAAATGTGTTTTTTGTTCCAATACTAAATAAGAATCTTGTTTCGTGTTATTAGAAGACCATAGCAACGATGTGATATTTAGAAAAGTAAATGTTTTCCTTAGACACATCGCCACGGGTCGAGTGAAGCAGATCACTGTGAGAGTCAAGAACCTGTATGCTCTTGAGGTCGAGTATGCATGCAAAGCTTTGAGGAAAAATGAAAATGGTAGATAATTGGTGTTTCAGGAGGAGCATGCATTACCTCTCAACATGCAGCCTCAGAAGTAGTCTCAACAAGTTGTGCAACAGCAATAATTGGAGAAGCAAAGAGGAGGCCAGGTGAGGACATCCACTCAAGCAGAAACCTCCAACAGGGGGGAATTTAGAGCCAAGTGGGCAGAGGGATTACAAGCATCCATGCCTCCAAGTGAGAGGTGGGGAAATGTGAAGCAGTAGTCCCAAGGGTGCAGAATTTAGGACGGGGTCCATTAAGATGTCTTTTCTCATGGATCATTACCTTGCTACAGGGGCCCACAGTATACAGTAGCAGTATGGATCAGTGGCAGTTGATGCATTCAAATGTCAAAGTGACATATGAAGAGACTAGCAGCAATCAGATATTGGGGAGCACAATGCATTTGGTAGCAGTGTAGATGGCACAGTGCAGAGTCAGAAGCATCATGGAGTTTTATTATATAGTGCAGTAGCTAGTAGCAGTCAGAGGCTCAAGTGACAGATGCATCATAATGATCATAGTTGATTGAGTTTTTTGGATGATTTTTAGTTTCAGAAGTTGCAGTAGCAACAACACCAGAGAGAAGTGTTGCATGCAGAACATTCCAAAGGTGCCAAATCAGGATAGAGTTGAATTCCTTTGTTTTTTAGAGGGAGTATTGAAAATGGCATCAAGAAGGATTTTAATTTAATTTTCCCTTGATTAAATTAGAATAAAATTGTACTTCCACATAACATGACCACTTGTACCAATTAACTAAGTTAGGATGAATTATTTGGTTCAGTTAATTCAATTTGAGGGTCAAACTAGAGGCACGTAGAGTTTTTTCTACATTATAGGAGCCCTAGTTGAGTTTATTTTGAGTTTTAATTAATTAACTCAATTTATCTTAGTTAAATTTATTTAAACTAGTTCTAACTGATGGAGGAACTAGTAGGAGGTTAAACAATGGGTTTTTGCTTCATGTTTTCAACCAGTTAACTGATAATTCACTCACAAATAACTTGTGCATGTCAATTCTAAGAAATACCCAGTTGAGATTGGAGTTCAAGGGCAGTGTAATATCAATTGTATAATTATCTGAATTGTACGGGTGGTGCACGCAGTCAAAGGAAGACTGTTAATGGATTGAGTAGTATGGATTGGGAATTTCCCTAATTAATAGGGCCTAATTGCCCAAGGAAACTGCACAAGGAAGAAGGGATCTTGGAGGGCAGAATAGAGATAGTGAAGAGGTTTCTCAACTTGGATAAAATAATTTTAATCTTCTCATATTCTTCGTCTTATGCAATATACAGATAGCATGGTTTTTAGCTAAGGCTTTTCCGAGGAAAATATTTGTGTTTGCGATTGAAATTCTTTCTCTTTCATATTTTGTGATTTCAAGATCTGAATTGGTTTCTGCAATTGGTAGAGTATATTCAAGTATAATGTTTTAGCATATTACAATTATCAGTTGAATCTACGTGGATTTTCTACATGGTATCGGAGTAGGGATCACTCTAGAAGAGAATAATATGAGTTTTTTTCTAAGCAGGTGAATCAAAATTGCAGATCTACACTTCAAGGATAGCAGCAGCATCAGGATGTATTTCTCTGGATTGAGACTTGAATATGCCCTTGAGGGTATTTTGAATTACATAGCTTGGAGAGACAGGATGGAAGCAGTGTGGGAAGACAACAGGCCAAAGGATTTCATAGACAGTGATATTCCTAAGCCTGCAACAACATATGCTCAAGATTTGGCGGCATGGAAGAATAGCATAGCAAAGGCAAGAAGGATTCTATTGGAAGGTATTCGAGATAATATTGTCTTGAACCTCCATGGAAATGTGACTCCATATGCTATGTGGAAGGCCTTAGCATATTTTTTTCATAACAGTAGCGACCAAAATAAGTTGGCATTGAAGGAAAAACTCAGAAAAATCAAGATGGAGGAGGGTGACACAATACCAAATTACTTGGACAAGTTCACCCAATGTTGGGATGAGCTTAGAATTGTTGGTGTTACCTTTGATGAGGATGATCTAGTGAGCCTAGCACTTCTAGGCCTTCCTAATAGTTGGCACAGCTACCAGGATTCAGTAAATGGGAGGGAGAAGCTACCAAAGTGAGAGTGGTTGTGGTATGACTTGGTGCAGGAAGATATTAAGAGAAACACCAAAGATGGGACATATTCCAAAGAAGAGGACTTTTCATTAGTTAGTAAAGGAAATAAATCCAAGGGAAGGAAGTCCCAAGGATATGAGGGAAAGAAGAAATACTTATCCAACATCAAGTGTTTTCACCATCACGAGTTCGGGCACAATGCCATGAAATGTCCATAGAAGAAGGCGAGCAATAAAAATCCTATAGTAGTAGCAGCAGGTGAATCTCTAGATTCACAGTTAAAACTTGATTTCACTCTCATTGCATGCATCGCAAGCACTATAATAGGATGCAATGGTAAAAGACTGCACTGTTGACTATGTAATTTGTCAGGAAGTCAGTGTGTTGACACAACTATATGCGCCAGGGTGTATATTTTAGTCAACACACCGCTCTTCTGACACCATATATAGTCAACGGTGCTTTAAAAAGTTTCAGGTGCACTGCATATGATGTGTTTTATGTCATCTGGGGTGTCGCCTTTGGGGTGCTACAAACAAATGCCACACCGAAACCAGTGCATGACTGTTTTTTTGGCGCACCGACTAGTCTGTTTTTTTTTTCCAAAAAATAGTATATATGTATAATTCTAAATACATGTATGATTTAATAAAACAAAATTATTTAATATGTCAATTATTCAAAGATAAGAGGAGTAACAACAGCAACAACAGGCGGAGCAGTATGACATGGTTCTCCTGTGGGAGGCACGAGAGAGGGAGAGAGATGCGTACCCTCGCCCTATTACAGCAGATACCCAGGGGCTCCTAAGGCAGGTAGGCCTCCTTAAGTTCTATGAGGAGGCTACTTCCCTAAAGGCCCATAGTGTGTTTTTGAGACATCTTATCCGGAAGTGGAATGCCCACCGACAGGCTTTCCAAGTTGGTCTTGACCAATGGTACACACCCACTGAGGAGGATATATATTTCATTACAGGGCTATCAAGGAGAGGGGTGGATTTTCCCTCATTCCCAGAGGTTCCATTTGGTTGTGTAGCATGGAGTCAGTTAGTTTACCCCCAGAGACACATTGGAGCATCAGTACTCTCTCCTTCAGAGTTTTAGGTCGCTGAAGGTCAGTTACGTATTGGTGCATTTGGTAGAGAGGACGTGTAGTGCCTCTCACTTCTCATTTCTACCATTTCACACAACACCAGTGACGGGAAATGCATTAGTTGCTCGCTTCTATATTATGTTGATTATGTAGTACAGGAGCCACGACTTGTCAGGTGGTCTGCCATTTTTTTACGGCAGTTATGTACAGCCTTAGATAGATTTCATGCTCATGCACAAGGGAGGGTCAACTTCCCTTTTACTTGAGAGATTTTTTGTTTAGTTTTTGAGAGGTTTCTAGAGATGAGGCCTAATTTTGTTCGGCAGCCTCGTAGGCCGACGTTGGAGACACGGATGCACATGTGGGGGAAGATGATGCCCAAGAGGGGAGAGACTATGTTTCCAGCCAGGATATCGCATGATGCACTGGACTTACTTTCCAGTGTTGACAAGCTGCATCCCTTCATTATGGTCCCTTGTCCTTATGCTAGATTGGATTAGCGAGGGTGTGCCAACATCCTCTTCACAGATGATGAGCTGCTAGATGATAGAGGTAATATTATTGTTTTATTTATATTTATTCTAACATGTTCTTTAACTTGCTTTTATTAAATTGTGTAATGAAATTGTCTAATTATTGTTGTGTACTTGTATATATTTTGCAGACATTTTCTCTTTTGATGGCGAGGATATTCCAGCACCACCACATGATCCAGGTGTGGATCCTGATGACGATCAGGGCATGCCAAATGCAGAGGATCATCAGGAAGCCGGTGCAGAGAGACATGCTCTTGTTGGTGCACCGGTACCGCCTTTCTCTAGGCGTGGTCGACCTGATACTAGATATAGGATGGATTTGGGTGACCAACTCAGTGCATTGATTGTTGAGGTGGGCATTAGGCCCGCTCATTACAGAGACATACAGGCCGATGATAGGCTATTACATATGTGAAGAGGCATGTCGCATGACATGTACAGCCTGATGCGGCATGTCATAGGAGCTACGACAGATGTTACACGACTGAGGATGACCATTGCACGTTATAGGCGTGGTCAAGCCGCAGCACGTGATGAACAGTTCACGAGCTGCGACTCATCATCTCATGATTTTTCACCTCGCGTCGCGCTAGATGAGCATGAGGCTCCACTAGCATCTAGCAGTCATCATGGATATGAGGCTGGACCATCGGCCACATCCAGTCAGTAGCCTGCAACATCCATCAGTACTAGTCATGATCATGAGCAGGCTGGACCATCGACTGTCGAGGCTGCACCATTGACTGAGTAGGCCTCCACTAGTACTGCTATTGATGTTGTACTACCACTAGCTGATCCATGACATTTATACTACAGTTGTATATTTTTAACATTATATATATATATATGGTCCATGTATTTTATGTTCATGTTTCAGTTGTACTTAATTTACATGTTGGTGATCATCATGATGTGTATATTGTTAGGTTATGTTATATATGTTCATTTAATGTGCAGCTTGTAGATAGATGTGTATGTGATAGCATGAGTTATTTGACATGAGATGTATATTTGATGTGTGTGTTGTGATGATGTTAATATATAATGTTAATTTGATGTTTGAATGTGTTTTTTAGTCGAATATGATGTTTGTACGATGGTTATCATAATCGTGATGTTTATTAATTAATTTAATTTTAAATGACCATGATATTTATTAAATACTATGTCCTGATTGTAATTTAAATTTAAATTTTAATTGTATGTAAAATTGTAAAATTGTATTTGTATTTGTAATTCTAATTTTAACTGTAATTGTATGTAAAAATTTTAATTGTAATTGTAATATTTAATTTATTGTGAAATGATTGTAATTGTAATTTTAATATTGATTTTATATATGAAAATTTGTAAAATTGTAATTGTAATTCTAATTGTATGTAAAATTCTAAAATTGTAATTGTATTTGTAATTGTAATTTTAATTGTAATTGAATGTAACATATTTGTAAAATTGTAATTGCAATTGTAAATTCAATTCTAATTCTAATTCTAATTGTATGTAAAAATATTTGTAAAATTTTAATTGTATTACTGTGAAATGATTGTAATTGTAAAATTTTAATTGTAAATGTAATTGTATGTAAAATTAAAATTCTAATTCTAATTCTAATAGTAATTGTATGTGAAATTGTAAAATTGTAATTCTAATTCTAATTTTAATTGTAATTGTATGTAAAATATTTATAAAATTTTAATTGTATTAATGTGAAAATTTTAATTGTATTAATGTGAAATGATTTTATTAAAATATTTAAATTTGTAAATTTGTAAATAATTGTAAAATAATAAATCTAGAATAATATGAATTTTTGTAACATAATAAAGTTTAGAAAATCATGCAAATAAATTCATATATTTTAGAATTATCATTATTTTATTATGATCTTACATACAAAAAAAAGAACTTTATACAATCCGATGCGCTTATCATCATAACACACACCAGTGCGTCTTAGTATTCAGATGCACCGATGCTTCACAAATCTTCCACACGGGTGCGTCATAAAACATCATTCTAAAACATAAATCTCGATCTTACAAACCGCACCAGTGTGCCTATAAAACCCCACGCACCAAAATAGGGTTATTCTGTAAAGTGCAGTATTGGAGCAGCAAAGGGTTCGAATCTTGGGCAAGAATTTTTCTAAGGAGATGAGGGTTTGAAAAGACGAGAGTTTGAATTTCGGCTGAGAATTTTATAGCTGAGAAAATGAGTGATTCAAATAGAAAGACGAACAAAGAAACTTACAGGGATGCAGACGGCTATAGAGATCGACAAAGTACAAAAGGAGAAAAGGAGTACAAGTTGAGACCGGTAGAGAGCATTCGATTAAGGCCAATGATAGGATTAAGAGGTCCCATGATGGAGAAATGGAGAGCAGAGTTGGTGGCAGAGAAAGATCAATCAAGGCAGTCGATAAAGCTAAGAGGCACCATAAAGGGAAGGATTCTCATTCCCTTAAGGACTGAAGAGAAAGATCAATTTATGTTGTTAATCAGGCTAGTAGGTCCTATGAAGGGAAAGATTCTCCAAAATGTGTTTAAAAGCAGCTAGGAGTATTGTCCGACCTTCGGTTGGCTTACATCAAATTATATCGACAAAGCTGACGTCGCATAAAATCACATATTCAGCTTTCAATTGAACTTGAATGTCATTTCTAACTTGTTTGAGTTGTGATCCTGTGGATGAAACCAGTAAAAATTCTACTTGTATTATAAATGGAAATCCAGTGACCATTTCTGTGGGAAGAAAGCATAGATACCTGCAGCTACCATATTTCCACCTACAAATCGGTTTCCCATTGGAAAAGCTAATGTAATAGCCCATTTTGCAATGTCTTTCCTCTGCTCAACCCTATACTCATTTTTTATGGGAAACCATTGCCTCCACATGTAATAAATGCATCGTCTAGTCGAAAATCAGTCTTCTTCCGCTAACAAATGCAGAATCAAGGACTCGTTGTCATTTCTCTCGGAACATTGAAGGTCAGTTTCTTGTAAAACAAAGATTGTATAAATTTTGTTAAGTTCAAGATAGAAAGAAAAAAGGAGAAAAGAGGAAATTGGATGCCAAGATGGAGGAGGAACTTACAAATGAGCAAGCAGATCATGGGGCACATTTTCTTGTTGCAGGTTATGGAAAAGTTCAAGTTTCTTTTTCTGAAAGAAGAAGAGGTGTAGTATGGAAAAGAAATGACCCAAATATTTTCACAGCAAAATGTACATTTACAACATGTCTAAAAACTAAAATATCTCCAACTTCAATAAACTGCTCAAAAAAAAAACTTTCCCAACCATTTGTGAAAATTTCCCACGTCTTAGCATAGCACAGGTTCACATGCCACAATTGCCCACTTAGGCCCTGTAGTATTGCATCTTCACATGCCCCACATTACATTCTCTCCACATAATCAGTGGGGGGCTCCTGCAATAAACAAAATTCATTGGAAGAATAGTTATTTCCATCAAGAATTTATCCAATTCCAATTCTCAATTCTAATTCTATTTCTAATTCTCAAGAATAAACAAAATTGTAATTCTCAATTTCTATGGTTGGAGTTCACTAAATTTTTGTGTACACACCTAAAATTAATTTCGGTGCCTTAACCGCAATGTTGGCAATATGATGCAGAGTGTTGTCCTTGATGGCAACCCACTAAATGAAGATGAAGACATGAGACTGTTGACATGTGTTGTCCTTGATGACAATCCACCTGATGAAGTTATTCTTGACCTGATGGACTTGGTAAATGATGTAAATCTGATGTGATATGATGTTTGTTGACAATATGATGCTGAGTGTTGTCCTTGAAAGGCAACCCACTTAATGAAGATGATGACAACTTACTTGGTGAAGTTGTGTGCTTGATAGAATATGTCTTGATGAACTAAATCTGATGTATCTACAGTGAGTACAGAAGGAAATGAAGAAAGGATTTCAGCATGTGCTAAATCTATGGTGAAAAGAGTATGTCTCAAGGCATACACGGATATGTCTAGGAGAAGTCGCGTATGCACGCGGGAAACAACGTTCCAAGTCGCGTATGGGAAAAAGCGCTCATAAAGTGAAAAACCAGGGGTAACCACCATGGTATTGACCCATTGTATTGGGTAATGATTCGTCTAAATGACCCCGTCCAGGAATACCATCGGAAGTAATGTGGTTTTGGCTCATGGTATTGAAAAGGGTAAACCCTATATAAAGAGAAGAAATTCATTGTGCAAATCATGAGTGTGGAAGCAAGATGTTTGAGCTTGAATGAATACTTCTCTCTGAAGTATATCTGAATGGAAATGGTTACAGTTGAATGATAGATCTGAATGCATGATGCACCAATGATGAAGAAGGGTATCTAGATCTGAAATGTACTTGTATTTGCTAGATCTGCTTATGGAATGATTAGATCTGAGATGAGGCGAACATCTGTCTGAAGTAAAGGGTAAAATCTAAAGTGATGTATCTGTTGTGAAGAATTGCAATGACATAAAAGTTCTGAAGAACCATACGCTGGTTCGCCGAAGAGGAAGCGTGTATATACGCAGCTTCGCTGAAGAAAAAGCGCGTATGCGCAATAAAATTAGATCTGTAATATATACAGAAGTATACGCTGGTTTGTGTAAACGGAAGTGCGTATATACGCGACATTAGTGAAAGGAAAGCGCGTATGCAAACTAGGGTTTGCTGAAGTCTGTGGTAAGAAATGTCCTGACTGCTCAGTCAAGCCATCGATATCTCACAAGAGTTATATGTATTTGTTTCATGGTTGACTGTGTTTAAAAGTATGAGTGTCTCCAAATAAAATATGATGAAATGTGGCCTGTAAGTTGTGTCCCAAAGGATGCTTTGGATCCAAGAAAATTGATGAAACGTGGTCCAGAGGTGGCTCAGGGCTAGCCTTAACAAAAGCTGTAGCTCCCTTCCAGGTGAGGCTGGTAAACGACAGCGTGTCGTAGCTCCCTTCCAGGAGAGGCCGGTAAACGATTCAGGGGGTTCAAAGGTTATTTCCTCCCCTCTGCAGAGTGGGGCTGGTAAACGAGCGTGTGGGTGCCCGCGTGCTAGTAGAGTCCGCATCAAAGACATATGTTGTAAGATGTTTTTCTATAATAAAATATTGAAGGCTGAGCAACCGCAGCCCGTGGTTTTCCCCGACTTGGGTTTCCACCTAAAAATCCCGGTGTTCATGTGTGATGCTTTGTGTGATGGTTTATTCTGTTGTTACTACACATGTTTACTATTAACTTAACATCATATGAATGAACAGTGCAAAGAACTAAGTTAATAAAATCTGCATATTTAGATCTCTGCTAATACGCGAGTTGTATGAAGGATATCCGCATGTATACGCGAGTTTACTAAAGGAAAGTAGTGTATGGGTTTTAGAGAGTGAAAAAGTAAAAAGTTTTGAATATGCAGTAAATACTGATTCACCCCCCCCCCCTCTCAGTATTTTTCCCAACAATTGGTTTCAGAGCAGGTTCTTCTGCAGAAGCTTGATTTCTTGAAGGAGATCCGTCGCAATGGGAAGTCAAGAAGGAGTGATGTCTATAGAGCCACCTCTATTCAATGGAAGCAATCTAATATTCTGGAAGGTACGAACAAAAGCATATCTGCAAAGTCTTGGTGCAGATGTATGGGCAATCATGGAAGAAGGTTATTAGTATCCGGCAATTATTCCTACTGATGCAACAAAAAGGAAGAAATATGAAATCAATGCCAAAACAGTCAATGTTTTATTATGAAGCATGTCTAAATCTGAATATGTTAGAGTGATGCAACTAAATTCAACAAAATAAATATGGGACAAAATCATTCAAAGCTATGAAGGAGATACAAAGGTAAAAGTGCAAAACTCCAAACTCTCAGAATTGAATATGAAAATTTAAGGATGCATAGTGATGAGAGTATTGCCAGTTTCTTTTTACGTCTAGATGATATTGTAAATTGTATGAGAAATTTGGGTGAAACCATAACTCGTAATTTTACTTCCGTAGAAAAAGTCTAAGATCCTCGACTTCAAGATTTGACTCTAAAGTTTCAGCTATTGAAGAAAGGCAAGATCTGCAAACTCTTACTATTGTTCAATTACATGGTATTTTGACTGCTTTTTAAATGAGACAAGGAGGTCCTTCTCAAATCAGAGAAGCTGCTTTTAAGGTGTCTGCAAAAGGAAAGGAAAAGGAAGTTGTCAAAGAAACCAACTATATATCCGAAGAAGAAGAAGTGAATTTTGTGAGAAAACTCCAACTAGGCATTGGAAGATTCAAAGGTAAGCTTCCCTTCAAATGTTTTGAGTGTGGAAAAGTTGGTCACTATGCTGCTAAATGTCCTTATAGAGAAAAACATGGTAAAGGGAAACAATTTGAAAAAGGGAAGAGTTATTATGCAAATGAAGATGATGATGAAGTGTCCAGTGAAGATGAAGAAGATTCTGACTATGATCTGAAAGTGCTCATGGCAAAGAAGCAAAAGAAGAAGGCTACTCGAAACAAGAAGATATCTCAGAAAACATGTATAGCAGAAATTGAAGAAGATGAATCAGATAGTGATTGGGGCCCTTTGAATAATCTTCTTTGTGCAAACAATAGTGAAGATAGTGAAAGTAAAGTTGTGGATCTAGAAGAAGCTCTCAAGGTTAAAGTTGAAGAACTACAAAGTTCATCTAAGATGCAAGAATCTATCAACAAAGAGATGATCTCTCAAATGGAAAAACAAATAGAAATGCTGAATGGATAGGTGGACAAGTATCAAAGGTTTCATACTTATGCATCCAATCGAATTAAAGAACTAGAAGCAGAAATCAACGATCTAAATGCAGATCTCGAAGAATCACGCAAAAAGAATGAAGGACTTGAAGCTGCAATCATCTCTCTACAAGCAGATCTAGAAGCATCAAGTAAGAAGAATGAGAAACCTCTACAACCATTTGAAAAGGAAGGCCTTGAAGCAGAAATCATCTCTCTCAAAGAAAATCTGGAAAAATCAAATAAGAAGAATGAAGAGCTGCAACAAACATGTGAAGAAAACTAAAATTGGTTGAAAGAAGAGATTCTAAATCTGAAAGATCAAGTAGAAGATGGAAGAAGGAAAGAAGACAGCATGACAAAGCAGTGTCAAGCCTTGGAGGTTGAGGTAAACATTCTCAAAGGTAAATTAGAAGAAAAGGTTAAACTTTTGAGGTTTCAAGATAGTACTAATATTTTGGACAATAGTCTGAGTAATCAAAGGTCTCCTGCTATCAAACTTGGTCTTGGTTTCCATGAAACTGTTAAAGGAGAATCTAGCTCACAAGGAAGTGCTAAAAATTTAGAGGATGTCAATGCAAAACCTGAAGTGTTGAAAGAGACAAAAGATCAACCAACAATCATGAATTCTCAAAGGAATTCATTCAAGAACGTTGAATGTTTTAAATGTCATAATTATGGGCATGTTGCAGCAAATTGCAGAAGCAGAACAATTCAACCACAAACAAACAGATTCTACTCAGAAAGGGACTCTGGTAGCTTCAAGGGATATTGTTTTTCATGTAACAAGTATGGACATAAAGCAGCTGATTGTAAAAGGAGAAAGATTAGAAATACTCATTATGATTCTTATGCTTATTTCTCTAGACACATGAGATGTTATTCGTGTAACAAGTATGGACATGTAGAAAAGGAATGCAGGTTGAACAGATATGAGAAATTGGATAACTTCCAGCACACAAATAGAAAGTTCAAACAAATCTGGAAAAAGATGGAGGACCGATCAGAAACGTAGGGAATTCTGACCCTACTGCAGTCATCCGCTTCTGAATCTTACTTTTCTTATTGACTGCAGGAATGATGTGGGATACATTATGAGATTTAGTAATGTATCATCACAAGGGGAGCAATGTATGATGACTCTCATGGTTGATTTGATTTTTCTGGTTATATGTATTTCTGACAGATCATCTGATATGAAGAATACAGGTACAGGAAGTACAAGTTCAGGAGGAGATGAAGGAATGTGAAAATTTTCTATGCTTCACTTTCCATACGCGGGTTCTATTAACAAAAGTCGCGTATACACGCGAGTTCCAGCAGACACAGTAGCGTATGCATTGATGATAAGAAAATTTATATGATAGCTGAAGATCTGGAGCAGAGTTTCAGGGGGAGCATCAGTCTGACTGTTAATAACTGTGTTATTGACTCAATATCAGCTTAGTTTTTCAGTTCTAAATAATGATGATATGATACATGGTTTCTTATGTTGAAGATTGTGGATGAGTCCTGTTTGCTTTTTGATGAAGAGTATTCATTGTTGAGATGAAAGTCTTATAATTCGGAGATAAGGGCAGTTCATGCAGAGATTGTTGCTGATGACTTGCTGATGAACGTATTCAGGTTGCACAAGTTAAGATGGAGCACTGGTTCAGGGGGAGAAGCAGGTTGAATACTAATGATTGCATTGTTGGCAATATGGCTGCTTATTCTTTGGTTGTTATGATACTCATGCTCAAATGATGATGACTTAGTACATGGTTTATTATGATGAGATTTTGAGCCCTGGTTGCTGATAAGTATCTTTTGTGCTCACACATGGATGAGTTGGATGTCGTTTGATTCAGAAATAAGAATAGATCATGCAGAGTTTGTTACTATGGTTGAGATCTTTTGCCTACATATGTTACTTCTTGTTAAATCTTGAAGATCTTGATGATATTGGACCACATGGATGATTGCTTGACACATATTTGAAGATGTTGTTCTAGTATGACAATCTCTCTTGGAAAGATTGTATTGATGCTGCAAAGAACCTAAAGGCTTGGTTACTAATGTGCTTATGCTACAACCGTTGGATGACGCTTGAAGACACAACTACACTATTCTATCTATCTGTAGTCCAGGGAAGCATTCAAATATCCCAGAAAGAAGCTGAACACTATCTTTTTCTCACAAGAGGATCAGATCTGGTTAAAATATAGAATATGGTATTGGATACACGGGTTTCCTGAAACACAGTCGCGTATATATGCGAGTTCTTGCACAAAAAAACGCGTATGTCTGATTGCTGACAAATTTCTGTTTGGGGTCAGCTCTCTTCAGCACAGCTACAGTGCTGTTTGGTATCCCTGATACTGTTTGGTATCTCTGGTGGTGTTCCAGTTCTCATAATTCTTTTTCTTATGTTTTGATAAAGATGCCTTGATGATTTGTTGGTGAAAGTGTTCAGGATGCACAAACTAAGGGGGAGCCTTAGTCATATGGAAAGGTTGCTTGGATGCACAGATTCAGGGGGAGCATTAGCGTTGCTGAGTATAATGCATTGTTGGCATTATGATGGTTCTGAAATATGTTCTTTTTCTTGAAGTCTTTCTGGTGTTGGTCATAAATGGTCATATTTGTAATTTGATGAAAAGATCTTGTTGAGATCCATGATGTAAAATTGTAATATTCAGTCATGTAAGGACTTGTCAAATTTTGTAAACCCACTTGGTTGGGTAGCTGAGTCAAATTTTGTAAACCCACTTGGTTGGGTAGCTGAGCTGAAATGTGTAAACCCACTTGGTTGGGTAGTTGAGTCTCATATGTAAATCCACTTGGATGGATCTTTGATGTAAGTATGAGTCATTGGTGATAGGAAAGTCATAGAGTCATGTACTTCATTGGAAAATATGTTTGAAGATTCATCATGAACTCAGGGGGAGCTTGGTCACGTCAGTATATATATCAGATCTGCAGAACGCTTCTTCCACATGCGGAGAAAAGGGGGAGAGTATGTTGGTTTTGGTCCGCCCTTTGCCCTTGATGTCAAAGGGGGAGAGTGACATGGTGTTTGAATGGTGTCAAAAATGGAGAGAGTGACATGGTGTCATTGTATTCTTAATGTACCTATATGTTGTGGTAATCAAACACCATCGTGGTTGCCATCAAGTCCAAAGGGGGAGATTGTTGGCAATATGATGCAGAGTGTTGTCCTTGATGGCAACCCACTAAATGAAGATGAAGACATGAGACTGTTGACATGTGTTGTCCTTGATGACAATCCACCTGATGAAGTTATTCTTGACCTGATGGACTTGGTAAATGATGTAAATCTGATATGAAATGATGTTTGCTAGCACTATGATGCTGAGTGTTGTCCTTGAATAGCAACCCACTTAATGAAGATGATGGCAACTTACTTGATGAAGTTTTGCTTGATAGAATATGTCTTGATGAACTAAATATGATGTATCTACAGTGTGTACAGAAGGCAATGAAGAAAGGAATTCAGCATGTGCTAAATCTATGGTGAAAAGAGTATGTCTCAAGGCATACGCGGATCTGTCTAGGATAAGTCGCGTATGCACGCGGGAAACAACGTTCCAAGTCGCGTATGGGCAAAAGCGCTCATAAAGTGCAAAACCAGGGGTAACCACCATGGTATTGACCCATTGTATTGGGTAATGATTCATCTAAATGACCCCGTCCAGGAATACCATCGGAAGTAATGTGGTTTTGGCTCATGGTATTGAAAAGGGGTAAACCTATATAAAGAGAAGAAATTCATTGTGCAAATCATGAGTGTGGGTGCAAGATGTCTGAGCTTGAATGAATACTTCTCTCTGAAGTATATCTGAATGGAAAGGGTTACAGTTGAATGATAGATCTGAATGCATGATGCACCAATGATGAAGAAGGGGATCTAGATCTGAAATTTACTTGTATTTGCTAGATCTGTTTATGGAATGATTAGATCTGAGATAAGGCGAACATCTGTCTGAAGTAAAGGGTTAAATCTGTGTGATGTATCTGTTCTGAAGAATTGCAATGACCTAAATATCTGAAGAACCATACGCTTGTTTGACGCAGAGGAAGCGCGTATATACGCGGCTTCTCTGAAGAGAAAGCGCGTATGCGCAATGAAATTAGATCTGTAATATGTACAGAAGTATACGCTGGTTTATGTGAACGGAAGCGTGTATATACGCGACATCAGTGAAAGGAAAGCGCGTATGCAAACTAGGGTTTGCTGAAGTCTGTGGTAAGAAATGTCTGATCTGTTCTGCTGGTTTACTGATATCTGTCAGTGAGTTATATGTATATGTTTCATGGTTGACTGTGCTTAAATGTATGGAAAGGGTCCAGTCTGAAAATATGATGAGATGTGGCCTGCAAGTTGTGTCCTAAAGGAAGCTTTGGATCCGGTGTGAAAATTGATGAAACGTGGTCCATAGAGGTGCTGAGGGTTGTAGCCTTCAGACAGGGGGTTGTATCTCCCTTCCAGGTGAGGCTGGTAAATGAGAGCAGGGGGTCGTAGCTCCCTTCCAGGAGAGGCTGGTAAACGAGTCAGGGGGTTGGAGCTCCCTCCGGGGAGAGGTGAGTAAACGAGTCGGGGGTTGGAGCTCCCTTCCGGGGAGAGGGCATTTGGTAAACGGCGCGGTGGGTGCACACGTCTTTGTTAAGAGTCTGCACCGACACATATGTTGTAAGATGTTTTCTCTATAATAAAATATTGAAGGCTAAACATTGCGGCGGTGGTTTTTCTCCCGACTTGGGTTTCCACCTAAAAATCCTGGTGTTCATGTGTGATGCTTTGTGTGATGGTTTATTCTGTTGTTACTACACATGTTTACTGTTTACTTAACATCAGATGAATGAATATTGCAAAGAACTAAGTTAATAAGTATCTGCATATTTAGATCTCTGCTAATACGCGAGTTGTATGAAGGATATCCGCGTGTATACGCGAGTTTACTAAAGGAAAATAGTGTATGGGTTTTAGAGAGTGAAAAAGTAAAAAATTTTGAATATGCAGTAAATACTGATTCACCCCCCTCTCAGTATTTTTCCCAACACGCAAATCGGTGCTACTGTGCATATAATCGCACCGGTGCGTTTTAGTTACTGTGCACCGGTGCTGGTGTTACAAAAGGACGCACCAGTGTAATGCTATTAAGTGATGCACCAGTGAAGAATAAATGCAAATAAAAAAAGCGCAACTCTATTTTCTTTAAGTGAAAAAAAGCAGCAATTTGAAAAATGGGCGACAAAATATTTTCAAAAATCTAATTTCATAAAATAATTCTTTAAATACTAAACACTTTTCATTATTTCACTATTTTTGCTAAATTTTCAACCAGAGATTTGCAGGAGACATACCTGGAGCAAGAGAGCACGAGAGCACTGTGGAGCAGCGAAATACGTTCGAACAGAAGTATTCAGACAATCAGAAACCAAACCTCTAGTGATTAAAACCCTGTATCATAGAATTTCAAACCATCTCGTGATTAAATTTTATTTTATTTTTACTTTTTCTGCAGTTTTATCCATTTTTACCTTAAACCCTTCATTTTTTATTTTTTTTCCCTTTCTTCTCCCTATTTCTGTGATTTCAGAATTAGGGCTTTTCATTTTAGATTGACATCCAACCCATGGGATGACTTGCGTAGTCGGATCCCAATCCATTCGGCCATTGCGTGAATTTTTGGAAAAAATGGATTTTTTTTATCGGTGCGCCCTACGTAACCTAGCGCACCGCGCAAGTACTGTGTAATAAAATAATTGAAAACAAGTTTTTTAAATCATTGTGCCATATCTAAAATATGGCACCGGTGCTCCATGTTACGAGGATAGCACCGTACGGTCTATTACAATTTTTTTGTGGTGCGTTTATAATATCCCCACGCACCGTACGGTCTATTATACTTTTTTTGTGATGCGTTTTTAATACCCCCATGCACCGACGATGGTGCGTACATCATGAAAGGTGCACTAGTTTCTTGAGATTTATTTTTTACCTCAAAAGTTGACAATTTATTTATAAATATATTAATGAATGATATGGTACAGGTTTCAGATTGATAAAGAAATGACTAACAAGAGATCAAGTAACAAAAATAATGGTAAAACATCAAGAAAAGAAAAAAAATGCAAGTTCTTTGTAAATTATTTATAAAAAAATATCATTTTTGAACTATATGTAAGTTTAACTAATATGTATTGTTTACTGTGTATCATGCAGAGCCACAAAATGACGAAGCTCGATAAGATTATTTATGATCTAGGACCAGAAGAGCGTAAAATCTTGATGGAAAAATTCCAAAAGGATGAATCAGGTGAATGAAAAAATAATGTCGATCCAATATGAGTTTCTTTTTCTAATTATCATTAATAATATACTTAAAATTATTAGATAACACGTGTCAAACAGTCTATTAATTCACATTTATTTAATGTTCTACAAGGACCAACAACTCATAAAAGGAATTTTTTTCTAAGAAAAGAAAAAAAAATAGAACATGCAAATGAAAATGAATTGCTCCTTAGCTCATCTGGAGTGGTGCTGGAGGTTAACGAAAGGGTGGAAAACTTTTACAAAAGTTTGAGGAATCTAGTGGAACGAATGTATAGACGTTCTTTCCACTTACAATACAGAAATCAATCCAATGATTCCAAGAACCAAATTTTATCTAAACTACAGGAAGAGTTTCCAGAGAATTGTTCAATGAGACATGTCAGACTTTTAATAGCAAAAACGTACAACAACAAAAAAGAAGGAATGAAAAAGTAAAATTCCTTTAAATGTTTGTCTAGAATTATTTATAAATATCGCTTTTGTTATATTTACTTTTCATATATCAATATAAAAATTAAATATTTTATTTTCATGTTACATTTTCAGGAAGATTATGAAAATCTCAAAAGATGAACGAGCTGATATCAGAAATATGCTAGTAGGAATGTCCAAAAAGGTGTACAAGGAGATGGTCAAAGAAATGGACAAAATTGCATCAGAGGAGGAGCCATCTCAACAACAACGTGCTTCAAATGTAATATGTAATCATTGAATTTTTTGATCATTAGGTACAATAAATAAAAAAATTAGCGTTAAATATTAATTTTCAAGAATTTTCTTGCAGAAAAGAAAAGAAAATGGAACCCATTCGGCACATAAAACAGGACGACAAGAAAGAAAAGGGTTGATATCTAAGTTTGTGAGTAATTGTTACTTCCTTATAACAACTTAACTAGATTTCATTTTTGTATTTTTTAAGTTGTTTTACAAAAATCATCATTGAATGTCTTCAAACTGGTGCTAACATACAAAGATGAACCATCAAATGAATTGATTGAAATTGGGTTAAATATGGGTTGTCAGTATATGTTGGCATATCATAAATTAATTGTGGAATTTGTAAGCATCTATTGATCTTGTTTTACTTAGCTCCGTCTATAATTAATTGAAAAAAAAAAAAAATCTTTTATATTAAATATATTATTTGTTATGGGGTATAAAACTTGCAGGAAACAAAGTATGGAACTGCGCCAACAGATGAAATTTTGAAAGATGGCATGGTACATGGTTTTGAAAGAATGTGTGTAGTTTATGAGTCAATTGTTTCTATGGTACGTTATTTTTATTTTCGACTTACATTGATGTATATTATTTAATATTAAAATTTTCATTATTCTCACCAATGTATATACACTCATTTCAGTTTATTTTTATGTTTGTAGATGGAAGGTGATGCAGGAGCATTAGGCTCTAGAAATACTTTGTACTTTTATAAGACATAGGGGGGTCTCATATTTCTAAATTCTCATGTAATTATTAGTGATTTTGAATAAAATAGTGAGGAATTTTAAATGTCCTCTAATCATTAGAGAGCATGAGAGAAATGATCAGTTGGGAATGTGAAGAGATAAGCAGTTTCAGTTATTTTAGAGAATTAGGCTAAATTTAGGATTTTTGAGAATTTCAAGAGTTGTCGAGCTGTTAGAGGAAATGAAGCGATTCATTATATTCTTGAGCCAAAGAGGGATTAATTATAGAGGTCTGTAAAGAGATATAGGGAGGTAGAGAGCTATTCGAGAGGTAGAGTATTGAGAGTAGAAGGGCCACTGATTGAATATTAGGCCGAGGAGGAAATCCTATGTATATACAATGTGTTAATATAGAGAAATTCAGTTATGAGTCCATGTTCATTCTTGAATTGTATGCTTATGGGATTGTTGATTATAAAGGACTATGTATTTATTTGTGATTGTGAAATTGGGTAAATCGATCACAGAATGGATCAATTTTGAGAAGGAAGAATTCCTATGTAAGAGATTGGAAGTGAATCGAATTTCTGTGGTTGTTGTACGAAAGGGGGTTTCGATTATTTTTAAATCCCTGAATTAGATGATTCTGTCTTGAATTGATTGAAATTAAAACATCATCCTCCATGTGAAGGCTTATGTTCCAGCGTGTATTCGAGTCTACGCTTTTGTGTATGAGTTAAATACGCATTAATTTGTGTGGAGGGACTCTAAGCATACCTGGAATCCATTGTGTTATTGTTATGAATGTTTTATAAGGACCGTTGAATTCAATTTACTAATTCGATATCGAATTAGTCAAAACCCAATATAGAAAACTATTGAAGACTAGGTATTGAATGGTATAATCCTTTGTATGAATGATTCGACAGAAAATCGATGAGTTCGACCCTTTTGATAAGGAACGCAAGTGAAGTTAGCTCTGCTTATTGAGATTTTTTTCTGATTTCTGGAAGTGATACTGATTAGATCGATTCACAACACTAGTCGCAGAAGACGATATTTGAACGGAGACGAATGGCTCCCTTGAATGCGGCGTGAAAGTTTATGGTCTCAAGCTCCTTTCCAGCAGTTTAAAGTAAGCGTTTTTTCGAACCTACGAGTGGTCTTCGCATCACAAAAAGGTGGTAAGTTTTTTTTTGAAAATAATTCGATAGTGTTCTTTGATCAACATGTGGCAATCGGCGGTTTTAGAAGACTGCCTATTTCGCAACTTTTTTGAGTGTTAAGGTCTTCTCTTGAAATAGTGTGAATTCCGTCAGATCCGGTTGTGTAAAATCCAAAGGCAATCACAATCAAAGTTGCGAGGGTGATAAGGAGAGATATGGGCCAGCGCTTCTGATAATTATTCATTAAATAATTGGGATACGCATATGTGGGCCAGCGTTGATTTAGAGTTATGTCGGAAGGTTAATGGCTTTAATTATTTGATTTAAGACTTGACTATTTTATCTGAAGGTCGGTTCAAACCCATTTTTGATGCTATATTCAATACTGAAAGGGGGCTATAAGAAATTGATTTAAAGGGCCTTTAAAATTGAGATATGATTAGAAGCAATTTATTTAAATTCCAAGATAAAGGCTTAACATGATGGTGGTCGATTTTCGAATATGAAGCGGAGTGTAATATGGTTTAGGCATGAGGGTTGAAGAAGACCTCCGCAAATGAAATAACAGTTTTTGGGATCATAATACATATTGATATATGTAATGGCAGCGTGGACATATATATTTGATGTGGGTGAGCACCATTGAGTCATTCGAATGTTAATTCGAATGGGAAATAGGTTATAGTTTTGACTTTGGGGTTTTAAGTTGAAATATTATTGAAAGTTAATTCGAATATGATGAATGGGTTAATCATATGGTTCTAACCATGGAGGGAAAATTTAAACTTCCGCATAATGTTAGAGTTGGCCAGATTTAAAATTATTTGGGCTAAAACTGAATTGAAGTTTAGATGCACAAAGAGGGTGTCAGAGGATTGAGTAGGTAGCCCGGGCATCAGAAGGTGAGGAAGAAGAAAACAATCAACAGCGTGAACAAAACATTCCTGAAAATAACCCAAGTCATGGAAGTAGCTCTAGCAGTGATAGCAATTCAAGCGAAGAATGATGATCACTATGTTTGGATATCAAAGCAAGGCATTGTATTTTTTGAAATACGTATGTGAAATCAGACATTTTGTTTAATGTAATGGACATAGTGTCCCAATTGAAAGACAAATGGATACCAATAACTGTCCCATTTTGTATGACAAAGACTGTCTTATTCATATATATATATATATATATATATATAATAAAATATGTTTTAATTTATTCTATTGCGTTCTCCAATTTCATTCTCAAATGCACTAATAAAAATTTAATTCATATGAATATTGTTATAAGATATATATGTGTCAAATTTTGATGAATAATGAATTTTAAAAAACCACAATAATTATGATATGATATAACAAATTAATCCAAACATCACATTCAAATGCATTAATAAAAATTTAATTAATATGAATATTGTTATAAGATGTGTCGACTTTTGATGAATAATGAATTTAAAACAATCGCAATAATTGCACTGTCACAGATCGATGTTTCTAAAAAATACAAAATGAAAACCAGTGCGTTTGTATTCTGAGGTGCACTGGTGCATTTCTATGACCTATGATCACCAAACAAATACCAAAATCAATTAAAAATATCGGTGTGTTTGTGTGGTATGGTGCACCGGTGCATTTATGTGTCTATACGCACTGATGTCATTGTATGACCTATGGGCACCGCACGAATACCGATACCAATTATAAATCTTGGTGTGTTTGTGTGATACTGCGCACTGGAGCATTTATATGTCTATAAGCACCGGCACATTTGTACGACCTATGGGCACCGCACGAATACCGATACCAATTATAAATCTTGGTGCATTTGTGTGATACTGCGCACCGGTGCGTTTCTATAAGTCAACGCACCGATGCATTGATACGACCTATGGGCACCGCACAAATCCCAAGACCAATTAGAATAGCCACGTGCATTGTATCACCAACACTACACCCAGTGCGGTTTATACCTTAACAACCCAATGCATTCTCCTTCGACCGCCCTAGGGCACCTTCTACATGTACGCATTGGTGTGTTAAAGCCAGAGTAGCGCACCAATGAAAAAAAACATCTGTAATAACCTTCGACCGCCCATTTTTTTTAGTTTTGTTTAATTTCCATTAAAAGCTCCGCCAAAACCTCCATAACCATAAACGGATGTTGTAGTAAAAAAAAATTTGACAATTTTGGCCAATTTTATAACACTAAAAACCCCCTTTATAACCTTCGCTAGAGTGTCTTTTCCTTGTAGTGGCATGTGGTATCTCCACATCGGTGCCTCGTTCCATATGATGAGGAATAGAGATCTCTTTGGTGACTTGGAGGAGAAATACCTCAAGCAGAACATATAGTTTGGAGATGATGGGAGGTATAGTGCAATTGGTATCGGTAAAGTTAAATTTCAGAAGGAATCTGGCTCCCCTCTCAAACTCACAGATGTGTTGTTTGTTCCAGGACTAAAGAAGAATCTTGTTTCCATGGTGGTATTGGAATACCGTGGCTATGATATGATATTTAGTAAAGGAAAGGATTTCCTTAGACACGTCGCCATGGGACAGGTGAAGCAGATCAATGTGCGGGTTAAGAATTTGTATGCTCTCAAGGTCAAAGATGCATGCAAAGCTTTGAGGAGCAAGGAAAAGGGTAGAGAATTGGTGGTTTTGAGGGAGCATGAATTACCTCTCAACATGCAGCCTCAGAAGTGGTCTCAACAAGTTGTGGAGTAGAAACAAATGGAGAAGCAAAAAGGATGCCGAGTGGAGACATCCACTTAAGAATAAACCTCTAGTAGGGGGAATTTCGAGTTTATAGGAGCCCTGGTTGAGTTTATTTTGAGTTGTAATTAATTAACTCAAATTATTTGAGTTAAATTCAGTTAAACTAGTTCTAACTGATGGAGGAATTAGTAGGAGTTTAAACAGTGGGGTGTCACTTCATGTTTTAAACTAGGTAACTGATAATTCACTCATAAATAACTCATGCATTTCAGTTTTGAGAAATACTTAGTTGAGATTGGAGTCAAGGGAAGTGCACTATCAGTTGTATAATTATATGAATTGTATAGGCAGTGCATGCAGTGAGAGGAATTCCCCTAATGGATTACGCAGTATGGATTTGGAACTTCCCTAATTAATAGGGCCTAATTACCCAAGGAAACTACGCAAGGAAATAGGGATCCTAGAGGGCAAAAAATTGGTTAAGTATTGAACCAGGCTTATCTAGGAATCATTGAGATAGATAGAGATATCGCATAGGTTTCTCAGCTTGGATAAAAGCATTGTAATCTTCCCATATTCTTTGGCTTATGCAATATACAGATAGCGAGGCTTTTGGCTAAGGCTTTCCCCAGGAAAATATTTGTGTTGTGCGATTGAAATTCTTTCTCTTCCATGTTTTGTGATTTCAAGATCTAAATTGGTTTCCGCAATTGGTAGAGTAGATTCAAGTATAATGTTTTAGCATATTACAATTATTAGTTGAATCTATGTGGATTTTCTATAATAACTAGGATGGGAAATTTTTATGTGACTGTTAATTTACTGAAGGCATGAAAATCAAGGCACATTCACCAATTCCCTTCTTTCTTTAGTATTGTGACTATTGGGCACGAGTAAACACTAGTAACGGGACATACAATGCAAACCCAACAATTATTGAATTATCTTTTCAATTTCATTATTTTGTCCAAAAAAATACCAATAAGGATGCACATTTGTTCGTTGAGTACTCGAAATTGGTGGAATTCCATGATTATGTTCAATATGGGAGGGGGTAAGCCACGGTGTGTTTTAAATACTAGTTGATTCTTAGTCAAGAAAAAAATACAAATTAGTGCTAATTTCCGATTAAGGGATATCCATTACTTGGATGGAATTGAAATGGGTAATAATTTCCAAGTGAAATTTCTCCAAGATCTTTTCCATATGATGAAAGTTGATAACTCATGGAGAGTCAAAATTGAGCCTCCTTAAGGGTATGTTTATGGAATCCTCAGTGAATGTCGTGTATAACTCCTTGAAATCCTTGGTAGCGAAAATCAATGTTCTTAACTATTCTACTCTAAGCACAAGATCATGACCACTTATTTAAATAGTGAACTCATGGGATTTACATTGATAGTATCCCAATTGAAGTTTCCCATTATCACACTTGCCACCAAAATTCATTATATCACCATTAGCTATCATAAATTAAAATATATGCACCACACAGACATAACAAGAGGTTTCTTCTACCACTTACCAATGAATAAAATTGTAGGTGTGACCACTAGAAATTCAAGCAATCACCTTTTAATGATTGATGTAACCAACCAAATTTTGGGTTTAGGTAGCTATAATACCTTATAAAGAATGAAGGTAATTTTTTTTTTCCTAACAAGGATGATCCAATATGGTTTCCTCTTAAGGAGGAGATGGCGATATCCATTAACTCCAACTTAGTAGAGGCTTGCTCACAAATTTCCTTTATCAGTTTAGATTGAGACACATCAATTTGGAATCGTTTTAGTTACATACATTTATTCCTTTGAAATACTTCTCATCACAATTAGAACAAAGTTTGAGACATTTGAAATTAGTTACTTCCTAAGTTAGGGTTGAGAAGGGGAAGGGGTGGTCGTAGGTCCCAATGAGGGCATGGTAAGGAATGAAAGAGGGCTTTTTGGCATGTGCATTTACTACCATATACGCTTCTCTAGCTCTTTGAGAGGCCTCCAAATAAGTAGTTCGGCATGACATTATGACTTGTGCTCTAATACCCTTCATTAGACCATTGATGAAACATTATTTTTTTTAAATAATTATTTGTGACCTATATGTGGATTAACAATTGACTGCTAACTACTATAAAGTCTTTTATTATGCTTATTTGGCATAACTTGGTTAGTTATCCCAATTAAATCTTTCAAAATGAGCATAGATGGTTTCAAAAATATGGACCTAGTCAATATATTCGACCATAATATTTCATATACCATTTCCACCATTTTTCATTATTCCTAATCCTAATATAATGCCCCTACTATAGGTTTTGTCATGTCATCAATAATAACTTAGAGGGGGAAGTAGTATTACATTTGGATAACCCAACTTGTGGAGTCAAAAGCACCAAGATTGTTCATATATACTTTAGTAATTCCTTGCAACACTTAGTGTTGATTATCATGAAAGTGCGTGCATGGGTGATTCCCACATTTGTTGGAGGATTCAACCCCTTCTTAATACACTAGGGGATCTGACCATTTCCCACATGCATTTAGGATGGAAGAATGTAATGTAGCTATCTATTTGATCAGAATTGGATTAGGACCTAAGTGATAGCTCAAAATTTCAAAGTGTTCAAAAGTGTGTCGAACCTGAGCGATCAGATAGATCTCGTCTTCCTGATTCCGGCACCACAAATGGTTCAAAAAACTGACACCGTATGAATATTTATCGCAATTTGAAAAGTCTAGTAAACTGCGAATTTTGACATTTGACCAGGGTTGACTGGGAAAAGGTACAATCAGCAAAATGAATATTCCAAGGAATATTATAGGGAATATTCTTGGAATATTCTAGGGAATATTCTTAGAATATTCCCTTGGAATATTCCTTCCAGGCCAATACAATCTTGACAAGTGTCGAAATCTTATTGATGAAAGGTTTGTTTCGGCCAATCACAGGTTGCCACGTGGCAAGACTGGAGGCCACCACGTGGCCCAGGATGGTTGAATAAAAGTTTGGTGGAGCAGTTTGGGATCGAACCATGAACTCCTCGCCCGCATGCCCGTGCCTTTACCATCTCACCTATGCTTTGGTTCTTAACCATAGTGGTGGTGGTTTATATTTATTTTGAAGTCTAAATGTGTTTGGGGGTTGGGGGACCACCGGTGGTCCCAACCTGCCAGCGGTCCCCATGATGGTCGGTCACATGGAAATGTTACGTTAACACCAACTGTCGCAGCCAACGTTATCTCCAACTACAAATTTCGACCATTCATTCCACCACAGGTGTTCACATGCCATGTTTAACGGTTAGTCTCTGCGCAGTCTCCATAAACTCCAACTACACCGACAATTCGAAAACCCTGCAACATTTATTTTAAGTGTTGTCACATGTAGCCTTTACTCTGACGGTTTCTCCATGCGGTCAGCGCTAACACCATGTGAACCGAAGTTTCCACCTTTGTAACCCATGGTTTGTTCCATAGTTCCACCAACCATAAGTGTAACCACGGGGTCACATGACATGTGTCCAACCCCCCAACCGCAATTTTAAATTTCATAGTTAGGACTTGTGGGATTATTGGAGGCACATTATTTTTGGGCATATTTCACTAAACTAACTCCAGTTAAGTGAAGTCCTCCACATTTAGTGGAGCTTTTCTAGGTGTTACTGGGAAAATGAGTTGGAGACTCAATTCTCGACCATTCAGAGTGAATGAAAAGTGAATGAAAAGTATTTCTTAGCTAATTGGAGAATTTTGGAGCCATTGGTGAGGTTTGTAGAGCCACTTGAGGACTTTTGAGCATGATTTTCCTTCAGAGAAGTTCCAAGGGCCACCAAGAGCCAGTAGGAGAATGAGGCCTAGCTAGGGCAGCCAGAGGCCATTCTCAGCAAGTGAATAGTCATTTCTAACTATCTTTTACATTTTGAATCCAACGGAGGGATTTTCAGAGCCATTTGGAGACTTTTAGAGCCAAAGAAGCCAAAGGGAAGTTTCAAGGAGCCCAGGGCCACCAGTGGATGGAGGCCTATATTGGGGAACCAAAGCTCAATTTGAGCAAATGAACAGCCTATTTTGGATTACTGATATATGATGGAGATAGTAGAAAAGGTTTTAGGGACATAAAAGGACTTATAAGATATTTTGTGCCAAAGAGAAGCTCATGGAATCTTAAGGACACCGACAGAAGAGGTCAAGCCTAAGGGAGCCTAGGTCCATTTCCAAAGACTTGTAGCCAATCCAGGGGTATGATGGTATTCTAAACCCATTGGAAAAGTTCAACTAACCATTGGAGTTGAGTAGTAACTTGTAAAATAAATTTTCCATCTTAATCCCAAAGAGCCAAGTCAATTGACGAAGGCTCAAGGATTTCAATTTATGGTTTTTATACATGCTTTTATTCAGCAAAAAAAAAAATTTAAATCCTCACACATAAAGCCTGAAAACAATTAAAACACATAAACCTGTATCAAGAATTACATTCTGCACAATCAAGTATAAGCAAGATCTTAATTTTTTTAATTGAGTGGGAGGTGCTTGCATAGCATAAGAATTCAGCCACCCATTTCATATCAGGATGGTATCGGAGCTTAGGTTGCTTTCTTGACAGAGCACTATGTTTCTTATTTGACTTGAAGGGTGTTTAACTATTTGAAAAAAGTGGTTGCTTGAAGAAGAGATACAAGCTACAGAGAAGAGCTTGAATCTACAACCAAATTGCTAAGAAGCTTTGTCAAATTGTTTTTGAAGCTTTTTTAATTGTTGTTGAAGTTCTTTAATTCATTTACATAATGATGAAAAATTCATCAAGTGAGGCTTCTAAACCCTCCTCCTTTGTAATACTCTATGATAAAGAGATGAAACAGGACTTCTACATCCTGAAGGATATGGTGCAAAGTCTGTATGAAGATGTAAGGGAAAGCACTAGACTTCATGAGCAATTGGTTGCCATGAAGCAAGAGAAAGAAGGAATTCTTCAAAGAATGCATGAGATGGATATGCAGCTCCATTCTGCCCAAGAGGCCTTAACCAAGCACATTCTTGAAGTAGAGGTAAATCATTCAAATTTGTCTTCAAATTCCTCTTTAGATAGATGTGTAGGCTCATTTGAACAACACACTAGAGGTATAGGGTCCAAATTGATGTTAAAAATGGGCTATGAAGGCAAGGTTCTAGGAAAACATGCACAAGGCATGATTGAGCCTATTATGGTTGAGGAAAGGCCTAAGAAGTTTGGTCTATTCTATGTTCAACCTTATGGTGAAAACTCTACAGCGATGAAGGCACTTGAGAGAGTTCCAAGAAGAAATTTTGTTGCATGTTCAAACCCACAAACATGTCAAGTTTGTATTCAATATGAATGCCATTGTTTGAAACCCATGTTGGAGTAAGATGTTTGTAGACATGCAGCTTATGGCGAGCAAGAAAGTTCTGACATCTATCAATACATGAACACTGATGTTGGTCTTCAAAAGAGATTTGGAACCTCTTCAAGTTAATCTCCTAAAGAAGGTAAAAAAGATGGACATGAAAAGCAACATTTGAGGTATAATTATTCCCATAGTCAAGTTGTTTATGGTTATATTAAGCATGAAAAATCTGCATGCATGACTCAAAGAAAGATTTGGTGTTCCTATTGTGGTTTGTGTAACCATGAAATTTCAAGATGTTGGAAGAGAATGAAAGCATACGGGAAACAGTCAAAGCGAAGGCGGCTTGAACAAAAGATGCAAAAGATTTGTACACATTGCCAAAAGAAGGGACATCTCATTGCCCAATGTTGGACACTACATCCAACCAATCATCCCAAGCATTTGAAAATACTGGTGAGAATGGAACCAAAGATTCCATCATCAATGTGAGTCTAGTTGATTCACAAGAAGAAGATATTCAGCAGGAAAAATCGCCATGGAAATGTCTTGGTAAGAAGTGGTTTGATTTCTTGACCCAGTAAGACATACATTTCTTTGTACATAGATGCAAATTTCAGCCATATGTATGCATGAATTTCTATTGAAAGCATGACAAGTTACAGTAGAGGATCACAACTTGTATGATGCAAGATTGCAAGTGAATGTTGTTCAATTGAAGGCATTTCTTTTTTGTTGAAAATTTTCACCGTGGAGGTGTAAAAGATGGGTTTGTTACTCACTTATGTTGCAGCAATATCATTTAGTTCAGCCCTTATAGACACCCACATGTGTGTTTGGGTTTATGTACTTTTTTGTACTTGAAAGGAAGAGTTGAAAATGTACATATGCATAAGTTTGTATGTGTAACTAGCGAACTTGTAAATAGGTTCATTGTACATTGATACATGCACGATTATTGTCACTATGTATCATGTTGTTTATCGACTTGTGTCGATTTTGTCACACACATGTTTTTCAACTTGTGTCGATTGTGTTGCACATTTTTCACATCGATTTTGTGTCAATTGTATTGCACATTTCATGTCGACTTGTTGTTGATGTCGCATGTTGCATGACTTATGTTTGATTCAAAGGTGTTTTTTGATTGTGGATCAATAGATGGATACACCAATGTGAAAAGAGGATCTCCATGTATTTGATGTTACAGGAAGGTGACATTCACTTCTTTGAAGGAGAAAAAAGAGGTGGTCTTCATTTCAATTCTTGCGTAATTTTTTCTTTTCAAGATTGATGTGCGTTCTTGTGACAGGATGTTGCAGGAAGTTTGTAGTCCATTCAAGACAAGATGCAAAATGTTTTACAGCCATTATAGAGAAAACTGGTGTTTTTTTTTGCAACAATAGTTCACTCATTTTGCAAGATTAATTTGGAAAGTGGATTTCCAAGACAGAGCTTGTATGCCATTGTTGCAAGAGCGACTTCAATCTCAGTGGGAAGGCTAACAATTTTCCAAGCACATAGAGAGATCAGTGGTAGAACAAGGTGTGTATCATTTTACAGCATCCTGCAATGTTGAAGTGGGTCAGAAATAGCCAGAGATCAGTGGTCAAGAGACATAGTCAGTTGCGGTGCAAGGCATGTTAGGGTGATTTTCAAAGAGACTTGTCAAGTAAAATCAGTTGATATAACTTGAAAGCAACAGAGTGTTGAAGCTCAAGGCAGATAATCATTAGATTTTGTGGGTCCAAAAGCTCTTCAGTGGGAAGGAGTGATTAGATTTGGAACAGGACCTAAGTGATAGCTGAAAATTTAAAAGTGTTCAAAAGTGTGTCGAACCTAAGGGACCAGATAGATCTCATCTTCCTAATTCTGGCACCGCAAATGGTTCGAAAAACCAACACCGTATGAAGAAGTTATCGCGATTTGAAAAGTCTAGTAAACTACAAAATTTGACATTTAACCAGGGTTGACTGGGAAAAGGTACA
This sequence comes from Pinus albicaulis, assembly GCA_034641835.2. Taxonomy (NCBI): domain Eukaryota; kingdom Viridiplantae; phylum Streptophyta; class Pinopsida; order Pinales; family Pinaceae; genus Pinus; species Pinus albicaulis. The sequence goes on along the minus strand of CM076573.1, from coordinate 792,940,169 downwards.
GTCAGAAAAAAGGAATATTTTAGGGAATATTCTAGGTAATATTCCTATAATATTCCTCATAATATTCTCTTGGAATATTCCTTTTGGGCCAATCCAATCTTGACAAGTGTCGAAATATTATTGATGAAAGGTTTGTTTCGGCCAATCACAGGGCACCACATGGCGAGCCCGAAGGCCGCCACATGGCCCGGGATGGTTGAATAAAAATTTGGTGGAGCATTTGGGGATCAAACTGTGACCTCCTCACTCGCATTCCCACACCTTTACCATCTCACCTATGCTTCGGTTCTTAACCATAGTGGCGGTGTTTTATATATATTTTGAAGTGTAAATGTGTTTGGGGGTTGGGGGACTACCAGCGGTCCCCATGATGGTTGTTCACATGGCAATGTTACATTAACGCCAACCATCGCAGCCAACATAATCTCCAACCGTAAATGCCAACCGTTAGTTCCACAGCAAGTCTTCACATGCCATGTTTAACAATTAGTCTCCGCACGGTCTCTGTAAACTCTAACTACACCGATAGTTCACAAACCCCGCAGAATTTATGTTAAGTGTTGTTACATGTAACCATTACTCTGATGGTTTCTCCACACAGTCAGCACTAACACCACATGAACCGGAGTTTCCGCCTTTATAACCCATGGTTTGTGCCATAGTTCCTCCAACCATAACTATAATCGCGAGGTCACGTGACATGTGTCCAATCGCCCAACCGCAACTTTAAATTCCATGGTTAGGACTAAAATGATTCTTGGAGACGCATTATTTTTGGGAGGATTTCACTAAACTAACTCCAGTTAAGTGAAGTCCTTCGTATTTAGTGGAGCTTTTCTAGGTCTTACCAGGCAAATGAGTTGCAGACTCAATTTTCGACCATTCAGAGTGAATGAAGAGTCATTCTTAGCTAATTGGAGAATTTTGGAGCCATTGGTTAGGTTTGCAAAACCAGATGAGGACTTCTGAGTGTGATTTTTCTTTAGAGAAATTCCAAGGGCCACTAGGTCCACCAAGAGCCAGCAGGAGAATGAGGCCTAGCTAGGGTAGCCAGAGGCCATTCTCAAGAAATGAATAGTCATTTCTGACTATCTTGGATATTTTGAATCCAATGGAGGGATTTTCAAAGCCATTTGGAGACTTCTATATCCTAATAACCTACGGGTAAGTTTTGGGGAGTCCAGGGACACTAGTGGATGGAGGCCTATATTGGGGAACCAAAGCCGAATTTGAGCAAATGAACAGCCTATTTTGGATGACTGATATATTTTGGAGATAATAGAAAAAATTTCAGGGACAGAAAATAACTTCTAAGAGATTTTGTGCCAAAGAGAAGCTGAGGGCAGCTTAAAGACACCGACAGAAGAGGTCAAGTCTAAGGGAGCCTAGGTCCATTTCCAGACACTTAGTATTCAATCCAAGGGTATGATGGTATTCTAAACCCATTGGTACAGTTCAAATAACCATTGGAGTTGAGTATTAACCTGTAAAATAAATTTTCCATCTTAATCCCAAAGAGCCAAGTCAATTGACGAAGGCTCAAGGAGACGTAGCCCAAGACATACGAGTGAACTCCTTTATTATGTTTGTTTTTATGTGTTGATGATTAATTTCTTGCAATTTATTGTTTTTTCACATGTTTTTATTTATCAAAAACAAAGATTTAATCCCTCACACATAAAGCCTAAAAATATTTAAAACACATACACCTGTATCAAGAATTCCATTTCGCACAATCAAGTATAAGCAAGATCTTAATTTGTTTAATTGAGTGGGAGGTGCTTACATAGCATAAGAAGTCAGCCACCCATTTCATATCACTATTGGTGTTAGAAATTTTGATCTTCATGTTATCATTTTTTTCTTGTAAGACATCTATCTTATAAACTTAGTCGTCAATATTAGATACATTGTCTTGGATTCTAAAGACTAATTTCTAAGGCTAGTGAGATTTTTCTCCTTTCATAATTTTATATGGCCACCATGGGGTTTTTGGGTCCACTATTATATTACTAAACATTCATAAACATGCAATAAATGTTGCACAAAGACTCTTTTGAGATAGGTTTTCCACAATAGTATGGTCACATCCATAAAGAAACAATGAAGAGTTATACCAATGTGACCATCATCACATAAGAATTATTTTGAGACAATATTATTACAATGGTATTATTGTGTCTAATAGACTCTTTTTTATGTTGGTATGAGTATTAGTCCAGTATACTTTATTGACAAAATTCAAAAAAATCTTGATATTGTAGCAAATTTGTTTTTTTGTAGTTGCTCATTCTTCAAAGCCTAAGGTTCATAAGGGTCATAAATTAAAAGGAGTGTTACATCCTATAACTCTTTGATATACTCAGGGATTTCCAAAAATAGTATTCCATCAATTTTTTCACAACATAAATAAGGAGGATAGATCGTATCCTTAGTCATACTACCTAATTCCATAGTACATGAGTACGATGTACTTGAGTGTTCTTCTTGATGTACTATAGAAAAATAATGATATAGAGGCTTATGTATGGTTAGTTTCAAGTGTTATTAGTACATCAAAGATGGAATTCATAGACATATTATGTCTAATGCAGTATTACTACAAGGGGTACTAATAAAGGTCTACAAGGGTGTCCAACTAGGTGACTCCTCTTGCATTCCCTACATTTATACTTCACCTACCACAATTTTACCTAGTGAATGACAAATACCTATGTTTAATGACATCAAAACATGTCTCTATCCTCAAAAAAATTATAAAATTATATCATGTGTAGGTGTAGGAAATAACTTTGATACCATTTGTAATGTAATTCACTAGTAGAAACAATGGTTATTGATCAATTATTCAAGAAAATTAAACGACAAGAAAAAGCAAATAATAGAGATGGTGATGTATAACCTTTGTGTTGATAATCTAGAAAATAGAGATAAATATTCATTGTCATCTTCAAGGGGGGGAACCCTTTGAGTAGAACTCTAATACAATAAAAACAATAGACAAAAATTTACATAGCCTTCCAACTCTATAAATAGTTTCCTACTAGCGAAATCTTAATTACATGTGGTATTTTAATTAATGAGTACCAACTACCTAATTGGATTTATTTAATCAAGATGAAATTTTAAAAATTAAGTAACTACCAATTAAATAAATGATGGACCTTATTGAAAGAATATGGCCTCATACATCAATTGACTAACTCCTATGTACCCCATAGAAGGTAAGATAGGATAGGGAGTAAAATAATTATGGTAAAAGTAGTAATACAATCATACCTTATTTATTTGCATTCACCAGAATGCATACTAAAGGGAAAATTAAACCAAAATAAAAATAAAAACAAGAAATAAATTCTTCAACTTCCTTTGAATAAGCAAGAAAGGAAAGGAATGCATTTCATTAGTCAAGCATGAGAGATTAGTCATGTTGTAGTTCCTAGAGACAGCCTCGAGTTGTCAGAGACCAGTGCCTAGGACATCTTAAATAGTAAAGAGTGTAAGGTATGTCTTAAAACCATTATCAATTTAGGGCTCTTTACCATATCAACTTCTCTGATGAGTCACAAATTTAAATGGGACCAGACAGTTTTCAAATCCAGTGAAATATAAAAACACTGCAGAGGCAAGGGGAGAATGTTTACACAGATGCATCAGACAGTTTAGAAACAGCTTTCATCAAGGAGGGCCAGTTTTCAAATGTTATATAGGGATTGTTAAATCAAGGCATTTGCGGTGCAGAAGGTAAAAGAGGTGTACTAATTACCAATGGAATGGTACTCGGAAAACATATTTTGTCATAGCATGGGCTTAAGAACTAAGAATCCATGCTTACCAATCAGTTCTGAACAAATAAGATTCCACGATATTTAATACAAAAGAAATCGGAATGAAGTGTAAAACGAAACACCATATCATGCATGAGCCATATTTAAAGCAGCTAGACCAGTTTCATATAAGTACCAAATAATGATAAATTCATATCAGAACTGGTGAGTCACTCGCGTTCCAAAACATGATATAAAGAAAATGGAGACAATGAAACAATACTACGAAGAAAGAGTCACAGACCATACAACATCCAGACCGGAATCCTCACATAAAATAGAACTTCTCTTTGCTCAGACCCTACGGGCTCTGTGCATTTTCATTAATAATTCCACCACAAGCATACAAAATATTCTTACACAGCAAGTTTCTTTAGAAAATCTGGAACCCTTTTTTCTCATTCGATCTTACTTATATAGACTTCTTCCTATCTCAATGAGAAGATATTTTTGGAAAAAATATCTTCCTCGCATGACCAAAATCTATTAAAGGTCCTTATCAAAACAAAAAAACTCACGATGAGGAATAAGTCCTCTCATCATGGATAGTCAGGCATTTCGCCGTTTTTAAAACAGAAAATTAAACAGTAGTCTGATAAAAAGGTAAAATGCTGGAGTGGAGCAAGCAGCCCACTCGAAACTTTAGAAAGTAACTAATTCAGTAAAAATTAAATAGGCCACTGAGGCCGAATCATGAGTTGACAAGATTTCATAGGTGTGGAAGGGTCGAGGCAGTTGCTGATGTTGGAGGTGGGACGTTCGCTGATGAGCTGGCAATCTAGTTGGCAAACTGGGTGCATCTCTACTGGCTGTCAGCTGAAGGTTCTGGCATCGCGGCGAATCCCTCCACTTTGACATAAGCTTCTGTGAGGGTGTTGAAACCCGCCTCTGTAGGTATTTTGTGCCTGATCAAGTGGAGGAGGAGAAACTCCTGGCTGAGAGATGAAACAATAGTTTCGGCCTTTAACCGAGCAGTCTTATCTGACAGGATGTCTGTCCGGTCTTTTTCTTCCTGTAGGCGTGTCTTATATTCTGTCAACGGTTGTAGGACGGATGGAGTGGTCGGGTCCCAGCAAGATGGAAGTCCGGTGGTGGTAATCTCATCCCATACTGCATCGAACCGGTCCACGTTCGATATTACCTGCTGCAAGGCTTTCGAAGCTGCATCTAGGGCTGCCTCTTTGTCAATGATTTTCTGACATTTGAAGGCCTCCATGAACCGACTCGGTATGCCGTGCTTTTCCACTTCGTCCGATTCTAACCCCTGCAAGAAGGAAATATAGCTTTTAGTGGGCTGAGTTCTGCCGGACACATTGAGATCTGCCTCTTGGAATTTCCTGTTGAGATAAAGTATGGCAGATTTGTTTTCCCCTATCATTTTTAGGAAACCCCATTGTCCTGTCACTGCTGAGATTATGTCCGACCAGATTATACTTCTCGCTTCCCTAAGAGTAATATTTCCCTTCATGCGACTTTTGAGCTTAGCGATGGTTTTCTGCTGGTCGGTGCTTGTCTTCTTTTCCAACTCAATCTCTTTCTATAATGTTTCTATTTTCTCGCCATTCTCAGCCAGGGAACCTTCTAGATCAGCGATTCTCTACCTTGTGGTGCTTGCCTGTTTCTCTAATACGTCATTGACGGATTTCAGTGCATTTAGCTATTATGCCAGCAAGCTTGTCTCTGGTGGGGCTGTAGCAGGCGGACAGCTGTGATTGTCCCAGGTGTTTTGCAGCTCCGTCAACCTGCTCTGAAGAGTGGTGATTTTTTCAGCCAGTTTTTCTCTGTCTTCCCTCTCCCTTGCTAATGTGTCTGCCAATTCTACTTTTTCCTTTTCTGCTTGCACCAGCTCGGCCGTCTAGACATGGTGGGAGGCTGGTATGCTGACCTTACCCTTCATTGATGCGATCTCCTTCTGCAACTGTTCAATCAAAGTGCCCTGCGGGTTTGTTTCCCCCGTATCCTTCCCTCTGATTAAGTCTTGGAGGGAACATACTTGATTTGCCCGGGCGCGACAGTTTACCTGTTCATTTTTCACGGTAGCCCTCACCTGTTCGTGTTTTTTCTCCAGCTTCCTTAGCGCAATGGTGACCCGCATCATTTCGTCCTTCAGCATATCGCTTACGACCTGGAACAGATTGCACATGTCGGTTGCTGGCACCTTTTTCATGTCGATTTCATGCTCAAGTACCCGATAACTAGTGGTACCTGAATTGGGATCCAAGATGGCTTCCGCCATAGATAATACCAAGTTTTATGTGTCTGCGTTCATGGAGGCAGAGACCCTGGTGTGATATTTCTTTACGTACCCCTCCAGCTCAGCCTTATACTTATCTCTGATCTTTCTATTTGCCTGGTCCCTTGCGACTGCCCTCGGTGAGGTATGTTCTATGATGGCCTGTGTGACTTCCATGAAGTCGGAAGAGGTGGTGCTATCTCTTAGCACTTTAATCCCTGCTTTACTCTTATCCAGTTGGCCATACGGTGTAAACGGTTCTAGCAGTTTCTCTTCTCCTATGACCTCTGCCTCACTGGAGGTTGTTTTTTGCTTTTTATGGAGGGGGGGAACTACTCCTGAGGTACCTGCTTCTTCTCCACCTCTGCCTTTATTGACGTCCTCTTCTTCACCTGTGGCAGATGAATCTGTCTCCATCTGCGAAACCAAAGGCCAAATTTCGAGATTAGCCCTCCATTCCATGAACGGCCTTGGTTCATGCATATAAGGTGTGGACTTGTTCCGTTTTCTTTTGCTTGAGATGATTTCTCAAGGATCATAAGCCCAACCCTTTCCCAGCCTTAGGTCCAGGTCCTGTAACATTTTCTCGACAATGGGAAGGGCATGTCTTGAATTCACCACAAAAGGGCCAATTGTGACGGGGAGCCTCAGGATGAAACCCTTCTTGGCGGGGACAAAATGGAGCTGGTCGGCCTTGAGGGTCTGCCGGATGTACTCCAGCGCATAAACTCGACGAACAGGAAACACAGGCAGCCGGTAAGGGGAAACTTCGGCTTTGTAGACCCGAATTTCAGTGTAATCATAAAATAAGAACCAATCCCCAGTGCTCTGGGATTTTCCGACTTGCAGCCAGCTCTTCATTTCTGGAAAGACCCTAGGTGAAGGTGAATCATGGATAATAGTATAGGCGATAGACATGAAACTATTCACAAAACTGGGATAACCCTCTCCCTTAGGTAATTGGCGTACAGAAAAGTTCCAGTCAAAGACTGGTCGGGGTTGGGAATTTTCCGGGTATACCTTATCTAAACCCAAACCCTAAAATTTATCAGCGTGCTGGTACAAGAAAATATAGAAAACCATCAAACAAAAGCAGAACTGGATGGTTTCTGGAAGCTCCTGGAACTGGGTTCGAAGGGTAGTGGCAAGGAAACAAGGAATATCTAACACTACCCTCTTTTGAGACATTAGCCATAAGAGATGAACACACACCATGGAATTTTCTTCCGGACTTCCTACCCCTAAAAGACCAGCAATGAGGGAGAGGATGGGCCGAACTTCCTCTTCGAATAGACTTAAAGGAAATGGTTCTATGGCCGGAAGAGAAGTAACATGATTGCTGGTTATAGAAGAGATGAAGGCTTTCTGGTGCTCCCATGGCTGTCTGGTGAACTGGGAGGCTAAAGCTGCTTCGTCGAAACTGATATATGCGGCATTGGTGGGAAAGCGAAGGGCTTGCTTGATAATGTCGGGGGAAAGGGAAAAAACCCTGTTCCCCTGCGGAGAGGTGAAAGTGCCTCGACGCTTGTCGAAAACGTCTCTGAGCCAGGAAATAAAATCAACCACAGAATGTTCTTGAGGTGTAATTTGGTGATACAGGCCAGACACAACCACCCGATATCGGTCTTTATTCCCAATATGACGTCTGAAAATCTCAGGTTTAACGTTGCTGATGTGAAATGGGTATTGAGGATCAAGAATTTCGGCTTGCAGGTCGATGAAAGGGTCGAACTCGGGAGGGTGTCTAGTTTCTCGGACCTGAGGGGTTTCTGGTTCGGCTTTCTTGGGCATGCCCCTTCCCATGACTGACATAAGAAACTTTTAAAAGACGAAAGGGGAAAACAGAGAGCAAATGAAGGATGGAATATATGTGCATAGGGAACTATTCTCAGGAAAACGACGCGGGGATGCTGATAGCGACTGGGTAGACCTTGGCGCTGGTTCCCAATTAGTACATACCGTAGTTGGAACCCTGCGACCTCTACTGGAGTAAAAACGGGAAACTGTTATCTTTGGACTAAATGTATTGAGGTAAAAAGGGCAGATAGGTAAAATGAGTGGGGAAAAGTGTCGTAAGTGCAGTGACAGTGGAGCACACGGCGTGTAAGGATTTGGCGTTGTCTGAGGGCAGGTGAACGCTGCGTGTTGGGTTTAATACTGGTACGGGCCTCAGTACCAGTTCGCCTAGAAACTTCCCTTACCTTCGTGCTACAATAAACCATACGATTCATGAAACATTTCGTTCATAAGGCGTGTTAAATACGCAGCGTACCAGACTTTAAGACCCATCTTCTGTTCTGCCACGTCTCCAAAACTTCGCGCTTTGAGCTGCCACGTCACCACTTACCTCGGGCTCACCCCATGCCTCTTCAATACTATTCCGCGGGGGTATGGGTCTGTTCCCCCTCCCGTCTCTCGACCCCCGCGGAAACTCCCATATGTAGAATTCCCTCACGTGCTTATTTGGGACGTGGCTAATCTTTAAACTTATTCCGCTTTGTATCCTTCGTATCATATGTTTGCGCCTTTTAGGATTGCCATTCCCCTCTTGCTTTACCTTTTAACCCTTTGATTGCGCGTATTTTTCTTTAAGCGCAATACTTGTCACATCCTCGTTTCTCTTTCTGACCCACCTTTTAACTGTCCCGACGTCAGCCATAGCATTTGATATACCTCTGTCCAAAGTTCCATTCATAAAAAATGACTGGTGCTACTTTATGACCAACAAGTCACACTTGAGAAACTGGAGGGTTGGGGGTCAAAAACATATACCACTTTGAAAATAATTACCCCTAAAAATCCCTTGGAGGCTTATCTCATGTGATGATTTGTTACAGAATCTCATGGTAAATAATAACACCAAATCCTTTCCACTGAGTCAACAAACAAGAAAAATAAAAAAAAATTGCAAATGCATTTATAGCGTGGAATCTCTATTTTTTTCTCCCCTCTCATAGGTAATCGGTTTTCATGGGAGGTTATTGATTTGAATAGGGTTTGTATTGGACTACGAAGTCTTATAAGTGGTTGATTCCATAGGTTGATAAAAGGTTTGTTGAATGGATTTAAACATAATAACATCTTAACAATTAAAAATGGCCACAATGCCAATGATGCAATAATGTGGAAAGAGGGTTGGAAAGCTTAAAGTGACTTAAATATAGAAGTTTAGCAAGAAACATAGTGAGACACTATGCTCATTCAAAAATTGGCTTCATGCTTCACAAATATAAGGACTAAAGATGGCATACTTTTATGGTAGAATAATCTTGTAGGAGGTGAATACAATGCACATCTTGGATACACAACAATATTTATAGAAGGTCAAGGGTGTGAGACCAAAAGGTTGTGGTCCAAGGATAGGTGTTTTGACTTCCTCTCAAAGAAAGGTTATTCATGTGGTTGGAATTTTCCAATAAAAACCCTCACTTGGGAAATTTTACTAAAAGAGCAAGGCAAGGAATAAGCTTATGTTCATATGTAAAATAGTCTTGAGACAATATATCATCTTCTAATAGGGGGACACTTTCCAAGGAATTTTGGTAAATGGTGAAATCATGAACATGTGGAAATGGAGTATGGGAACGTGATTTAATGGAAAATGCATCAAAGAATTGGATGGAAGACTATAAATAGTAAGACACAAAGTAGTCTCATTGTTTGTAAGTTGGAAATTGTGGCTAGGTAGGAATGTTACTATATTTCAACATTTTACACTCACACCCATGTTGGTCTAAAAGAAAAAATCAAATATTCTTGTGATGTGTTAAGCAAATTAACAAAAATGAAGGCTTCCAGATAAGTTGATCCAATGGATATTCGTAAGAGTGGAACCATTAGGTTTTTTCAATGAGCATTGAGAGGAACCAAGGGTTATGTGGAGTTGGAGGTTTTCTATTTTTATCAAGAAATCATAAAATCACGTTCACATGCAATTTATCCAAAGGAATAAAAAACTTGGTATAGATTAAGGTAATCTTAATTCTAAAAGGGATTTTTATAGGTAGAGGAAACATTAAGATGCAATTTTTTGGAAACTCCAAACTTTTGATTATGTGCATAAATGAAGAAATATGGAATCAAAACATTGATTAATATCATCTTGTCACCTAGATAAAATAAAAATAAAGCATATTTACCTTAATGTACCTTCATGCAGCACAAAGATATCTTTAGGGAGTGTTAGCCCTACGTAATTTCTAAGATTGGCAAGAACAAACGACAGAGGAAAAACATCAAACCACTTTGGAGTCTGGGACCTAGCCTTCCTGGACTCAGAGAGGGATCTCTCTATCTCTGATTTGAATTTATCTTTAATATCACAAATGCTGACTTTAGGCTAGTTACATTTATGGAGGGTTGTTTGTTTTGATTGATTGTGTGGTTGGACAGATAGAGCTGTGAGACTTAATCCATTGGGCTATGGAGTCAAAAAAATTTGAATTGTGCATCAAATTTTCAAGGGCATTCACAGGGTAAGCTAACTATGCAGATTGAATCTTACTAGCAATGTGAAATGGGAAAGGAGGAGGAGATTAAGGTTCGACATAAGTGCAGAGCAAACCGTCTTTGAATTCTGCAATTAGGTCTCAAAGGAAAACATTAAGATAACAAACACAGACAGAACTAAGGTTCTCTCTTAGTAAATATTAATCTAAATTTTATGTTTTTAAATCAGATAAATTGATGCAATGAAAAGACAGAGGAAAAACATCACCATTAACATAGCTTAAGAATTTTGTCAATGGTCTCTTATTATTGATGCACATCTCAAATAATTACAGTGCTCCAATACTTCTTACAATGCAAGTTTCGGTAGGGTCCAATTTTCCAACCCTTGATAATGAAAATTCAAGCGATATTCAACTAAATACTAAGTTGATTTCTCTTCCTTACTCGGAAACCTTTCATTGATTACAATTTTAGCATAAAATGGACAAGTGTGGCCATGCAAGGCATGATCAGAAATTACTGAAAACAATACCGCCTCTGGAATTAATTTTGGGCAACTCTTCATAGATCTAAACGCTTCAATGGCTCCTCAGAAGATCAAACAGTAAGCTTAGAGGTGGTTGTGATGGTTACGAAGAGGAAACCAATGGGGGCTTTGACTTCAGGCTTTGTTTTGCAAAAAAAATGGTGTTGGGTAATTATATCTGGTGTAGTGTTGGCCACTTTTCATTAATTATTGATGGTGATGATGTGTTCTACTACCTTTTTTTCTACTGCTGTTATGCCACAACAGTTCTTCATGAATACCCCTTTTCCCAGCTCGACCTCCTCAATCTATTTCCTTGATACCGAGACGTTCAGCCTCGCCCCGCCTTTTTCCCCTTGTCAGTTGCTACCCTATTCCTTTTTTGTCATGTTTAACCCTTTTTTAAAACAAAACAGCATAAAAAATCATATACCTAGACCTGAAAATTTTATATTTTAGTTCCAAAGCCGCATCGCATCCGTGTCGGCATCGCACTTTGCATGTTTTACAGTTTAAGTTATGAGAATGTAATCGGCGATCTGATGCGAAGAGGGAGGTGACATGGAGGAAAGGTGGGACCGACCGCATCACATATCGCACATTTTAAAGTTTAGCTATAAGTGGTGAAGGTAAACTCTAAATCCTGCGAAGTACGAATTATAGGGAGGGAGAAGTGACGTGGCAGGTAAGATGGGACCAGACCGCAGCCCGCAGATCACAACTCTTAAGGTTTAATCATAAACGTAGAGGTAAACTCTAAAATATTCAAAGTACGAAGTGCAGGGAGGGTGGAGTGATGTGGCAGGTAAGTTGGGACCAGACCGCATCCTGCAGATCGCAAATCTTAAGTTTATCTTATGAGCACGGGGATTAAATTCTAAAACTTGCGAAGTGCGGGGAGAGCAACCCACCTACATCGCAATCGTAAGTCGGAAATATTCTGCGGTAAGGTGAGGTTTACGATTCAAGTGGCCTGGAGTGGGGGGCGGAGCTACTATGGTGGGGCCAACCACATCTCAAGTTAAAAAAAAATACATTGCGGGTGCTTCAAACGGTAAGTTAAAAAATGTGTAATGTGATATATCGCAAATCGGCGATCTCAGGTTTTAAGCTTTTGTTGTGATGCGAAAAATTATTATCTGCGAAATGCGATGGATGGTGGAGGAGAAGGTGACATGTCAAGGAGGAATAGCCCACTTTAATCGCAATCCGGGAAATTGGAAGCGGAGGTAAAACAATGATATAGCGGTGAAAAAAGGTAAAGTAGAAATATAAAGTGGAAAGGCGAAAAAGGGGAAGGTTAATGTTTTTAAAGGAAAATAAAATGAAAATGGATTTTCATGCGCGTGAATGGGTCCCACTTCATCGCATATCGCCTTTGGAAGGTTATTTCATGAACTTAAAGCCCAAGATTGGTTTTCTAAGGGATCCTAAGGTGGTAGGCGGTATTGTGAAAGGGGGGTGTGAAATAACTGTGAATTGATGCGTCGGAGTAGGGTCAGACTTGAAACTGCCCATTTCAGACCCCCCTTCATGGTTAAAGTTTGAAGGCTGAGGGGGGTGAGAAATGCATCTAAAATTGTCAGATGTGTAAGTGGGGGAACATGGATGGTTAACGCGGATGGATCGGGACATGAGAGTCGAGGGGAAACAATGAAACTTAGGATAAGAGGAATAACCAAGGGGCGGGGTAAAAGGATATGCAATATGGTCGGGGACTTAGGATAAAAACATACCATAAGGTCCCAATCTTGACAAAAATCATCCCTTTTCAGACCATTAGAGCTAAATTTGATCTTTTTCGGTTTGATTATAGGAAAACAATCAAGCAGTTTTTAGGTTTCTTACTTATAGTACGAACTTTGCATCTTTTCCTTTCTTAAATACCCTCTTTTCTTCTTCTTTTGTTTCTCTTCATCTTTCTTTGAAAAATATTTTTTAATATTGAAATTTATGTAAGATATGAAAAAATTGCAAAGAGAGAGTACACAGTCACCTTGTGATATTGTAAATTACAGGACTCTAACAGGGAGCTTAATGTACTAGAAGATTAACTATCCAAAAACGTAGCAGATAGGTATAGTTTTGAAGCTAGTTGAGTAATTTCCAACATATTGGTCACTTTTCATTCTTTCAGGTTTATAGTATTTGAAGTGGAGTGGTGAATATATAATATGATGTAAACTTTGTTTTGAGATGTTGTCATATAACCCAATCTTTTGATATGGCCTTAAGTTGATCATATTTCTTTGCAGTGCATGTAGCATCTTACAATTTCTTATGTTACAAAACATGTACATACAATAATGTCACTTTCCTAATAAGCCAAACACATGCTTAGCTAATGAGGGAGAGATGGGGGGTGGGAGGTGGTATAGGTGGGGGGTGGTAGAGACTTTTCTACTTATCCAAATGCCAGTTATGCACTCATATACACTTCTCCAAACTCAAACTATTAACCCTCAAAAGGTATTTGCAGAGAGAAGGAAATCCCTAGTTATCCTCAAAAGGAGTTTGAGGAGAAGGAGATTCTTATTTTTGAATGTAATAAGGACACAAGGAAAAAATAATATGTCAAACTCTCTCTTTGGTAAGTTAATATCGATATGGATCCTACTTTTGTGGGAAAAATAGTACCAAAGTATTCCAAGAAAACTCTGACATGCATATTTAACAATAGGAAAGACACCAAAAAATCTTTGTAGATATGGGTGGAAAACCATTGGAGTGACTTACTAGGGTATAGTCCCTAGTTTTTTCTTAGTGCTAGGAGCTTCTCTAATTATGTTTTTAGAACCAAAGAAGATAAGGAGTAAATGAATCAAGGAGGGCCCTAATTATTAAGAAATAAAGTATATTTTGAGTTATTTGACTGCACATTTTGATCCCATTGAGGAAACAGTAAGAAGGCTCCTTTTATGCCTCAACCCTTCTTTTCTCCTTGAATTTTTTAATCGATAAAATTTTGAAATGAACGATGAAAAAAAAATTATAATATTGAAGTTAAATGATTAATTTGGGATGATGACATACACAAGTGGAAAACATGTGTATGAAGATGGATTTAGAAAAGATCCTCCTAAATCTGTTTACATTACTTGTAGTAAATAATGATCTTGATTAGATTTTCAATTGCATAAAGGCTCCCTTTCATTGAAATTAAATTAAATCCAATGGATACTTTAAATTCACGTGGCAATCTCACCATCTCAATTTTGGGGGATAGGATTAGCAAAACCCTTAGAAAGGGATAGAGGAGCTAAAATACCTCATAAGGGAAACACGAGGGATTTTCTCTTTAGTCCTAGGCAGGGCATGTATGCCATAGCAAGGGAACTGGTTGATTAGGAAGATAAGATTAATACTATCACATTTTATTTGGAATCATAACCACATTAGGGAGAGGTAGGCTAGTGGATCGATACTAGCAATGAGTTGGGAGATCGAAAGAGAACAATGAAGGAAATCAAAGAAAAACAATTGAAGAATCAAGGATCAAGTGGAGGCCTTTCACATGAAGAGGGGTGTACAAAAATTGGTGACGATGAGGGGCCAAAAATAGAGCCCCGAATAGGAAATATACTACTAGATCAAATTCCACCTCTAAAGGATTTGATTCATTACGTCCTCTTCCTCAATGTGTATATCAAACACATGTATAATGTGGTTCCATGCTAGTTATGCGAATGTGATTTAAAATTTGTAGGGATATTTTAAAGGCAAGTCAATGAGTGCAAAGTGTTAAGTAGTTGATTCTCAAAGGAACCATTAGAGCATAAAAATCCTAAAAAATGGGTGCAAAGATGTTAATTATTTCCACAATATTAGGGGTTGGAGTCATCCTAATAGAGAATCACTAAGGAGATATGTTGATAAGAAAAAACCTAATTTGATCCTTTTGCGAGAGACAACAGTTGAAGATAAGATATGTATCAATTTTACTCCAAATTTTTGCCTATATAGGATTTAAGAACCATTGGTTCACAAGGACATTCTAACATACTAGTAGGAGATTAGAGTCATTATTTTAGTGTTGTAGTTGTTTCTTGTTTTATTCCTCCGTTATAGTCTCCTTAATATCAAACGAATTGATCCGTGTTGCACCTGACCTAGAGGCTTTTTGACTGCGCAGCGCCTGGGCCTTCCGCCGCTGCCATGGCCCTCCTAGAGCCTGATCTGGGCAAGTCTTATTCCAACAACGCTTCTAATTCTTCCCATCATCCCTAGCCAGATGAGGCCACTTCTGTTTTTTCCTCTTTAATCGCATCAATGGGTCCTCAGAGAAATTGTCCAACAATCACCAAGTTTGTCAAAAAACTTAATGAAATCCAAGAGATCAACCTGCCTCCCAATCTACCTTGTAGAGTAGCTCTATCTTTGTTTGAAAAAGGAATTTTCGGGCATTTTTTTGGCCTATGGCCTTCCCCCAAAACTATCCAAAAATGGGTGGAACAAAACTGGGCCCAAATTAATCAGGGCAAGATCTCCATTTGATTATGTGGCAGAGGATATTTTACTTTCCACTTCGAATCCAAGGATGACCGAGACTTAACCTTCAGAAGCAGCCCTTATTTTATGGATACTAGAGGATTATATTTAAATAGATGGAAGCTGGACTTCGATCCGGAACTAGATGTCCCTAACGCAGTTTCGATTTGGGTCAAGCTTTCGCATCTCCTCCTGCACTGCTGGGGAGATGATTCCATAAGATCAATAGGAAATGCAGTCGGAAAAGATATCAACAGAAGTGAACCAAAAGACAATATGCAAGCATGCACAAGAATCTGTGTTGAAGTTGATCTAGGAGGACTCTCAGAAGCCATCAAGCAGAAAGTTGACAACTGGACACACATTTGGCAGCTGGACTACGAGAAAATACCTTTCAAGTGCAAGGTATGTCACGAATATGGGAGTTTTGCTAATAGATGTAACAAAAAAGATGATAATGACAGGAAAACTGAAGAAAACCAAGATAAAAAAAAATGGGAACAAGTGAAAAAAAAATATTGCAAACAAAACCCAGCTCATCCCTCCCCCCCCCCACCCTTCTGGCCCTCCCTCCCCTTCTCACAGATCCAATGTCCATCCTTCCCCTCCCTTCCTCGAATCCTCTCCCTTTCTGGGTTCAAACCCTTTTGAGCCTCTTTCCATTCCTTCATATCCCCGCAATCCCTCCCTCTCCCTTCCCCTCATCCCTCAAAATATCTCTAACCTCTCCTCTCCTCCCCCTAGCTCCTCTCCCCCTTTGGGTATTTTCCATTCTGATCCCACCCTCTTGGAGGCCCCCCCCCTCCTCTCTAGCACTCTCCCTCCCTCTTCTAAACGGATCCTAACAAGAAAACAATCAAAGGAGTCCTTAATATATATTGATTACTCCAAGAAAGTAGGAAGGAAGTCAAATAAAGAACTAAGAGATGAGGCAGCAGTGAAGGATCTCACCCTAGGAACACAACAACCAATGGAGAGCTACCTTGATAAATTCAACAAGAACAAAGAAAAAACCCATCAGATCCACAGAGGGAAAGGTATCTCATCCTCAATCCCCAAAAAATAATGATAATAGTCTCTTGGAATTACAGGGTATTAGGTCATCCCTCCAAATAAAATATCATTAAATATCTCATCAACAATGAAAAACCAGACATCATCCTGATCCAAGAGACAAAAATCAGCATTCAAGAGATGGAGAGTATCATAACAAAAATTTAAAAAACTATGAAGGAATAGCTATGTCAGCCAATGGTGCATCCAGAGGGATTTGCACTCTCTAGCATAAAAGAAAGTGGAAAATGTAGAATCCAAAAATGGTAGCTCACTGGATTAAAACAAATCTGAAAAGTACAATCTTGGAAAAGCAAATCAGCATATACAACATTTACTCCCCAAACCACTACAGAGATAAGGAAATCTATTGGAAAACCTTAAAAGAAACAGCTATGACAGATCAATAAGAAAATCTAATCCTTGGAGGAGACTTAAATATAATTCTTAAAGCAGAAGAAAAAAGAGGTGGAATCTTTCAGCCAGATCCATCCAGGGAAACTCTCGAAGAGATCATAGAGAAATGCAACCTTTTGGAAATCCTTCACAAAAATGGGAAATTCACTTGGGATAATAAGAGAGTGGGTAAGGCCAACATCAAAGAAAGGTTGGACAGAATCCTCATTAGGGACAGCATGGTGGCCAACTTTAGAAAATTCTCTTCCAAGATCCTCCCTTCAGCAGCTTTAGACCAAAAACCTGTATCTATATTTGATCTTGGCTCAATAGAAAATTACGGGACCCTTCCCTTCCAGTATAATCAGATATGGAGCAGCCATGAAGAGGTAAAGCAAGAAGTTGCAAGAATATGGAAACAGAAAATCAATGGATCTCCCAGTCGCATATGGGAAACGAAGCTAAAGAGCATCAAAGCAAGACTGAAAGATTGGGAAAAAACAATTTATAAGGAACCACAGAAAGAAAAAAGAAGAACTACAACAAGAGCTAGCAAAAATACAGGAGAATATGGAAAACATGGATAATACAACAGAAAATCAGATCAAGGAGAACGAGATACATTGGAAAATATAAAAAATTAATAGGCAAGAGGAGGAAACCTGGAGTCTAAGATCTAGACAACTCTAGATCCAAGTAGGGGATAAGAATACTACCTTCTTCCATAATTCAGCCAAAACTAGAGTGATAAAGAATAATATAGAAAAAGTTATCAGAGAAGGATGACTTGAGATAAATGGTCATGAAGATATCAAAAAAAAAAAAAAAATTGGCATTACAAAACTCTTCTAACAGTTGTGGACAGCCATGAAAATACAGAGGAGTTTTTAATGCATATTCCAAAAATAATTGATGAGGAAACAAGTAAAGATCTCTCCACAGAAGAAAAAAAAAAAAAAAAAAGTTATGTCAGCAGTATGGAACCTCAACCCAAAAAAGGCTCCAGGCCCGGATGGCTTCCCCATCTCCTTCTATCGCACCTTCTTGAAAATAATAAAGAAGGATTTGTTAAAAATGATAAGATATGTCATCAAAAAGAAAAAATGGGAGGATTCACAAATTCCACTTTTCTTTCCCTCATTCCAAAATACCCCTGCCCCTCATCCCTTAACAGATTCCAGCCCATTTCCCTATGCAATTCTTCCTACAAAATCATTTCTAAAATTTTGGCAGGAAGACTTAAGCCTCTCCTCCATTCTCTCATCTATGAAAACCAAGGAGGTTTTGTCCCAAATCATCAAATAGTTGACAATATCATTCTTTCCAAAGAGGCCCTCCACTCAAGCTTTTCTCACAATGAACAGGGCTTCATTTTAAAAATGGACATGGCCAATGCTTTTGATAGAGTTAATATGTCCTACCTCTCTATTGTCCTTAAAATATTTGGCTTCTCTGATGATTTTATAGACACTATTAAGGCCTGCACCAATGGCCCCTGGATTGCCCCTCTTGTAAATGGAAGACCATGTAACTATTTTCAGAGCTCAAGAGGGCTTAGGCAGGGTTGCCCCCTGTCTCCTTTCCTCTACATCCTCATGGTTGATTCATTAAGTAGAAAGTTGGAACATTTTCGTAGAAACTCCTCTTTGACTGGCTTGACTATAAGCAGGGGAGCCAAAAGCATCAACCACTCTTTGTTTTTTCATGACACCCTTCTCATGGGAGGAGCCTCCTGTATTGTTGCTAGAAGATTTAAATCAGTTTTGGACATTTCATGAATATTTCAGAAGGGCTCGTAAACAATGGAAAAAGTTATATATATGGCTGGAACAACCCCCCCCCCTCCCAAGAACTCTTCAAATAATGCCTCAAATTATGGAAATTCCATTCCAAACAAAATGGACCCATTTTCAATATCTCGGGCTTCCCATCACCAAGAAAAAATTAAATATTGAGATCTAGAATAAGTATGCGTAAAAGATTAAAATCAAGCTTCACTCTTGGGGAATGATCTGGTTAAATCAGGTGGGAAGATTCATTCTCATTAAATCAATCCTTTCAACTCTTGCCCTATATCAATTCACTCTAATAGCAGCTCCAGCTAGCATCCATAAGAAATTGAAATCATAATCAAAGGCTTCTTAAGGAAATGAGGCAAAACTAAAACAAAAAAATTTAGCCTTGTCAATTGGAAACATGTCACTGCCCACTACAAGAATGGAGGACTATCGATCAGAACCCCCGAGCTTATGAATTTGGCCCTCGAGACTAAGATTGCTTGGAGATTTCTTACTGAAGAAAGATGTTGGTGGAAACATGCCTTAGAAGCAAAATATATTAACGCTCCAAAGATCACATTCTTGGAACTAAATCCTCCTATAAGACCATGTTCCCGAATCTGGAAACTAATCTCCAATGCAATTCTGTTGATAAGAAACAACATCTCCACAAGGCCTGGAAATGGGGAAAAAATCAATTTATGGACTCATAGGATCACGGGGAATCCTCCCTTGGGCAGCATTCCTGAAATCCATGGCCTAAAGATATGGATGACAATGGAAGGCTACACAAAGCTGGGGGAATCTCTAAATGGGAGGAAGATTGCATTTGGAAGCAGTGGGAAAGACCCAACTTGCCAATCGATCTCATGGAGCAGTGGACCTCCATGATCTCTCGGCTGATTGGAGCTACCCTCTTAGTCCAGAATACTCACAATGCTCATTTCTGGATCCCTACAGGTGGAGAATACACAGTCAAGTCGGGCTATGTCACGTTTCAAGATCAGCAGAGGCAACAAGATTAGTAGTATTGGAAATGTGCCTGGAAAGTGGAAACTCTCCCTAATATTAAAATATTTTTCTGAACTCTTCTCCATAGCAAAACTCTCACTATTGAAATTCTAAAGAAAAAAAAAAGAGGCATTCATGGACCTTCTCAATGTCCTCTTTTCTTATAGGAGGAAGAAAGTATTCAACATATTTTTTTAGACTTCTCTTTCTCCAGGGAATGTTGGATGAGAATAGTGTCCCCAATTGAAGCAAAATTGAACTACAATACCTCTCTTAACCAATTTCTAATCAATTGGAAGCACAGTTATCTCTACTCTCTAAAAATAAAAGTCACTCTACAAATATTATGGTTCAACATTCCCTCCTTCCTTTGCTGGCAGATCTGGCTTACAAGGAATGGAAAGGTGTTTAAAAACAAAAATCCAACTATAGATAGAGTGATATCAAAGAACTGGGGCCAAATTAGTGAGTTCCTATCAGCGAAAGGGATCACTGGAATTGACATGAATCAACTTCAGATTGAAGAAAAAAGTTGGATTAGGTTCGCCTACAACAATATTTCTATCAAAAAAATGACGAAAACCACAAAGGAACAACCAAAATGGAAAGGTAGAAAATAGGAAGAAGACTTCCAAAACTGGATCAAATCTCTCAACAGGCCTTGCCTTTTCTTTGACGGAGCTTCAAAAATAAATCTAGGCAAAACAGGAGTAGGTGGAGTTATATTATACAGGGATAATTCTAAACACATCCAGTTCAATTGGGGCATGGGCACAATGACCAACAACAAAGCAGAAGCATATGGACTCCTTTTGGGTATAAAAATTTCAAAAGACAGAGACATGCGTAATCCAATTATTTTAGGGGACTCTTCAATCATCATCCATGCAATGGTCAGTGGCAACAGGCCAAATAATGCAGCTCTTCATCAAATTTTCAGCAGAGTGGAACAATACGCAACTTGGGTAGGGGAGATTGAGTATCACCACATCCTTAGAAAAAACAACAAATTGGCATACTTTCAGGAAAACAATTTTTTTAGCAGAGACACTGGACAAGCAAGCATCGATGGTCTTATCACAATGATTCCCATCCCGTGATGCCTCAGCTCATGCTTCTCTCCATTTTTTTATTTTCGCTCTCTTAAAGGATAGAACCTCCTAATCACTAATCTGACACAATTATTTGAGCGTACTTCTATGAAAATCCACAAAATCAGAAATGGATCCTATCAAATCCTCTTAGGATCTCCTGCAGCATCTCCCAGCAATTTCTCTCTCAGAAACTTATTCACTTTCCTATGAATTTTCTGTGTATGGGCACTCTTCATCTTATCTATTCTCCCCTCATCTCTCTTATCCCTCCACCTGCGCCTTTCGATTCGTCCCCCTGCCTGCATTTTCTTACATTTGGCCAACCTTATGTCCTACTCCACGATCCCAATCCTCCCCTCATTCTATGTGGATTACCTCCAATCTTATTTCGCATCTCTCTCATATTCCCTGCTTGCCCCATCCTTAGCTGCAGCTCTCTTCCTTTCCCGATTTGGGAAAACAAACCTTGCCCCCTATCCCATCTCATTCATCGCTGCCTTTGTTCCATTTTCTACAGCATTCTTCACTCTTCTCATCTCCCTTCTCCACCTCCCGCTCCATCCTCTAATATCTTCTTATGGGCACTAAATATTTTGTCTCAAAGGCTCTATCTTCTTCCAACAGAGGCTTCGACTGTATTCTTCAAAGTTGTGACCTTTGCGCTTCATAATAAAGGCAGCAGAGACTTCTCTACCCCTTATCATAATAACATGGACTCCACCAATGAGAAGAGCCATCCTTGCGCCTTCTACAAGTCCCACAAAGTATTAATTTAGCAGTTGAAGAATCAAATGACTCAGAACATGATTCATACCAAAGAATAAATAGTGTTCCTTCATCGGCAATGGTCTTCAAACAGCAAGGACCTGATGGATGTCAAAAACAATTGTACCCATCTGGAAGGAACTATTGTCTATCTTCAAGGCCTTCTCACTAAAAAGTCTGAGCACGACTCTAACTCCCTAGACCAAGGAAGTGGTCACGGGGAGAGTGAAAATACTCTCAATAAGTGAATCACCTCCACCTTTTGGTTCTCACAGCTCAATTCAATCCTGAATAGGATTTAGTATAGTTTATCATGAAAACAAAATGTATTTTTTTGCTTAATCAGTTTGTTAATATTTACAGTCTAAATGCAATAGCCTCTATAGTTGAAAGACATGTAAGAAGCAGCAGCAGTTGCAATGTAACAACATATAATCACTCCCAGCAATCGGACCTATTTTGTAAGATGAGAGGAGTGAGCGTGTACTAAGGAAGATCCTCTTCCTCCCTTTTCTGATAAATATATCATATCCAAATTTGTAGGAAAAAAATATCAAAGGAATTGAACAAGAGTTTTTTTTTTTTTAATGTATATGGGCCTTCCTCTAATATGAAGAACTCGCGAGAATATTTTGAGAGGAAGAGGGTGATGGCCTATCCAAATTTTTTGTTGGCTAGCAACTTGAACTTGGGTTTGACTTAGTGAGAGTTTTAGGGGGAGTATGTAAAGAATAATCCATTGGCTTGTTATTTCTCTTACTTTTTTGAAATCCATCATATGGCATATATAGAATTAAACTACATATATAAACAATAAAGTAGGGTCCCATACCAAAATAAAATGTCTAAATATTTTTTTTACTAAGACTGGAATTTAGTTTCCATGATTGTTATATATATTATGTTTTTAGCCTTGAAGGGTCCAACCAATTTCTATCATTCTAGAGATTAAACATAGAAATTAAATACCACCTACCCTCTTTAATTTTAACCATAACTTGATCCAATATTATGAATTCTAAAACTTGGTGAAGTCTAATTGGGTTCATTATAATGTAACATTATTATACATGGCTATAAAAAAATTTAAAATAATTTGAAGAAAGATCAAGATGTCAACAAAATAATCGGTGAATAGTGTTTTCAAAAATTTATAAGTCGAGTTGGAGGACATGGAAAAGAACTTAGAGTGGATGCCTTGCTTTCTCTTCACATGGATTGAAAGGACGTAGAGGAGCACTAGATATTTTTAGTTTTGGGAAAAAGCTGGGGGTTGGGGGCACAAAAGAGTATATCCATCAGGTTACATGAAGGAGATGAGAAAGTTGTTTTCTTCCACTTACAAGCTATTCAAAGGTGGATTCAAGGTACTATATGGAAAATGAAGGATACTCTTGGCAAGGAATGCACATATTTTAAGGAGAATTCAAAGGAAGCTAGTTGCATCTTATCCATTAAATCTTTTTTTAGAATAATGGTCCTATTTATCATAATGAATCTTGTTTTTAACTAGTGACTATGAATGAAGTTAGATTCTCAAGATCCTAATTTTAGGTTGAAATGACCACTAGACTTTATGGGTGTCCCAGTTAATTCTATAATATTTTCCTTGATTTGATTGAGGATGATCTATTAAGACTGGTATAATGGTTTAAAGTAAGTGGGAAGGTGTCAGGTACCAGTAATTCCACCTCCATAGAAAATATCCTAAGAAATTTTAACTCTGATAGGTGTCATCATTCGTACCAATCTCTGTCAATAAGGTTCTTTACAAATTAATCACAACCAATGTTATTCCTAGGACATTTCAACTAATTATATCCAATGGAGTTTTAGAAGATAAATCTAGTTTCCTCTCCAAGAGAGAGATATCTAATGTAATTGGATTAACTCAATAATTCCTCCACACCATAAAAATTCAAAATTTATTTTTGAAATACCCACGAAGCATAGAATAGACGGTGTCAGGGTGCTCTGTTAAGACACTCCATGGTGAAAAAGGTCACCCATCTGAAACTTTGCGAGAAAAAAATCTAGTCATGTTAAGGATGGGTGTGGCTCAGACCAGCTGTGATCCTCGGTTGATTTTCACGGCATAGATTCCCCTGGGTTGTGGCTACTCAAGCCATAGGTTATGAATTCCATTCACCTCCAGACTCACATTATCTCTCCAAAAAAAAAAATTGTAAAATTAAATATCTCAAAATCCTTTACAAACTAAACTGATTATGTATAATATTATTAAAGTTGCATATTTTTTTCACTTTTATTTTATCAATTAGAGGGTTGTCACTCATCGATTCTCTTTGTGGATAGCATTTTCATATTTGGTAATAACACCGATATAGAATAAAATTCCTTGTGAAGAGTGCCAATAGGAGGTTAATTGGTTATGGGCTTATGTTTGCCTCTACGTGAGGGTGTATTCTTCCATGAAAAATTGATGACAAGTGATCTAAATTGGATCAATATATTGTTTTCCATCCATATTGATGCTTTCAGAGTGGAAAAAGTGGATGAATCAACTATCACGGCCATTTTTACCAGTGGTACCCAGTTTGGAAAATTGGGGTCTAGAAGCTTCCAAGAGCATTTTGAGGCATCAAACGAAATTTTTTGGGGGTCAAACGTTTCCTCTTTAGCACAACATCTTTTTCCCTATTATACAAGTAGATACTTTCCAATGATGGAATAATCACATCAATCGGAGTCCGTGTGTGAAAGTTATGCCGCTAGAAGTTGACCTTCCCGTTTTCACCACCATAATTTGAGAGGATACCATGTCAGCCCCATAATTAATGTAAAAGTGGATAGCCACATGATTATGACGTGGAATAATCTAGAAGAGTCTATATTGTAACTCTGGTTAAGAGTTGAGGTAGTAAAACCTAACCACTAGTAGGTTATCAGGTTGTGTTGTAATCAGGCCGCTAAGAGGAAAAGGGGTTCCACTCTTTCAAGTGAATTTGTTCCATAGATGAGAAAAATAGTCGAGAGGGATGGGAGATAGAGCACACAGAGAGGATTTGTTCATTTTAGTAGGTCACATGCCATACTTCTTTATACTCGTAGACATCTTTTATTTAGATAAAGAGAGTAGAGCATCCTCACCTTCCAGCTGAGTTTTTTCTACCAAGAGGGTTGTGCACATCATATCTTGTGTCAAATATGTGTGTGAGATTTTAATTCATTGTTATCTATTTTCTGCATATTTTTAATTCACATGCATATGCTATTAACAGTAATCTACAGACTTGTTTAAAATAAAGAAAAAAAAAGTTGTAATCTACATAACTATAAATCTAAAGATAAATAAAATTGCAATAGTGTAGATTCTGGATTGTTAAGTATATTTTATCAGATATATTGTGACGAACTATCAAGGGGAATATCCATGGAAATTTATGAATCAACAAGGATTTTTTTGGTGTTTGTAGTACTATATTGAATTTCAAAGAAATTTTATAAATTGTGAACCTATGAGTTGATTGTGTCCCCATTTATGGTTGTATCAATGATGGAAAACAATGTGTTTGGCTCAAAAGGTTATTAGACAATGGTCTCATTATGGGAATATTGGTTTATGGTTGAAGCCAGTGTCGCAAACTTCCCTAAAGGGTTTGTTGTGGGGCCAATATTGTGTGGTGATGAAAAACATATTTTCACAACTTATACAACTCTAGCTTGAAACCCATATTGTTATTAGACATGGTTTCATTATTTAATAGCAGGGGTTTACATCAAGACATGTTGTTTACCCTTAATTTGATTGATTTGGATTTGAAAAATGTTGGGATCATAGAAGTTTTTATATTCTTTGGAAGAGTTTAAAGGAGCCATGACACATAAGAAAATAATGCAAGATGTTAATTTGAAGTGAAAAAAGTAAATATTCTATGATTTATAAGTGCAACGATTTCCAAATGGTGAAAAATCACAAATGCTTGATAAAAAAACAAACATGCTGGATAACAAACTAATATTTTGATAATCATGAATGTGACATGTGATTATGAAAGGAAAAACGCATAATTAAATTGCAAACATAATGGTAAAAACATGGAGGGAATTCTAAGAAAATATAAGCCTCTTAGGGGAGAGATGTCTAATATTGTGTAGGGACCAGTAGTTGTTATAGTATCGGTCCCCCCAAGCCACCAGAAATTGAGAGATGTGTAACCAATATTTAAACAAAAATATATAACATTAAGTGCAAATATCTTTTAATTTATGTCCAAATTTTCCCAAAATACAGGCTGGGCTGACAACTGTCCATAAATAGTCTTTTAAATACCAAGAGTACAAAACATCTTGTCCCAAATATAAAACAAATAAAACTATAAATCCTTCCAAATTGTTCTATTCCAGAAGTACAAAGTACACATCACTTCAACCCCCACTGAACTGAATTAAAGCTATGTGTCCTAAATTCACATTCATACCTACGCATATAAATAGTTGATTTATGTCAGCCATAATTGTTGCGTTATTCAACAATCCAACCCACTGTGTTCAATAAATGACACCCAACCCATTAAATTTCCCATTAAAACAGATCATATCAAAGCACATGGATCTACCTAACAAATTCCCAACCATTGGATCACATCCAAACCAATCCAAATCACACATTCAAAATTGATAGATTGCAGTCCATGTCCATATTTGCTACCAATCAAATTCAAGTGCAAAAAACTATAAAAGAAGTTCAACCCTTGTTGAAGTTGCATTTGTGACATTCAAACTATTCACCGACCCTCGAGATATACCATCACAAAACATTTCACAGTATATTCGGGTTATTTATTTCAGTTTTTGCATAATTTAATTAGGGTAATTATCACATTTTTGTTTTCACTTTTGAATAATGGTGGATATTTGTCCAAAATGATTGAATCTTACCAATATTTATTTCAAATTTACATATTGATTGATCTTTGTTCTAAGTCATTTCCGCTTACTTCTCTTATTGTTCTTAATGTTCATTGAATTTAAAAAGAGCACATAGATCAACAAGTGTTTTAAAGTATCTAGAGAGAGCAGTCAACATCGATCTCCTATTACTACTATAAACAAATGAATGACCACTGTCAACAACCGAATCAAAAATTTCACTTCAAGTTTCAAACCTCAACATACTATTAACATTATGTCGCATTATTATTGATATATTTCTTGCCAATACCATTGAATTTCATTTTGATCAATACCATTTGCAAAGGATCCTTCCTAAAGAACATAAATATGATATATCTCATGGAGTGGTAGATGTTACTTTGTGAACCACGTAATTAAAACAAATTCTCACCACAGCTAACTATCGACTTGCAACAAGGAACCATACTACACAACTGTAATCTGGAATATTTACCGGGATGTAGTGTATAATCTTCTAATAGGGTTACCAACTGGTTATATCTTTCAGAATATTTCAAGGTTCTAAAATCATCATATATTTTAAACTTGTTCTGATATAAGTAGATAAAGTGGTTGCATTCTAAAATTTATCTCATTTAGATTTTTCTTTGTCTAGTTCTAAATTTCTTTACATTTATACATGTTAGGTTGTGTTGGTGGAAACTACTCTCAGACCCCATGTTTTCTACTACGATACTTTTGCAAGAACATAAATTTTGGAAAACTCCTTAGAAATATTTCCTAGCCACCCATTTTCTTATGTTGTGCATTGGAAATATTTCTTTACCGTGTTTAGAAAAATGAATAAAGAGGATTGTTCCAAAATTAGTTTTAAGATTTGTTCCAAATCTTGCAAAATAACTGTACAAAAGGTGATATTATCCTTTACAAACGGTGTCCAAAATTGTCTTCTTGTATAAAGCTTGAAAAATACACCTCAAAAAAGACCAGCTTTACAAAACATGAGAATACCTCAAGTTAATAAAGGGCATTCCTACTCATTGTTTTCTTCAACACCTGAACTAATAGACATTTTGATTTTGAAGGTTGTTGACTGCGAGATCCTAGATAAATTTGAAACTTGTTGATGCATAATACAAAACTCAACATTTTAAGTTTTCAATATGTCTCTTTTGTTGCATCAAAGTTTCCATTATAATTGCAAGCCCACTCCTATTATTTTCTTCTTGAGCATGATTTTCTCTTGTTGTAGTGAAAATTGAGGTCATGTTATCTGCCAAAAAAGCCTTGTTGAACAGCACGACTAATGTCGATGATATCATAAATGGTGCATCGCCCTAGATGGTTATGGTTTTCCATGCATTCCAATCTCTAAAGAAAACTACCAAGAATCCCCTAATTCAATTCATCCTCTATATTATCCTCAGTGAATCACACTTCCACCACTAATTTGAAACCAGAGAACATAGAGAAAAAATTGCGAAATTGACAGAGTTACTCGCCTTTTTAGCTATCAAATTTGTGAAATACTCGAAGAATTAATTGAACATGGATTGGGGAGAGATGCTTCCAAAATTACAACCTTTGAGGATATAACACTAGAAATGAAATGAGGGTGTCTATAGCTTGGGGTTACAATAAAACTGAATTGATAGAGGTGCTCTGCATAAAGTTTGAATTGTGTAATCGTATAGAGGTTGTAATATCTTTCGAATTCTAGCCTTACATATTAAATTCAATGGGCCAATTAGCTTGTTCATATGATGGAATTTGTAACTTTGGATTAGGGATTAAAAAAAAAAACAACTGGGGAGAAGGATACCCCCCTTTTATCCTCAATGTTCCACAACCCAAGCATGAGGCTTTATTGGCCAAACACTTAGCTTGATTGATTCCTTTCTCTATGACTTGGAAAAGCGTATGGATTCAAAGTGGTTGGCTACTTCCTAGATTCATCAAGTGAGCCTTTTTAGATTTCCATTAGACAAAGAAGATTAGTGCATGAGTCTAATGATTATTGCTAAATATCCAATGGAAACTAACTCTCTTATCTACCATGGATCAAGAACCTTTAGCCCTTTATATAAAACAAATGCATATGTCTGATTATTGGTTGCCTTATGTGGTCCCCATTCAAAACAAACTTTTTGAAAATGATCCTCCTACACCTACCACCCTAGGATTTCCTTTTGAGGCCCCATCCTAAAACATACAAAATTTTCTATGAGAGAGTTTCTAACCTTGGAACACCTCATCTTCCACCTCTAGATGAATTTTCCAATTCTACCACTATCTAGGTTTTGAGTTGATGATTTTAGGCTAAGAGGCATGTACATAATTGTAGGCCCAACCTGGTTTCAGTTTTAGGAATCACATTAGTTTAATTCCCAACCCAACATACATTTATGTTGTTGTTTTTAAACATGAATATTTGGTATAGCATGAAACACAACCCTTCCCACAATAGGAGAATCCCTAACCATTAGAAAGAAATTGATCGATTTTTTTAAAGGAAATTAGCAGCTCAATAAAACCTTTACGAAGGAAACCCTAGAGATTCCTTCATGCCTGGAGAGTGTTATCTATAAGAATAACAATATTGGGAAACTCATAACCATTCCCACAATAGGAGAATCACTAACCATTACTAAGGCAAGCCTAGAGATTCTATTGAGCTGCTAAATTCCTTTAGCAAGGCAAGCCTACAGCTTCCTTCATTCTTGGAGATTATTATCTATAGAAATAACAATATTGTAAAACTAAGAACCATTCCCACAATACGAGAATCACTAAGAACTAAAA
Organism: Pinus albicaulis; assembly: GCA_034641835.2. Classification (NCBI taxonomy): domain Eukaryota; kingdom Viridiplantae; phylum Streptophyta; class Pinopsida; order Pinales; family Pinaceae; genus Pinus; species Pinus albicaulis. The sequence continues at coordinate 792,910,866 of CM076573.1, read as the reverse complement.
ATAAATTTATTGGTTGAGTTTTATGTTGGTAAAGTTAGTTTTCATGGACATGAGGTTGAACAATTCAGGTCATAAAAAAAATTATAAAAAATAACTAGACTAGATCAACATCTTAACCAGAAAATTAACCAGGTGTCACTTGTTTTATTTGAAATTCCTCCAACGTCTATATCATTTTATTATTACACAAAACATTTTATCCAAAGCATGTATTGATATAATTGAAGACATACGACCAATTCTAGTTCAATTTCAACACACTGGCAGTAATTTTCCAAGTGCAAATACATGCATGGTATTTTAAGTGGAAAAAAAAAGTTATCAAAAAAAAATTATTGATATAGTTGAATACATACTGTAGGTTTTAACCCTGTACAGAAAATTATGTGCAAAATAATTCTTAAAGACAAAAAATAAAAAATAGCAATAGCATAAAACATAAAACAGATATACACAGAGATTTTCCCCTGGATCCAAAATCGGGACTACCAGCTTGATTTTTCATTCATTCATTTTAGTGTTAAAACACATATATATACATGTCTAAGCATTCATAAACCCAAATCCATTAACCCTAGATTAGAACATAATCGTAGTTCCCTTGAATGGTTCTACAAAATACCAGGGGCCGAAAACCATCATGCCCCAAAACCATATGCAAACCCATGCACAAAACCATAGGCGAGTCCGCCCACCGAAAATAAGGAAAATAAAAATTACCAGGGGGCTACCCACCCCCGCTGCGCCCGACGCAATGTACAGGGGGGGCTATCGCCCACCTCCCCCCCACCCCCGCGCATGCGACTGATCGTGGAAATAATATAACACATACAACAAATTCCTTTTGTAGATTTGATTTTTCAAGGACACTATCAAAAAGTCATATCTATGAAAATTTGTTAAGTTGCTACTATTTTTTATTGTGAATTGTTGTTATTATAATCCATGTTATTGCAAACTCTTTATTGAAATTTTCTAGAAATTCTAAATAAACTAACATGTTTTTAATTTCCTGTAGGAAATAAAAAATACTAATAGCCTGTAGGAAAGAAGAATTTCAATTATTGTTAACTAAATGCATGCAATAAATCTGCAAGTAGATACATCTATGGAAAGAGTTAGTTATGTTGCTCGTACAAGGAGAAGTGGCAAGTGAGTGACCAGGGGTGGCCAGCTATAATACCCTTCATCAGATGAGGACAGGACAAGTGATGTGAATGTCAACAATGCTCCCAGCAATGTTGTTGAGGATGAACATGCGGTAAAGTTGATGTTGTCTCGCCATCAACCACAGAGCCTCCATGAACCATAATCCAAGGGGAAAGTTCAACTAAGAATATCAACGCTATAAAAGGTTGGAAAAAAAATACATGTTAGTTGCAATTGATGACGTAGAGTTTAATGGATATTCAGTTTGGGCATCTGCAAAAAAACATGGTATTCATCCATCATCAATACATTATTGGATAAATAGGCTCGCCCTTACAAAAAGTAGAGGGCCTCTCACAGTTATGACTGAAGAGGAGGAGGCCAAGGTGGTTGAGCATTGTAAGGAGATGGCCCAATTGGGACATGGACTAGAGTTGATACAAGTCAAATACACAGTTTCTAAAATATGTCAAGGGAGGCCAAATCCATTCAAAAATGGGTTTACTGGTAAATCATGGTGGTTTAGGTTTAAAAAAAGGCATCCAAACCTTGTATTGTGTACAATTGAGGGCCTTGACAGAGACAAAGCTTTAAATATATGCCTTGCAATTGTGTTTAAGTTCTATGAAAAGCTTTCTAGTGCATACAATAAGCATTATTATGTTGTAGACCATATATGGAATTGTGGCAAAACAGGGTTATAGGCAGGAAGGAATTGTGGCATGTGGGTAATTTCCAAGAGAGGGAGCCGAAATGTACCAAATATTTTTCCTAAGAGGAGGGAGTAGATAACTATTATATGTTGTGTCAATTCAATTGGTGCTTCAATCCCATGCTTTTATCTATTCAAAGGTAAATATGAACTGAAAAACTATATACAAAATTGTGAACCAGGTGCATGCATGGATGACTAAGGAAGTTTTTTTTAATTGGCTTTTTCACTATGTTGCATCTATACCAGGTGGTATCTCACCCTATAAAAAACACTTGTTGATTTTAGATGGTCATGGAAGCCACATTGTTGTGCAAATAATTGAGGAGGAAAACAATTTGGGCATCGACTTGTTAACATTGCCTGCTCATACCACTCGCAGATTACAACCCCTTGATGTCAGTGTGTTTAGCCCTTTCAATAAATATTTCAGGCCATAGTGAGTTTCATGGATGGAAAATAATCCATGAGTTGATGTGAAAAGTTTTGAGATAGTAGAGCTTGGAAGTAAAGCCTTTAAAAGGGCTCTCACAACATCAAATATCAAGGTTGGATTTAGGAGGACTAGAATATGGCCATTGAACTATGATGCTCTTATGATACTGGTTGTAGCCATGTGTTTCATGTAAATGGTCAAGAATAAGGGCATGCCCAAGCATATGTTGAAATGCAAGAAGAAGTGGATGAACAGGAAGATGCAGTTGTAGATGATACTGTAATTTCTCTCTCAAAGACACTTATATGGTGATGATGATGAAAATTTAAGTGAAACACAATAAAATCATGAACCAAATGACAATAACGTGGAGTTTGTTCTACCAATTGGAGCCCATGGAGCTTCAGTCATTGATATTCTTAATGACTTTGTTGATCACGCAACTAGCAATTATAATGTGGTTGAAAAATACATTGTTGATATTGCACAAAGAAGCAACAATGACCAATTGACATTCCCAAGCCAAGTTACCCCAACATCATGGTTGTAAGAAGCCATGATGAATATAAACAAACATGGTGTCTCAAGAACCAATAAATAAATTATGAACATGCCTTCACAACCAACAGAATTGAATAATGAAATTGTTCATTTTTTTGTGGACAATAGATCAATGGAAGAAGATAGTTCACATAAAGAGGAATCATATGAAGAGAACAATATATTTCAATCAGTTATCCCAGATATTGGAAGGCAAGTGTCAACCAATGACATGCATGTGGCATGGAATGATAATTTTGGGTCGAAGTAGTCTTCGTTTGGGCCGAAGTTCATAGTTACTCACCTCAAAAGACCATATAACCCTATTAGTTGAGTTTGAAAATAAGAAACTTGAAATTCATGAATTAAAAAAGAAAAAGAAGGATTTAGCTAAGGAAAAGAAGGCAGCAAGGATTGTTGCAGCACAAATTCGAGCAGAGGAAAGGCTTGAAAGAGATAAAGTGAGGCAAGAGAAGGACCATCAAAAAAAATTGGCAAGGTAGGAAAACAAAGCAAGAAATTCTTAACAAATGCTTCAAAGAGAACAAGGGATGATACTTGGAAATGATGCAAGCATAGTTAATGAAACCAGGATGATGTCAACCACATTGGACCAAATTGCAGATAATATACCATTACTCCAAGACCTCATAAACATTCAATTTCCTCACTATCAGAATGGGGGTTTACCCACTTGTTATATTCCTACTAGTGCATGTGTCAATCCTATGTATGCTTATCATACACCTCCACTTAATGCAGGGGCTAGTAGTGCAAGTGTCAGTTATGGGTACTCAATTCCTCCATGGATACAAGGGGAAAAATGGACTCAATCATATGGCAGCAATCCAACACATCCTAAGAATCCACTATTAGGTAGGCCAACCTACTTGGATCAAGCAGGGAACTCAAAAAATTTGGGCACTGAAGATTCTAGAGGCCATCAAGAATAGGGGTGTGATATTTTTTTTGTTTTAACCACATCATGATGTGCATTTTGGATGGAGTGCCTCTTTTTCTTGTCACATGATGATTTTGGCTTATAATCTAGGTCGTTTTTATTCCATAATTTTTGTAGCATTGAAATCAAAAGCCATTTTAGAAGCAACATTCATAGTCTATTTGAATGGAGAAATCCTAGCTAATAATGCAAATGGAATTTTTCTTCTGCTTTTACATACCAAATGATCCACAACATCCAATTTTTCTATGAGTTGTTAAATAAATGACAAGCGATGGAATAATGGAATCATGAACAACTTACTTTTTATAATTTGAAAACTTCATAAAACAACGAATAATGAACAATAACAGTAAACAATTTTGGTTGATGAACACATCATGACTCCATTTATTTTGGTGGTCATTTTCAACCTCCTAATTCCCCCTCACTATAAAAAAATGAAAATGCATTCAATTCCATCTGACAACGCTTAGAGAGGATAGCTTTGCTTCCATTGTAGCTGGGTTAATTATAAACATAGTGAGTCCATTGAATCAAAAAATTCAAAATTCTTTAATGGAACAAATTCACAATTTTCATGTTATGAGCAAAGAATAAACTATGAGGAAAATGCAATGGATGACAAGAAAGAATACCGCACAATTCAATTCAATTTTGTTGATCTATCATGACTACATTGAATTAAAAAAATTCACAATTGTCGTGTTATGAACATAGAAGAAAATGTGATGAAAACACAGTGGATGACAAGAAATAATACCACAAATTCTATTAAAAACTTGATTTTCCATGACTATGTTAAATCAACCTGATTCAAAAAAATTTAATCAAACAGATTCATAATTTTCTTGTTATGACCATAGAATAAAATGTAGGCATAACGTAGTTGATGATAAGAAATAATCCTAGAAGAATCTGGGCATGTTGAGAAGTCACAAACTCAAAATGTAACTTATCCTCAACTTATTTTGTATTACAAATTAAGAAAATTTGTTTATCCCATGGTGTTTTTAACTCCAAAACTCATGCCAATACTTAATAGTAAATTGAAATGTATATCATGATTTGAAATCAAGACAAACAAGTGGATTAAACATGTGTTTCAAGTGTAGATTAAATTTTTGAGCAAGACTACAACCTAATTTGAGCTACACCTTGTCTGTATAACTTTCTATCTTTTCAGGCATAAGTTAATCGTAAGGATGTTTAATATCAAGGCCCCTCTCTAAGCCTTCTTTTTCAAATACATGCCTTCAGCATTTAGATAGAAACTATAAAGCTGCCAAACTACTACGATGCTCTTTCTTAGCGAATTTGATTATTATTCCTCACTCTGAATCAAAACAAGATTTATGTAAATGAAAATTGAGCAAAGCGGTTATACTCTACCCTACCCTCGCTGAACTATAAGAAACCCAAGATGATAGATGAAGGTGAACCCCAAATTATTCCTAGTGAGAAAAAACTAATCATAAAATGTGCACTGGATTAGGGCCCAATTACTACCTACGGGTGGGGGATTTAAAAACTTTTGAAAGATCAAATGAACAACCTTGATAAATATATAAACCCCCAAATAATTAAGTTTAGGACGTATCTAAACAAATTGTCCTCTGCCAAGAATACCAAGATGTGGATACTACGGAGCCATTAGTTGTGATTAGGGATTATTCATGCACTTGTTTCGTTTTATTGATTAGTTGAGTGAGTGGGGTTGTTTATTTAGTTTTTTCGCTTAGTGATGGGCACTTGAAAGATGGGAAGAACCAAACCACTCTAGCAAGGATAGGTTTATAGGCATAAATAATTCAATACATTGTAAATTCAATAAATTACATGTTTGCAGGATTTTGCAGAATTTACAGGTTTGACAGGTTCTTTGCACTTACAAATTTTGGTCTAGTGACAGACACACGAAATATGGGAAGAACCAAACCACTCTACCAAGAGCTTAATTCCATTGATAAACAAGTCCTACCAAACTACCTTAACGATCAAAAGTAGCGCTTTTGTATTTTTATTTTCCATCCAAGGCGTGGCCAGGGCCATGGAATGTCGACAGAGAAGGTTTTCAAGCTCAAAAGGACTCCTGATCTTCAATCATCAAGCTCAAAATAATAAGGGTATCAAAAACTTACAGTGACCCCCACGTAAAAAAACCACACAAAAATTATAGTTAGCCCCAAGCAAAAATTACAGTGAACCCCAAGAAAAAATTACAATGAACCACAAGAAAAATTTACAGTGAACCCCATGCAAAAAATCCCTACAAAATTTACAGTGAACCCTAAGCATAAAAATAAGGCAAAATTTACAGTGAACCCTAAGAAAAATTTACGATGAACCGTAAGCATAAAAACACCAAAGAGCACAAACTTACCATGTTTTGAATTTGTTTACAAACATAGAGTTAGCAACTAGAAGGAATGGAATCCTACCGAACAGTCATCAACGAAGCCACAGAGTTGCACAAACCCCATTTCATCAGTGTTGAATACCTCGACCCCTCACCACGCGTCACCTACAAACCCAACCGAGCTTACCTGCAGCAAAAATCACAAAGATGTCAAAAATACCTGCAAAAAGATAGTGAAAATGCCTGAAAAATTCACAGGCAAGAGAACTTATCCTTGAAAAAATCCACTAGAGCGCGAAAACCCCATGTCCACTGTTGAGCCGACTGAAATTTTGGGTTGGGTCGAAAGCATATGACTATACCAAGCGTTGGTGAGCCACGATCATGGAGCAACAAGGCAAAAAAAATGAAACCATGAACCACAACAGACGAACCCCTAAAATCGCCACAGACCACTTCTCTCAACACACAAACTACTTCTCTTAGCAAAGAAACCAGTCGAGCGCAATCACTAAGCATTTGTTGACCAATATCAAGGCATCAGTCGAGCAACATTCGAGGCAGCAGAACACCCACACAATGTACCCAAGAAAAATAACACGACCTTCCAAACACAGTATACCCTAAACCCTAACTAACGAGGGAAGACATGATAAATGAGGCGAGAATTAATTCCCTAGCTACCATGATAGGTGGGATGATACATTGGCAACGTGTTGTACAGTTAATGAGATTTTAAGGTGGTTGCTTTCTAACATGGTAGGGAGGGCACGCAACAAATGGCGTCCCTCCCCTACATGCCAAGCCTAAAAATAAGATTTGTTGATGTCAATGTGCCTACAATTTACTTGAAATGCTCAAAGAGATCATGAAAGTGAAGTCATCTAGAGAAAACATCTGGAAAGACACCAAAGTGATTGAGAAATAAAATGAATCTAATGGTTATGATGCCACTTGATATGAACACAATAAAAACATTGCAAGTACCCCCACATAATAACATAAACCTAAAAGATCAATCGTTCGAAGGATGAAATAGTCATAATGTACATATATACACTCCCTATTGTATTAATTATATACTGTACAAAACAATTAGAGACTCATCATATTTTAAAAAGTTATTTTTTTCTACAATAAAATATATTTTTTTAGGTGAGTCATCAAATTTGATTAAGTAACTTATTAATTATTTATAATGAAATTGAAAATTACAAAAGGTACAGTGTAAATATAAATATAAATTATAGTTTTTCATTGAACCGGCTTTAAGCAGTATCATCAATATCTTATATATTGACTAAATCAACATTCATAATATAGAAATGGCAATTCATTTGAACTAGTTTCATGTAGAAATTTAGAGAAATTATCATCAAAATCTTGTATCATTTTCTAAATGGCCATAATGGTAAAAATTAACAACCATTTATTGATTCATATAGTAGTAATAAATTATTCATAGAGGATAGACAACCTTATATTCTTTAATATTATGTAACAATGTAAGATCATTATTGTAAGATATTACTTCATATTTATAGAGCCTTTGGGACTTCAAACTTAAAATTTCATCAAAAAAAATTTAAGAAAAGATCAAATCAAGTCTTACCACGAGTAATCTAATAGTGTCTAAGATCAAATTAGAATTAATTTATCTAAAACATGTTCCTATTGACGAACTTGTCATTATCTGATAATGTCTAGTCATTAGAACAATTGCTTTTACAAAAGCATACATATGTGGTTGTGTGTATACATGCATGCACACAGATGTACCTATCTATAATCACATCAAATAATTATTCTTCATATTTTATATTATTTTCGATTTAAACAATTGTTTGTTGTACTTGTAAAGGATAGTAATCTTTAAAGCATTTTGGATTGTATTAGATAATATTGTCTCCTCTGATTTACATGTTGTTGCTTTTTGATATAATGGGATCAAATGGTTGTTTGGTTTATGGTATTTGGTGACAATATGAGAAATGGGACAATATTATATACTAGTAATTGCATCAAGACGTGCAAAGGAACGTCGAAAGGAGGAGTGGGAAATGTGGAAGGTAATAATAAAGTAAAAGAGGCTTGTAGGCTTGTGCAGTATGTAGCAAGGCCCATGCAATAAGCATGAATGCAAGGAAACATGCAAACAAGTCTGCTACAGTTAAGTCATAGAAAACTATGAACGAAACCAATGAATAGAAGCCCCTTTAGAAGCCGTAAAATGAGTTGAGAATAATATTAGTCTGTGTGCAATCATTACCACATATTAAATTCAATGTAAACTTTAAGTGTCAAACCCTAAACACCCCAACTTACTACGTTTATTCAAATTTCTAAATTCTTGAGAAGCCAAAAATATCTAGATAAATAAGCCCCGAATATAAATTTTGGCATGACACACAAGCAATTAAATTATACTGGTTTGCATGTGCCCACCAACTCATATTCATTGATAAATCTATTTGAGTTCCAATCATAAATTTAAGATTCAGCCACGCAATGTCACATGTACCATTAAATTTTATTCAACCCCAATATGATTTTAATGTTAAATTACTAGTTAAGTGGTTTCACAACTGTTATTCCTTAGCAAGCACTATAGGGGTCTATAGCCACTACACAGGTGGTTCTACAACTCTCTTAGCAAGCATCACAGTGATGATATTTCCCTATATAGTGTTTCATTAGACAACGATGACCACCATGTAGTTCAAGCATCCTGAGGTTCCCTTGGACCATTTAGGTTTAGACTCTCTGTCTAGTGGCCTTAATACACAAGATGCGAGGAATAACACCCTAGGCTTCTAAGCATTGGCTCTTAGACATTCTAGTCCAACTCAAAACTTTAACTTAGCTTTGGCAACATCTCTCTCTCTCTCTCACACAATTTTTCAACTTAGGTATAACAACACCTCTCTCTCTCTCTCTTTATCAATTGTTCAACTTAGGTATAAAATCACTTCTCTCTCTCTCTCTCTCTTAATTGTTAAACTTAGGTATAACAATATCTTGCTCTCTCTCTCTCTCTCAATTGTTAAACTTAGGTATAAAAACATCTTGTTCTCTCTCTCTCTCTCTCTCTCTCTCTCTCTCTCTCTCTGTAAGGATTCTCTCACACACGCATTGTTATGTGGCTACTCTCCTTCTCTAAAGGTTGTGCCTATTCACTAATATTCTCTTGTATTTTGTTTTCTTCCTAAGGAATTCATTCCATTGTATTGATCCCTGAGGAGGTTACATGGATGGGCGTCGCCCCCCTCCCATGAAGCCCCGTGCAATATTTTTCAATGATTTAAAATTCTGATTTGTCACAGGGCAGTTGGAATTAAGCAAATTTAGTGTGGTTGTATGGCCTTGATCTCGGCATGCCACAAGCAATCGACAAACATACCATAGGCACCACAATAGGCACATTGTAGCCCTCCCCTCAAAGCTTTGTATCTATGTGTCCCTCCCTTCATCAGACCATATTCCATATAAATTTATATACATCTATATTTTACACAGTTGGGTTACATACATAGGGTGTTATATAAAAACAATTGTTACAAACTTATCAATGTGTATGCCAAAAATGGTAAGGGACAAGGGACACCCTTGCTTGACTCTAATGTCACAATTAATTTCTTCTTACTAACCCTTAGTAGTCCTAAACTTGGCAATAACATTTTCATACAACCTTGTTGCAACAACCCTCAACTCCAAGAAAACCTTTCCTAGTATTATAAATATGTTAAATATATCTAAATTGTAAATATATTTTATTAATTTTCAATATAATAAACATCTTAAATTTAATTTAAAAACAATTGAGAAAAAAAATTTTGTGTGTGCGCATGTGTGAGTTTGTTAAAGTTGGATATATATGTGTGTGTGTGTGTGTGTGAAAAAAAAACTTAATATATTTTACTATTTAAAGGTACAAGGGTAGTGGGATTAGAGAATTATTCTTTGACTCAAGAGAGATCTAAAAACAACTTCACTTGAGGTTTAAATAATCTCACAAATTATCAAGTTGAGACATATACCCTTTTGGAGGGACTTCTTTTAGTAATGAAGATAGAATACGTATTTTTTTTTTCTCAACTTGATGACCTCAAAAGTCCTTAATAGCATGAATCTAGAAGGAGGTTGTTGTAGATTTCAAAGGGTCTTTTTCTTCCAAGCTCTACGAGAATACAATTATTAGGTCAACTCTCTAACTAACAAAGCAATAATCTCAACATTAAGTTTCTTTAGAAAAATGACAGCATGCTTTAGCCATACCTTAATCTTTGTATGCAAGGAAAAATGAGGCATGCTTGTATACCTTAATCTTGCTATGGAACACATTACATCATTATCATATGGCATGACACCATTGTCATTGGATTTTAAACAAGAGATCAAAATATGAAAATATTTGCATCTCTACTTAACATGTGCACAAATTAACTCCTAACCAAAATTTTGAATCATAATATATATATTTAACTCATTACCAATATTTTGAATCATAATATGTATTTTATCATAGCAAAAATGAGATATAATGTCTTGTATGGATGGTCAGAGCTACATTGCATGGTGGAGGAGTACTAAGGTTGAAATTATTTTTGGCAAGGACTTCCATTTTCTTAGTGGTTATGTATTCAAGCTTCTGTTTGGTGAATAAAATCTTAATGGACATTTGGTGCATTGTCATCTTTATGTGCTCGCAATTCAAAATTTGTTGGGTGTTTGGTTTTGCTCGACACTTCAAAATTTGTTGGATGTTTGGTTTCTAAGATATTATGAAATTATGGTTATCTCTTGGTGATTTCCATTACCTTTGGGTTATGGTGTCCTAGAATTGTGGATAATCGATGTTTTTGTCCCATTTGTGGGTTGATTGGTTTCTCACGCATTGGGATGGACATATCTATGCTCTGTAAATTTTACTCGGTAAATGAAGATCGTGCCTTTTCGCTTTGAACGAATTATGCTTGAGAAATACTTTGGAAAACATTATATTAATGGAACTCTTTAATTTATTCATCAGCTTTTGCAGTCACCAATGATGAGATGTTGCAATGCCAAGTGTCGATGATCAAAATTAACATTAAAAGGTTGTAAGTGCCTTCCTGCTTAAAAATACATTTAAAACATTACTATATATATATATATATATATATATATATATACTTACTTTAGAATTATTTACTTTACACGTTTTATTGAATACATGTGACTTTATAATAAATAAACAATTTAACTAATTTCTGGATTGACTTTAAGGCGTTGATTTTCTCAATTTATTTGAAATGGGCCTCCTTCAAATCCTCTCACTTTCCAAGGCAAATATCATGTTGTCAACTCATCTATGAAAGTAGATCTCACTCATAACTCTCGGTTTCACCTTCTCAACTTTATAGCAATGTCGTGTATTTCTTAGAAGTGGGAGAATGTACCAGTAGATTTAGAAGTCCAGGAGAATGTACCAGTAAATTTATGAAGTCTGTCATGGTTCGAAATGTATAGGTTCCTACGCGCAAAGGCGGTCAATGGAGGCCCCGGTAACCTGCCCACCCAACCTCGCAAAGAAAATGCCTTTCAGCATTATTATTATTTATTTAAAAAACCAATATTAATAAAAAAAATTATCTTTAAATATATCATTATTTATTTAAAAATATATATATTAATAAAATTTTATATTTTAATTATAAATCTTTCAGGAAATCACATAAGAAATTTTGGAACCGACGTGTTTCTAACTACCAACTATAATTCATCATTAGGATAATGAAGACTGGCTAATCTGACTTTCACTTTTATACCAGGAAGAAAGAAGCAATGGTCAAAACCCAAGAAAAATTAAAAATGTTAAAAAAGGGTAAAAAATAAGAATAAAAATATAAAATAAACCAAAAATATAATTAACCCATCCTTAAAATTAAAAATGTTAAAAACCGGTCAAAAATAAAATTAAAAATGTTAAAAAACCGTCAAAAATAAAAATATAAATATAAAATGAACCAAAAATATAATTAACGCATCATTAAAAATTACGAAACATCCAAGAAAAATATATAAAGACACAAGTCAAAACTAAAAATAAAATAAATAATATAAAACCAAAACTAAAAACTAAAAATATCACCCCTCCCAAAGAAATAAGATAAAAAAGTAAAACAATTTTTTAAACTTAAATTAAATCATCAAGTCAAGAGTCAACAAATCAAAAGTCAAAGTCAAAGTCATAAATTATAAATAAATCAATAAATAAATAAAAATAATAAAATAAATTAATGATTTAATAAATAAATAAATAAAATTAAAACAACTAAAATTAAAATACAATAAAAATAAAATAAATTATTTTTATTTTATTTTGACATTAATTATTTATTTTAATAAATTAATTAATTAATTAATATAAATAAATCAATAAATAAAATTAAAATAAAATACAGTCAAACTAAAATAAAAATAAAATAAATAATACTAATAGTAATAGTAATAGTAATAGTAATAATAATAATAATAAGATAAGATAACAAAATCATAAAAATACCAATGAATAAATTATATTAAAAAAAAAAGACTACCTAGAGGAAGGACACTTATAGGAAGTGAAGAGATGGAATCCAACAACTGCTAACTTTCCATCTGTTGGCTCGATTTGTAGGGTTTCGGTTCCTTCGTTTACCATGGAACAGCCTTCATACAAGTTCGGTGCATCAATTGGAGTTATTGATAAGCGGAACGATTGTTCAACTTCCCCGCTTAACGTTTTGGAAAACCGTTCAATGGTTAGTAACAGCCCAGCGTTGTTGGAGGCTTAAATCTATTCGATAGGTTGCAGTTATGCGGCCTCAATCCTTGAACTGAACCCGACAATTGGATCATCGAACCCCTCGACCTGGGTTTCCTCAGCGGATGATAGTGTTGTTGCTGGCTCAGTGCAGTTGGAAGCCTCTGTCTGTTCGGTGGGTTGCAGTAATTCGTCCTCAATCCTTGACTCGTCGGTTGGATCTTTGAACCCCTCTACCTGGGTTTCCTCCGCGGCTGAGCGGGTTGTTGCTAGCTCCGGTGACACATTCTCTTCTCTGTTGAATCCTTCGATTTCTCATATTGACATGGGTTTGAATTTTAATAGCGTTTGTAAATTTAATAAGATTAATAGTTATAATACTAATATTAATAATAGTAATAGTATTAACATTAGTAATAATTAAAATTTTAATTTTAATAATGATAATGATATTACCAATGATAATTACAATATTAATAATAATATTAATTTTAATAATAATAATGATACTAACCATAATAATAATATTATTATTTTTAATAATAATATTGATATTAACAATGATAATAATATTATTAATAACAATATTAGCAATATTAATAATATTAGCATTAGTTATTATAATAATAATTATAGTAATAACAATAATATTAACATTATTAATAATAACATAAGTAGTAATAATAGTAATATCATTAGTAGTGATAACATTAGTAGTAGTAATAATAATAATAATAAAAGAGTTATTAATCTCTCTAGGTGCTCTTTTGATTCATCTGTTATTTCTTTATTAGGTAAGGGTCTTAATTTCGCTCTTGCTCCTAGGAAGATTTCTCGTGATGACATTATTTGTAGTATAGAATATGGTATTAAAGATTTATCCGAAAGCTTGCAAGATGTCATTAGGCAGGATTGCGTCGAGGTTCTTAGGAAAGCTAAGCCTTCGAGGAGAAATATTAGTAAATCTGAATTTTTGGCTCTTAAGACCCTAAATCAAAACCCTGATATTGCTATCCTCAAGGCTGATAAGGGTGGCGCTATTGTAATCTTGAATAAGGAGGATTATAAAGCAAAGATGCTTGACCATCTCTGTAATAGTGGGAGTTATAAGAAGCTCTCTAAGAACCTTGGCCATCAAAAGTCTTTAAGATTGCACAAGGTTTTGTTTGAAGTTTTATTTCATGAAGAAACTCTGCTTTCAGATTCTTATGTAATTTCTTCAAGATCTAAGGGGGGCAATAGGTACCCTTCTAGACCCATTGTTAATACTATTGGTGGGCCCACTTATCTCCTAGCTAAGTATTTGGCCCGTTAAAGCCTCCATATTTTATTCTTTCAGTGAAAGACTCGCTTTTGGTCCATGAGTTGCAACCGGGCTCATGAACCTACCCACTATTTGTTAGTTTTGATGTTGTTTTTCCTTGTTACAAATATTTTTACCAGGAGTGCGTATAACTGTGCATATCACCATGTAATTTTCGAGCACGTTTAATGTAGAAATTTGCCTCACTTCTACCTTTTTTAGTTTTGAAGGAGAATTTTATGAGAAAACCTATGGTGTCACCATGGGTTGCCCACTCTCTCCAGTGGTGGCCAACCTATTTATGGAAGAAAATGAATCTAGGGCTTTGGCGTCTACTCCTTTCAAACCCAAGGTTTGGAAGCAATTTGTGGATGACAATTTCATCAATTGGTCTCATGGACGTCAAGAATTAGAGGCTTTTCATCAGCACTTGAATAATCAATCTCACTCCATCAAGTTACTTGCGAAACAGAGATCATGGAGCCTTCCTTCCTCAGATGTTCCTTATCTTTGTAGGGCATAATAATGGCCTTTTTCACTGAGTTTTTCTTGACAGTATTTACAGGGTATTCGATTCCAGTTCTTATCATTTTTTCCTGCCAGTAACTTGGAGTTCTTAAATATTTTAGCTACGGAGAGCCTTAAATCTCCGATGACGACTGGCTTGATAACAGTGTGCTCATCTCCTTAAGTTTGTTAAAATGATATATGGTTTGTTTCAGTGTTTTTCATGATATGGTTAAATGTATCTTAAGAGAAAAGATTATAAGTAGATGATGTTGCCGGGTAGAGTTCATTTACTCTTATTCAGGCATGATCACAAGATCGCCGGATTTTCTGTAGTTATAGCATCTCATTTTGTTTAAACCTTTTATACCGCTTTTCCTGGTTCTTTAAATTGGTTAAAGACCCATTGGATCCAAAAAGCGTGAAAGGTGTTTATTTGATCCTATGGTCGATCGACTAATAAAAGGATCCAGGAGCATTCTGCGGATATTAGGCATGGTAGAACCAGGTCCTCAGCGCTAGCTGAGCATGCAGAGAAGACGAAGCATCACATCCGTATGGAAGACGATAGAGTCCTTGCTAGGGTTGACCATTTCTATCACTGGAAATTTAGGGAAGCAATTGAGATTGAAAAGAGGCCGCGTACATTGAACAGGGATAACGGATGGAAAGTTAGCAGTTGTTGGATTCCATCTCTTCACTCCCTGTAAAGATCCTTCCTCTAAATGGTCTCTTCTTCTTTTTTATGATTTTGTTATCTTATATTTTTATTATTATTATTACTATTAGTATTATTTATTTTATTTTTATTTTAGTTTTATTGTATTTTATTTTAATTTTATTTATTGATTTATTTATATTAATTTATTTATTTATTTATTAAAATAAATAATTAATGTCAAAATAAAATAAAAATAATTTATTTTATTTTTATTTTTATTTTATTTTATTTTTATTTTTATTGTATTTCCATTTTAGTTGTTTTAATTTTATTTATTTATTTATTCATGTATTTATTTATTTATTTATTTATTAAATCATTTATTTATTTTATTTTATTATTTTTATTTATTTATTGATTTATTTATTTATTTATTTATAATTTATGACTTTGACTTTGATTTTTGATTTTTTGACTTTTGAGTTGATGATTTAATTTAAGTTTAAAAAGTTGTTTTAATTTTTTATCTTAATTCAGGGGTGATATTTTTAGTTTTTTGTTTTGGTTTTATATTATTTATTTTTAGTTTTAGTTTTAGTTTTGACTTGTCTCTATATATTTTTCTTGGATGTTTCCTAATTTTTAAGGATGGGTTAATTATATTTTTGGTTTATTTTTATTTTTATTTTTGACGGTTTTTTAACATTTTTAATTTTATTTTTGACCATTTTTAATTTTAAGGATGGGTTAATTATATTTTTGGTTTATTTTTATATTTTTATTCTTATTTTTTACCCTTTCTAACATTTTTAACTACATTTGGTATTTTGAAACGTGTCGGTTCCAAAATTTCTTATGTGATTTTCCGAAAGATTTATAATTAAAATATTATGGATAAGAGAAGCTTGCACTCTCAAAAATTTTATATTTTAAGATAATAACAAAATCACCATTTCTCAACAAAATTTCATGGTTTATGATTTCTACTAAAATTTCTAATGAGGGAAAATAGATTTGTAGTTGTGCTAACAAGCCCCTGGAATAATCTGATAAACTGAATCATGATTTTCCCAAATTTTATGAAGTGAACAAGCAGGTTTGTGACTGAAGGAAGCTCCTCGCCAATCCGGTAAGAGGGAAAACAACTCTGTAATTATGCAATGGAAGTGCCTATAACAATTTGGTAGAAGACGATACAAACCTTTGAAAATTCCCTTTAGGCAATTATGTGGGAGATGATTCGAATATTTGAGAAGCATGTTCGTTCTTGAACATTCTAACCATCTCGCGTTGCTGTTATAAATTGTCACTTAATCCTTCCCCAAATTGCAACAACGAGAAGTGTGCAAGTCTTGAAAGATTTCGAATTAGCAGTTCAGAATCGATATTCATTGCAAAATATGTCTCTCATTCCTTGTTTCTTCGGCAATAGATCCAACGTATTGGATACATTATCGTTGTATTTATGGGACCCTTTAGAAGCAGGGAAGTCTCCATTTTTTAGGGATATAGGCCACTTTTCAAGAGACGATGCAACAGCCATAGCTAACACTCAATTCGACTGGAAGGAAACTTCCGACGCGCACATTTTCAAGGCTGGTCTTCCAGGGAATTATCATGTTCCTTGCTACCAATTTATATGGGTTTTGTTATTCTCGTCATTAATGGTCGATTTGTTGCTATTTTGAGCCCGAGATTTATTTCTTTTATTCATGGCTGGTTTGAATAAAGACGTAAACATTGAGCTGGAAAATGGTCTAGTTGTACAGATCAGTGGTGAACGCAATAAATAAGAAGAGAAAAATAACAATAGGTGGCACCGTATCATCGATTCATTGGTCACAGACTTAACCAAAACTCTGCAAAACTTGCCTGAAACTCGTTTCACGTCGCAAAATATAATTGGCTCGAAGGAAGAAAATACATCTCTCAGAATTGGGTGGGGAAAATAGTGTTTTCCCACCCAACCTAGCAAAGAAAATGCCTTTCGGAATAATTAGTTGGTTGATACAATTTTATTAGCATATGAAGAATATATTCTTTATTCTCACTTTAAATATAAAATGCATTTTTTTCTTTAGAAACACATAATTTTTTTAATTTACTTGTGTTTGTGTGAAAGAAAGATGGCCATAGTGAGTTGAATTATGTCATCATGAAATGGATACTTAAAAATGCTTCTTCTCTTTTTTAACACACACAATTTTGAATTTAAATATAAAATGTTTTTTTTTTTTTGAAACATACAATTTTTTTAATTTACTTGTGTGTATGTGTGAGAGAGAGAGATGGTGATAGTGAGTTGAATTATGCCATCATGAAATGGATACTCAAAAATCATTGTAATAGGCAACATCCATTTAATCTCATAGACAATTGCTTATCATAATGATGGTTATGTGATTTTTCTTTTAAAAATGCTTTTTCTTGTCGAATCCATTTGAGAATACTAGTTTCAATGTTGATTAAGGGGATTCATGGTTCTAATTGTTGCATATCCACTACCCATAATATATATTGACAGTAAGTTGAACAAAATTTTCACTATATTCCAACAAGAATGAATAAGAAAATGAGGTCTTATTGATAACGTCATACTCTAACCATCTATTTGCGATCTAAACTAGCTTAGGAGCCCAACAGTGTTCACAACTCTTAGTTTATAGTTCAAACCTCTAAGAGGGTAAGAAAATAACATCCATGGCACGTAGGGGTTTCTTGTAACAAATATCAACATTGTATTGATTTCATTCCTGATAGAGGATTGTTGCAAAAAAAACTTCATTTCAACAATATTACTTGTGAATAACTAAAGTTTTTGATGAATTTGAGGCTCCTATTTTGTGAGACTTTCTAATTCGTTAATTAACAGCTTGGTCTTGAGCAATAACAAGTAGTTGAATCATTTTTGTCTTAGAAGGCCTCACCTAAACATGATGCAATATGGGAAGAACTATTCTCGTATTATTCACATAACATATCATGGTGCTACATCTAAGAGTGATCATATTTACAACATATAAAAAGGCCATTTCTAACATTGTTTGATTATATGAATTAAATATCTGACAAACATTAAACTTAGTTAAGGCCAAATCTAGTTTAATTGGAATATTAGTCACAAACTTATGAAGAATGATTAAGTCATTTCATGTTACAAAACATGTAGGGCTCGACATGATTTTCCATTGTTCTTCAAATATGTCTAGAGTGCCTAAATTTATAGAGCTTCCAGAATCCATGGAGGTGGTAAAACAATACCATGTTTCATTCATTTTCATTTATATATGGAATGACCAAGATAGTAGCTATTGATGTGAAGTTACTTTCAAATCATTGACTATTCTCCTGATAGCCTTTTTTCAAACATGGACCATTGTTCAGTTGAATAATTTTGTTGGATGAATGATGGATCATTGTTGTTATTATCTAAAACCTAGTCCAATAATAATTTTGCGTACAATGTTTTTGGCTTCTTGTAGAATTGTGGTTGCCTCGGGATAGGGGTTCTTTAATAGGCTTTAATTCTTATAAATCATTTTAATGTGATGTAGTATTGCCATATATAGTTTGTTTATGATAGTCATATGGTTCCACCATCGTAGGTCCAATAATTATTGATGTAACCAAAGAGTAGACAATGGATTATGTTCCAAGTATGATGGGTAAACCTGGTATACTTAAAGATATTTTGATTCAAGTGGAAGGTAGGAAATAAAGTGTTATCTTTCACTTCATTCTCCATTGGTGACATAGAGGATGGGATTTGGCATGCAAGGAGAACATAAACAACATGTGTTGTTAATTCACACTTCTAACTATTGACTTGAGGTTAAGCTTGAATTACGAGTGAGGGATATTACATGCTTCCAAACATCAACTCACTTGGAATTTTCATTAGAGTCACAAAACTAATGAAAATCTTTGAAACTTTGTGTAATAATTTGATTAGGAAATACACTTCTACATTAGTTTAATAATGTGTGTAAGGTCAAATATTTGCAAGAGGAGAGAATGACTCAAGCAATTAAATTAATATCCTTTATTTAGAACAATCATGAAGTCCAACAATGATAATAAATCTTATTAAATGCCCCACCCCTTGTGGCATTTTTTATTGGAGATATTGTGAAATTTGAAGAGATTTAAGAGACCATGGCAATTCCAAGCATTCTACTACCAACAATCCAATTCTATACACACAAGTACCATGAGAAACACTTGCGATCATCACATTTTTTTCATGTGTCATCATCCATATAAGAAGAGCATTAAATACTTATGGGATGATGTGAAAATATTCATGCAAACATCTGCGCCTTACCAATAAAGTCAAATAAACACAAAATGAGTTAGAAAACTTGCTCGATTAAGAAAAAAATAAAACCTCAACATAGATTATCAATGCACATGAAGGTAAATGACTCCTCTAGAGAAGTGCATGACTTGAAATGAAAGTCGCATACTACACATTAATAAACCAACCATTTACATGTAAACAACTAAAGACTAAAAAATAACTTATATAATTCAATAATGATAAAGTGTAGGAATCCATGGATTATCGTAAAGCCCATTATTTATTTGGTTTTCATTGTGTGCGTAATATTTCATCTTATGCATTTCAATTGAACAATCCAAATGCATGCCATCAAAATGCATTGGACAAAAGATAAAAAATACAATGACAACCAAGAAAGACATTAACAATTTCCACAATGTTTAACTATTTGCAATGACCATATGAATATGAGTACACAAATAATTACAAATACTATATAATCATCAGTTGATTTTAATTTTATTTCACTTGCTTCAAAACTTCTTTTGATATTGTTTTCTCAATTGAAATTTAATTAATATTTTGTTATATATATCATTTAGACACACAAGATCCACATTTAAACATATTTTTTCATTTATAAAAATATAGGGATGACATGGATTTACAAGAGATTTTTTATATTAAATATAAAATATTAGTTGTTTTTTCATTATTATTTATTCTAATTATCCACCTAGTTATATATCTAGGTCATAATATCTTGTGTCAAAACTTAGGATATAAATATGAGAGGCTTTAAAATAACATCACGTAAATAACAATCATAAAATAATTACAACCCACAAAACATAACACCAAAATGTTTATTAATATTAATAAACACATAGATCCATTTGGGGAGATTGGAGATGGTGTTTGTTATATGTATTAGGGTTTTGAATGCAGGCGGCTACAGGCCCTTACTAGGCATGGATCTAGGTCTTTCTCTCATGATAGGTGGTTGACCCTTGCTCTGACACAAAGATGAAGCACATCGAGCTCTCCAAAGAATAGATCGACGACAAATCATGTAGTTTTGAGGATATTTTCAGACGTCGATCTCCCCAAGATCCTACATCCCTTATGCATCCATAGTTGGCAAGGTAGTGAGATTGGAGAATATGTTGAGAGGTGTATTACTTGAACCATTTCTCTTTTTTCAAAGATGGAAATGTAGAGAGTGTCCTTCCTTGTGTCAGGGGACAAACCATGATGATTTATGTCAGATGGGCACTCCCCATGATCTGGAAATCATTAATACACCCTATATGCACAATGGAAGTGGATTTTGCCAATACAATCTTATTTCTCAGCCCTTTTGGGATGCAAACCTAGATCTACACACTTTCAATCTAGGCAGTCTTATGTATGTTGTAGATCTACCAAAAAACCCCCCATGCATTCACCATTTTGGGGTGAATGGAGGAAAGGATGAGTTGAATCGGGAGGAATTTCAAACTTTTATTAAGACCTTAAATGGGATATCTTCCCTTCTTTGGGTCATGGGATTTGATTCAGTGACAGATCAAAAGCAAAAAATTGAGAATCAACTGGGTTATCCTACAAATATCCAATGTCTTCTCTTCAAAAGGAAGCAACTCCAATATCTCTCACAACCACAGAACTATTGTATCTCAAGAAGCTCCACAATCATCTTGAATTTGAGGCTACAAGGAGGTGCCTCGGGATCCAGGAACCCTAGAGGTTTTGTCTCCTATAAGGATGTGGTGAAAGGGAAAGACTCAAACCCTTCATAACCACCATAGTACAACCTTATACCTCATATTATGAACCAATTGCAACAAGCTCCTACCATGGAGGTTAATCTAAAATAGGTAAACCAAAAAAAAATCCCCAATCCAAGGCAGTGATCTATAGATTCAATGGGATTTGGCCCAAATTTTATGCTTTGCACTAGTGAGTCTTCACGACCTGGACCAAAAATTGCAATATTTATCTATGCTCCAAAGGCTTCTTTATTATTCATTTTGATACTCATAATGGTATGGAGAGAGTATTGAAAGATGGGCCCTATTGTTGGAGAAGAGTTGTGATATTCGTTACCCCTTGGTTCCCAGATTTTGACACCACAACCATGGTGGTAACAACAATGCCATTATGGATGAGGCTAAAAAATTTCCCCCTTCCTTTCTAGCATCATAAGGTTCTTGAAGATATTGCAAATACTCAGGGGTCTTTTAAAAGTTTGGACTTTGAAAGAATAGAGAAATGTTTTTCTACCTTTGTCGGGATATCTTTAGAAATACACTTAAGTAAAGGTATTCTTGATCGCATTTAGTTGAAACATAAAACCTTTGAGTGGACCCAAATGTTGTATTATGAAAATATGACATTCAAATGCTACTTATGTTACCAAACAAGAAACTTGAAAGACACATGACCTCAACCAAAAAAACACCCAAAAAAGAAAAAAGTGCAGACTCTCAAAACAAAAGGATGGAAACTTTTGGATTCCTATGTCTTAGAGGAGGAAGGAGGGGAAGAAATAGGTAACCACCTAACTAAGAAGAAGAAATAATTTAGAAACATCATGGAATTGCAACCCAACCACAATTTGACATATAATTAGAAGCAACCCATTAACCATAACAAAAATAAAATGTGGCACACCTAGAGGATGGAATGGTGGGATCAAAGAGAGTTCATGTGTTAGAAATATAGATTCTCAATGCACATGAAGGTAAATGAATCGTCTAGAGAAGTGAATGACTTGAAATGAAAGTCACATACTACATATTAATAAACCAACCATTTACATGTAAACAACTAAACACTAAAAAAAATTATATAATTCATCTAAAAAACTCCCACAATGATAAAGTGTAGGAATCAATGGGTTATCATATAGTCCATTCTTTCCTTGGTTGTCATTGTGTGCTTAATATTTCATCTTGTGAATTTCAAATGAACTCTTCAAATGCATGACATAAAAATTCATTGGACGAAAAATAGCAAACACAATCACAACCAAGAAATACAATGACAATTTCCACAATGTTTAACTATTTGTGATGACCATATGAATATGAGTACATAAATAATTATAGATAATATATAACCATTAGTTGGTTTTAATTTTATTTCATTGGCTTCCAAACTTTTTTGATATTGTTTTCCCATTTTAAGTTTAATTAATTTTGTGGTATATATATCATTCAGAGACAGAAGATCCACATATAAACATTTTTTTACATTTAAAAAAGTATAGGGATTATATGGATTTATGAGATATTTTTTTATATTAAATATAAAATATCATTTTTTTTTCCATTGTAGCTTATTTTAATTATCCACCTAGTTATATATGTAGTTCATAATCTCTTGTGTCAAAATTTAGGATATAAATATGAGAACCTTTAGCATAACATCACATAAACAACAATCATAAAATTACTACAACCCACAAAACATAACACCAATATAATTATTAATTTTAATAACATGCATAGATCCATTTGGGGAGAATTTATATGACGTTTGTTTTATACCTTATGGTATTGAATGCAGGTGGCTATAGGCCCTTGTTAGCTAGGTATCTGGGTCTAGCTCTTGTGATAGGTGGTTGACCCTTGCTCTTGCACAAAGATGAAGCACACATAACTCATCAAAGAACAGATCAACGATATATCGTGGAGTTTTAGGTATATTTTAATATGTCGATCTCCCGAAGCTCCTACATCCCTTATGCATCCACATTCAGTAAGGCGGTGAGGTTGGAGAAGACGTTCAAAGGTAGATTACTTTAACCATTTATCTTTTTCACAGATGGTAATGTAGAGGGTGTCCTTATTTGTGCCAAGGGACAAACCCATGATGATTTAGGCAGGATGGACACTGCCCATGATCTGGAAATAATTAATCTTGCCTAAATTCACTATGGAAGTGGAGTTGGCTAAGACAATCTTATTTGTCAACCCTTCTGGGATGCAAACCTAGATCTAGACACTTTCAATCTTGGTAGTCTTTTGTATGATGTAGATATACCAATAAACCCCCCAAGCGCTCACCATTTTTGGGTGGATAGAGGAAAGGATGAGTTGAATCAAGAGGAATTTCAAATTTTTACTAAGACCTTAAATGGGATATCTTCCCTTTTTTGGGTCAAGGGTTTGGATTCAGTGACAAATCTGAAGCAGAAACCCAAGCATTAGCTGGTTTATCCTACAAATATCGAGTAGTTTCTCTTCGAAGGGAAGTAGCTCCAATATGTATCTCATCTATAGAACTATTGTATCTCAAGAAGCTCCATAATAATCTTGAATATTAGGCTACAAGGGGGTGCCTCGGGATCCAAGAACCTAGAGGTTTTTCCTCCTATGAGGAAGTGGTGCAAGGGAAGGGATCAAACCCTTCACAACCACCACATTACAACCTTAGACCTCATATTGTGGATCAACTGCAACAATCACCTACCATGTAGGTTAATCTAAAATAGGTAAACCATATTTTTTTTGTTCTCCAATCCAAGGAAATTATTTGTAGATTCAATGGGAATTGTCCCAAATCTGATGCTTCGCTAGTGGGTCTTCACAACTTGGACTAAAAATTGCAAAATAAATCTATGCCCTAAAGGATTTTTCATTGTTCAATTTGATACTCAAGATGATATGGAGAGAGCATTGAAATATGGGCCCTGGTCTTGGGGAAGAGTTATGCTCTTCATTACCCCATGGTTCCCAAATTTTGACACCACAAACATGGTGGTAACAAAAATGTCAGTATGTATGAGGCTTCCAAATCTCTGATCTGGGTGGATATCAGTTTCCACCCACCTATTCCACATGGACCTCCAGCATGTTTCATCAGTTTCCTTGTTTATAGCACAGTGTACTATTTTTAGCGGTTTTTCGAGTCCTGAACTTCCAAAGTTTTCTTAACCCCCTAAATGGTATTTTGTTGAGGTCTGAAATAGGCCCATGTGTGTCTATCGCAAATATTGTATTATTTGAAGAGATATTTATAACGAGGTATTGTACACACCAAACAGAGATCATATGACCAAGTTATGACCCCAGAAATTTAGATGCCCAACTAACCCCAATGGAGCCCACAAACTCTTAGTGTTCCATCTCCTAGGGTTAGGTTTTTTGTTGTTTAGGGTTTCCCTTTGATGTTCAATAATAAAAAGGCCCGTAATCCTCATCGTAACACAGTTCAGAGGCATGTATCCATCACATCTCTTCTTCGAGATAAGCTACCATCGTCTGAGATAGTTTATTTCCATTCTGTCTGTAAGGATATTACAATTCATTGATATTAATGAAATGAAAATTCAAATTTGTTGCATCTTTGTGTTTATGTTTATATTTTTATTTTTTTGCGTTCCTTCATAAGTCTGGATCAGTGGTATCACAGTGCTCTGCTCTTTCTCTGTTTTCTTTAAATGTCCCCAATGAGGTCTGGGAATAAGGAGCTAGGGCTCAAACTGGATAAACAGTTGCAAGACCAGCCTCGCAAACTACAACGGCCTCCCATGGCGAATTAAAATAAATATGAAGGAGTGGGAGATCCTTTCAAAATATTACTCAAAGAAGCCCTTGAGCGGTGAAGGAATGTGAAGATGGACAACTTTGCCCATATCCTTCACCAGCTACCCACAGGGAACACATCTTCATCTAGTAGCCACTCTGGAGGCACCACTCCCTTTAAGGTACAAGTCAACTTCAACATGCCCATATTTGAAGGCCAAATAGATGTATATTTGTAGATAAATTTTTAAATATGTTAGAAGGATATTTTTCGGTTTATGATCTTTCCAATAGGGAAAGAATTATTTTTGCACTCCTCAAAGTCACCCCCCATGTCAAGCACTGGTGGGAAATCTACTGTGAGAATAAGGAAGAGGGGTAACCTTCACTATTTTCAACCACACCCACTTGTAATTATTTCTGAGACACCATCAAGGAGCAGTATTACCATGTCAAGAGCTATGAATATAAATGCATAAAGTGGACACGCTGCGGCAGGGAAGGGACCAAGACGTGTGAGAGTTCACAAATATTTTTGATACCCTTCGCACGAAGTTGGGTATCAAAGATTTTGAATGGCATCTAGTACTCAACTATCGCGATAGTCTACACAAATACATCCAGGATGAGATGGATTTCCTAGACATCTCTTTGCTTGGCATCGCCTACCAATACGTTGTCAAAATTAAGTAGAAATTTAAACAGAAGAAGAAAGATTTTGGATTTGTGAATCTGAATCAAGGGAAAGGTGCCCCCAAACCACAAAACAAAGGAAAATGACAAGGTTGGGTGACCCAGGAAAACTCGTTGAAGCCTCGAGAAAATAAAAAAACCACAAATACAAAGAAGGACACATGAAAATGGTGTGAGTTCCATAAGATCCCCACTCACAACACAAGTGAGTGTCGAGCTAAGCAGTCATTGGTGGTCGAGATGAAGGCTTCAGATTTAGATGCATGTTCTGACTCTAAGATAGAACCCGACAAGGGGAATGATAAAGGGAAGCAGATTATTGATGTGGAGCCTAGTGACACCGTTTCCACCAACAAGGTCTTGCAGATTTAGCCCGAAGATCAGGAGGAGGGGGAGTGTCTCTTCCACTCATATATGTGGGTGAAGGGTTATCCGCTGCAGTTCATTATTGATAGTGAGCACCAAAATAACCTCATTTCAGCAGATTTCATGAAGCAGTTGGTCCTACCAACCAAACCACACCCGTAGTCATACACCATTGGGTGACTTCACCAAGGATGAGATCTCCACATCAGGCATCAATGTTGCCTTCCCTATAGCATCAAGCCTTTCACATATGAGGTATTATGTGATGTTTCTCCTCTTGAAGTTTGTGATGTATTATTAGTCCAACCATACTTGTGGAAGTGTCATGTGGTGTATGAGTCTAGGCCTCACACTGTGATTATTACTTTGGGAAATAAGTTATCTAGGATACCAAAGGTAACATCGTCTACCGCCATCTCTATGATTTTTGTGAAGAAATGAAGTAAGATCATTTCCTAGACCGAGAAATTTATCTTCCTTATGATTCTCCCTCGGAGAAAGAAGAATATTGTGGCCAAATCCACGGCCTCCACACAAGGCTCCTCCGCATGGCAGCAGTAGATGAACAAGTTCATGGAGGAGTACAGGGACATCTTCATCTCACCCACAATGGTACCCCTACATTGTCAGGCCAAGCAGTCCATCAATTTGACCCCAAGCGCGTCGCTACCCAATGGACTAATCTACTGGAGCTATGTTCTAGAGAACGATGAAATTAAGAGGCAGATTCAAGGATTTTTCCAGAAAGGGCACATCAGGTCGAGTTCATCACCTAGAGGCTATGTATTAACTATCAGGCACTAAATAATATAATTGTCAGGAATGAGTATCCAATCCCACAAATTGATGACCTTCTGTACTAGATAAAGGGGGGGAAATATTTCATCAATATTGACTTGAAGTCTAGTTATCACCAGGTACCAATCAAACCCTCTGATGTGTGGAAGACTGCCTTCAAATCCAAGGAGGGCCTTTTCGAATGGTTGGTTATGCCTTTTGGGTTGATGAATGCCCCCACAACCTTCATGAGGTTGATGGATGACATCTTGTGGCCCTTCACCAAATAATTTGTGGTACTGTATTTGGATAACATCATGATCTTCAGCCAGAGTTGGGAAGAGCACCTAAACCATATTTGACAATTCCTCCAAACCATGTGAAAACGCACAAGTTGTGTGCCAATTTGGAGAAATGAAATTTTGGCATGACTTGGGTTCAATATCTGGGGTAAATAATTCATGATCAGTGTGTGCATGTTGACCCAACCAAGATACAAGTTATTCGGGATTGACCAACCCCAACCACTCTAGCATAGCTTCGCATATTTCTGGGTCTTTCCAATTTCTACTGCAATTTCGTGTTGGGTTTCTCTCATTTCACTTGGCCTTTGAGTCAAGTCACCAAGTGCGAAGCGAAAGAAAAGTTATTTTGGTCTGAATCCCAATAAAAGTTGTTTTTCAAGTTGAAGTATCACCTCTGCTCTGCAGCGGTGCTCACATTACTAGACCTGCAACAACCATTTTAGATTGATACATATGCCTTCGAATATGCAATTGGCACAATTATTACTTAGCAGGGGCATCCAATGGCATATAATAATGAGACACTTTCAGACACTACCCGAAATTATCCCACCTATGACAAAGAAATGTATTCCATTGTGCATTCTTTCCAACGGTGGAAGCATTACATTATGGGGAAGAAAACGGTCATCCACACAGACCATTGACCCCTGTAGTTCATACAGATACAAGGAAACTTGCAGAATGATCGCAATCAGAAATGGTCCACATACCTGCAACAGTTCAATTTGAACATTAAGTACAAGAAGGGAAGCACAAATAATGTTGCAGACTGCCTCAATCGATTGTCGGTAATAATGTTGACCATTGTGCTTGACTCTTGTGGACACGAGACTTCAGAATGGCCATAAATTTACAAGAGTGATCCAAAATTCAGCACCACATATCACATTCTCCTAGAATGTAAGCAAGTTCCAAACTTTCACCTCTAGGACGCGCTATTATGACACTTGGGACACCTCTTTGTTCCTTCAATCTAACGTTCCAAGATGATTTAGGAGGTGCATTACATTCGATTTATTAGACATTTTGGGGTAGAAAGACAGTGATAGTGTTGCATAAGTATTTTTATTGGCCAAACCTTCAAAAAGATGTTTGGAAGTACATCAAATCTTGCACTATTTGCGTCATTCCCAAACCTACAATCAAGAAGTAAGGCATGTATAAGCCTTTTCATACTCCTAGCCAACCCTAAGAATATATCTCCATGGATTACATATCGGGCCTTCTTTTTACCAAGCATTTCAATGACATTATTTTCATGGTCGTCGACAAATTCTCCAACGTGACCATTCTAGAATCATGCAAAAAGAGTATCACAGTAGAAGCCACTACCAAGCTCTTCTTCGAATGGGTGTGGGCACACTTTGGGATCCCACAATCCATTGTCTTAAATCATAACAGCAGGGTCTTAAGTTCATTCTAGTCAAGCCTTTGGTCATTTTTAGATACCAAGCTCACTAAGTCCACGGCCTTCCACCCTCAAACTAATGGCCACACAGAGGTCGTAACAAGGATGATCGTGCACATCCTACGCATGTACAAATCGAAGAATCCACACACATGGGACAAAATCCTCCCCTATTTCAAGCACAACTACAACAAATCTCTCCATAGCTCAACTCGCCACAACACCTTTCAGGTGGGATTGGGATTCCAACCAATATGTCCCATTGATGTTTCCATACCAGTTGCAACTAGTCAAGAATATTTGGCTCATGTCCAGTCTGAATACGACAGATCTAAAAAATTCATAAAATGTATTCGGAACATACAACTACAGGTACATGACATATTAGACATAGAAAATGCTAAGTTCAAACAACACCATGACCAGCATCGGGTGCCACATAAGTTTCAGGTGGGTGACAAAGTTTGGTTACATTTGCAGAAGGAGAGCCTTGCTAGGCCCTAATGCAAGCTTCGCCCACTCTGATATGGGACTTACACCATCGCTAAGGCTATAGGGGACAATTCCTTTGAGCTCATCATTTCACCATTCCTTGGCCTACACCCATTATTCAATTGGACCAGTTGCGGCCATACTTTCCCCCATTTTTGGACACATCAGGCATTCTTGAGTAGTTGACACCAATAAAGATCAACCCAAGCTTCATGGAATAGGCCACAAGTGATAGGATCGTGGAAACACAGATTAACACACTCACCAGCAAAGGATCCAGCTCTATTGAGTTGTCAAAGCCGGTGAAATTCTTCACCAAGACAGGTGGCTCACCGGGGACTAGGTTCAACAGAAATTTACTCACCTCATGGAGGCTTTGCACACAATGGGGACCATTACTTCCTAAGGAGGGAGGAATTATCTAGGTGCATATCGGCAGCCACCCACCTATTCCACCTAGGCCTCCAGTAGATTTCATTGGTTTCCTTGTTTATAGAACAATTTACAATTTTTAGCAGTTTTTCAGGTCCTGAACTTCTGGAGCTGTTTTGACCCCCTAAAAAAAAATTTGGAGGTGTGCAGCAAGCCTAAGCTTTTCGTCCACAAATATTTTAGTGCTCGGAGATATATTTCTAACAAGGTATCATACACACCAAACGAAGATCATATGACCAACTTACGACCCCGAGAAATTGGCTACCCAACTAACCCCAACGAGGCCCACACACTCTTGGTGTTCCATCTCCTAGGGTTAGGTTTTTTGTTTTTTTGGGTTTCCCTTTGATGTTAAATAATATAAATTCCCTTGAGCCTCATTATAACACAGTTCATAGGTATGTATTTGTTGAAATTAGCAACAAGAAATATTGAAAATGGCAACAAGAAGAGGCTTCTAATTTAATTTTCCCTTAACTAAATTAGAAGGAAATTGTAATTCCACATCACATGATAGCTTGTACATGTTAAATAAGTTAGGAAGACTTAGTTAGTTCAGTTAATTCTAGTTGAGGGTCAAACTAGAGGCATGTAGAGTATCTCCTACTTTTTAGAAGCCCTCATTGAGTTTAATTTGAGTTGTAATTAATTAACTTAAATTATTTGAGTTAAAATCAATTTAACTAGTTCTAACTGATGGAGGAATTAGTGAGAGGTCAAGTGAATTAAATTTAATTTAATTCACTTGCAGTGATTAATCAAATCATTTATAATTTACTCATAAATAGCTCATGCATGTCAGTTTTGAGGAAGACCTAGTTGAGAATGGAATTAAAGGGAAGTGTATTGTCAGTTGTATAATTATAAAATTGTACAGGTGGTGCATGGAGTTAGAGGAAGAGCCTTAATGTATTGCACAATAATTTTTGGGGAATTTCCTAATTAATATGGCTCAATTACCCTAGGGATTGCATAAGCAAGTAGGGAATCTTGAGGACAAGAAATTGGTTAAATATTGAACCAAGCTAGCTTAGGAAGAAGTGAGACGTACTGAGATAGTGCAGAGAGCTCTCAATCCTGAGAGAAGCATTATATTATTCGTATAATATTTGTGTTGGAGAGGTAAATCCCCTCTGCAGACAGAGGCAATCCCTACTAGCCCAGATCGGGTCTAGCAACAATCAGACACGCAGTGACGCAGGTTTCTAGTTACAAAAACGACAAAACATAACAAGTTGCCTACCTCAGGTCCTACGCAATGGTCGTAGAAGAAAGGATGACGCTTCCCGTCCTCCGCTTTGGAAGATCACAGTCCTTCTGCTTAACACGTCTGAACACCTGCACACATGTGAAGAAACACAACGATACACAACATAGAATCTAAATCTTGTAACCATACACCAGTCAGAGAGGATGTAATTCATTGCATCAAATAAAAAGACACATGAATGAAACCATAATCAAAGTCACTTATCATTAATAATAACAAAGAAAGATACAACCCAAGGCTCTGACGCTAGATCTTCCTTCGGCGGGTCGACAGCGGATCACGTCTCAATGAAGCTCGTCGGGAATGGGACAAAGCTCTCTCTCTTCGGCTTGGCTCTAAAAGGCTGTCTGGCGATAGTCTCCTTGCTACAGATTCAGCTCTTGCTTCTAGGACTACTAGCTTTCTAAGGGAAAATGGCAAGCTTATATAGATGGTGGAAGGGGAGTTGCGATCCCTACAATTGTGGGATTGGCCCTATCCTCAAGGAAGCTTCCATGATAGGTGGAAAACCACCTCCCATACATGGAGATCCGGAGCCAAACCTCCCAACTCATTTTAGAGACTCATTCAAGATTTTGTTGAAATCAAACTTCCGCTATTTATTTAAAAAAAAAATCCTTATTAAGCTTGGCGTGAGAAATACACTGGGACAGAGTGCCAGTTGGCGCTCCCTCTTTGGTGGATTTTTCCCATTGGCACGAGGGTTGAACTGGCTAGTCGCGCCAAGGCCAAAAGATCTATTTTTAGCATTTTTCAAAAGAAAATTTATTCAGAGGAATGATTATCCTTGTCAAGGGGGATGCCATTAAAGTGGTTTCAGGTTATGTCACTACTCACAGGGCATGGAAAAGGCCCTCCAATGTACGAGACGGGGGATTGCAGGGACAGTGACAAATTACTGTGTAACAGATGCCCCCTAAAGCATGAGGCCCGAAAGAGAGAGAGGGTTGAAATTCTTTATGAGAATGTGCCCAACTAAAAACACTGCCATCGGAAAAACTGCGTAGACAAATATAGTTGATATCTCAAATACATGATATGTGGTATGGGCGCAGCCATCCATAACAGAGTATACAATAATCAGGATCCAAGGTATGGACGCAGCCATCCAGAAAGGATCAATAAGAAGACTCAGGTATGGTCGCAGCCATCCAATCAATGAGTCACATAACCAATCATGATAATCCACAAAATCCGCAACCTGGATTCCATCAGACAAAACCCAGGGTCTTTCGCTCCATCTCGACCCGTACAGAGTCCAAGTCCTAGCATGTGAATATGTGAGCTAAAGTCGAACATGCAAGAACATCATCTGATTACCAGCCAATGATGAAAGTCGTTAACAGAAGTGAGTGGAACCACCAATAATGAGGATGGCCCTCAAGGTACTATAGGTACAATCCACTAAATGTGAACAGTGAGCTAGCATCGAACACCTGCAGAATCATTCGATCGAAGGCCAATGATGAAAACCTTGTGTCGAATGTGAAGAACCTGCCATTGAGGCATGCAGGCTCTAAGGTACCTGAAGGGAGTCTCTAGATCAGCTTCCTGGATAATGAGCTGAATTTGACAGGAAGTGAGCTTGATCGAAGGTAGGCCATAGTGTTTCCCACATCATCGACGCGAGACAGAGGAACATAATGTTTGTGAATCAGGATCAGTAGAGAATTAGAGGAGGGTTGAAACTGCAGAGGTCAACTTCTCTTGAACATATCGGCGGCACGACACTAGATTTGGCAGTATTTGACATCAAAAGATCTGAGGTCATGATGACGAGGCAGAGAGCAGATGAGTGGTCAAAAAAGGATAACCCAAACCCATGGAAGCAAACAGATAGTGAGATGAGATGTCCCCAACCCGACACGAATGCAGACAAGTGCCATGTTCAAGAGTGACATACTGCTGACACGACGATGATACTGGTTTCATTTTTCCCCGCCATTTCTGGCGAGTGCCCTAATTATTTTTGAGAACAAGTTTGAAGGGGATAGCATATGCTTGCAATATAAGTTTGTCCTCCGGAAAAATCCAACCTAGTACATTTAACGAGCCCTAGGAAGGAGGAACTCGAGTATCATCATTACAACAGAATCCGATGTCATCAGGTTTTAACGAGTCTGACAAAGGAAGAACTCGACGTCTTTTCATGTTTAGAGAGTTTGAAAAGATAGCGGAAAAGTAAACTCCAACAGTCCCTTTTCATAGATAGTTCCTCAGATCCGAAAAGGTAGAAAACTACGTCTGAGAAAACCTCCTATTCGCGATAGGCTAGGGTATTCCTTTTTCGTAAATAATCCATCCCAGCCCAAAAAAGGGGTAAACGTATACTGGGTAGATGTCGTTTCGCAACCGATTTAACGAGTTCAAAACGACAAGCAACTTGGCAATATTTTCATGTTTAGAGAGTCAGAAAAGAGCTGAAAGATGACTCCAGTAGTGACTTTTTCGTGTTTTTACTGAGTCCGGAAAAGTATAAAATACAACTCGTATCTTCGTCCTTGTCATGTGAAAACCTGTTGCTGCACAAGAAAGCAAGCGAAAACCCCATTTTTCGACAAAATATAATAAAATAATAGAAAAATAAGCTTCAAAACCTAATTTGATCTCGAAAAGTTATAAATATGCCAAAAATAGTAAAAACATATTTACTTTTACTTTTTACCTCTTGTGGAGAGCAACAGTGATTTTTTCCTGTGCGAACTTGCGGCGATGATTACGGCCTATCCAGTGCATCATTTCAGTTCTCGTTTTTTCCAGGTAAGAGGCGCTCCCCTTAGCTATGTTTTAATCCATTTTTCATAGAATTCCACTGTGATTTTTGATCCCTGAGGGAATATTTTCAAATTTAGGGCTCGCCCAATTGGCGCGGGTATCGGGCACGGACCTGCGCCAATTGGCTCATTTTTGCAAAGGAGTCGCGCCAATGGCGCAACCTAAATTTTCGCTCAATTTTTACAAAAAATGAACCAATCATCCGGATTTTTGAGAGTTCAAGGGATCTAATAAAGTGTTTGTGACCATTTTGGTGCAAATACACAGTCACAATGGTGATAGAATGGAAAGAAAGGAAACATAGTGAAGAAGATGAAATGACCATGGAGATCAAGGCATGTATCAAAGCTCTCTGGGATTGCGGCTTAAAAAATTTCTTCTTAACACCATGTCTCAGGGCACAACCTGAATTACTGTAGTACTTAATCAGTATTTGGGATGAGAACGAAGAGAAGTTTAGGCTTCGAGACCAAGTGTTGGAGCTTGAAGTATCTGACATTTACTTCATAATTGGATTGTCTCGGAGAGGTACAGTCCCGATCATGACAGGTACTAGGCCCTCGGGGGATAAAATTTTAATGGTAATGGAGAGAGTGTGCCCAGGGGCACAGATAGGATCAAGAAGCAAGAAATTCGACATCCACACAGTTCCCGATCTAGCACTCAGGGTGGTGCTCCATACCATTACGCGGGCTACGGGGTCGTAGGCACCGCACGAGGCTACTAAAACACAGTTCCTCTTAGCATCTGAATGCATGAACCCGACACTATTTGATTGGGCCACTGCCGTAACAATGAACATCAAATGACAGTTGACAAAGTGTAAGAAGGCCAAACTGAAGTAGTTTGGGTACGGATATATCTTGGTGTCGTTCATCCTTGAACGGTTACCAATCTTCCAGGGCCAGGGGGCGATAGTCGCCGAGCCACCATTGAGGGAGCCGCGGATGGCTCGATGGGCAGCACCCATGCCCAGATCAGGAGGGGGCCAGCAAATGTCATGGAGGCCCGAGTTCTTTGTAGGCTTCGGCGACAACTGATCGTCGTAGAGGACTGGCCCTATGCCGGTACTGAATTCACGGGAGACCCAGATCTTCCACTCCCGGAGGGAGAAGACTGGGACGAGGAGCTGGGTAAGACTCTTTTTTATTTTTTGTAATTTATGATTTTTTTTGGTATACGTGCATGTCCTAACAAACAATCCTATGTGTATGCAGATGTTGATCCAGAGAGGCCCGCCGGGATGTCGCCGATCGCACGGAGGACCCCGCTTGCCTATGACCCTCAAGGCGAGGGTGGCGAGGGGAGTGATCTAGTCCAGAACTTGGAGGGAATCACCCGTGGGATCCCAGATTATGCTCGCCTAATAGATGTCCCATTGGCTTATCAGAGGCACACCGTGGGGGTACCTAGTCACCTTCATCGTTTACTGAGGCGATTGGTGCGGGCAGTGACATGCTACCATGAGCACCATGTTGATTAGTCATCTAGGATTTTAATTTGCACATTTTTGAGAGACATGTTGTCTCCGGCTATTATTAAAACAGACATGTATATTTTTTGAATATTATGTGATGTACACAAACTGCAAATACTTCCACACACACACACACATATATATATATATCTATTTCTGGATGGATCTTTTTACATATGATGATGTTTTTTATATGTTATGCAAATGTCTAATACAATGTTATCTAATGCATTAGTTACATGATCTGCATAACAAACGACCCAATGGAAAAGTTCACAAAATGCATTACCACACAAATCACATTTTATTTTTACGCAAGCTTAAAAGAACACATGCAAACTATGCTTGGAGATGAGTTTTATTTTTATGCAAGCTTAAAACACAAATGTAAACTACACTTGAAATGAGGAAAAACGGGCATGCCCCCAGCAAGTGTCTCAATTTGAGGTACATGCCCCCCAAGCTTCAGTCCATAGGAAATGGAGTGAAGGTTCAAAACACAAGAGATTTGATCTAAATCTAACAAAACTCGAATTGAACGAGCTCGTGTTTCATTATTTTAACGAGGTTGAAACACTTAAAATAACTATCCTCGTAGTAGCTTGTTTCATTGTTTTAGGAGCTTGACACAAGAAGAGGAACTATGCTCCAACGAGCTCAAAGGAGGAGGCTCAGGAGGGGGATATCCAGATACATCGCGCTCGAGACAATTAGACATTACCCCCAGGCCGGGCATGAATGTGGAACGATGATTTCCATCGCTCCACGGCAGATCTTCAACAGACATTGTTCCAACGACAGCTCATCAGAGGGGAAGACTTCTCTTAAAGGATAGGGCGAATCTGCATCGCCGAGCCAAGGGGATCGAGAATATACATCTAGAGCCATGCTCGAAGGAGCATGTTCAGAAGGAGGAGGATCTGATGCAGCGACAAAATCGCAATAATTGATCTCAACTGGAGTTAAAGGCATCGATTCTCCGAAAGAGGTCACCTGTTCAGGCGAAGGGGTGATCCAAGGGTCATCTGACCTATAGATCATGTTAACTTGAACGGTGTGTGGTGGTGGCGCGGGAAAAATATCCATGAGGACGGGGTCCTTGAAAAGACCGGGTCCTACACTGTCGAGGGGATTGGGGATCTAATACACGTAAGATACGTTGTTCTCGGAGGATGAGGTGAAGAAAGACAACTGATTGACAGTGATAATTTTTCCCTCATGAGGAAACTTCAGAAGCCGGAAGAGGGTGGACAGAACGCATAGCATGGCGTGAGTCCAGCTGCGACCAAGAAGAAGATTGTAGTTGAGCTTGGCTTCAACCACTTCTACTTCTACGTTGACTGTCTTACCCTGTAACGTGATCGGTAAACTCTTGAGAACACCCAGGGGTTTTGATTCCCTACCATCAAATGCCTCTAGGGCATTGGGATATGAAGTAAGAGCTGGAGAGCCAATGGCCTTCCTGCAGGCAGATGACATAACACAGGTGGAAGCAACTTCGTCCACAATGGCTCTGTGGATGTTGAGGCCATTGATACCGACTTGTATAATGAGAGCAATTTGATGTGGAAGTCGAGGGACAAAATTTTCCAGGTCGAACGTGAGAAGACTAGAATCGGCAAGATCAATTCCACCGATTGCGGACAATAGAGCTTTCCGTTGCGGCGGGCAACTTTGAAGCACTTCCAATGTAGACATTGCGGAAGGCGCCTGTGCCAAATCCTCAACAATGCTGTAGTGCTAGGCAGCGCGGGTGTTTGGATTATAGGAAGATTTTCGCATAACACCTTTAGAAGGTGGCCTTACAACGGGTTCAGCGTTGGGCTTCTCAATTTCTAAAGGACCAGAGACAGGTGGGGGAGGGGGGCCATCAACGACTTCCTTCCCAGCTGCCTGGCATGATCCAGCATAATCCTTCGAGCGCATAGAAATCGAAACAGGTGCAGCACCATTCATCATAAAAACTTGGGACCCAAATGGTGCAGATGGTGAACGTTGTTCGACCATCTGGGTCTGCTGAGATGGGAATGGTTCTTTGAGAACTGCCGGAGTCCCTTTGGAGCCTTTCAGAAGTTGACTAACTTCATATCGTCGGGGACAATCTTTGGTATAATGACCTCCTTCACAGATAAGGCAGGGGTACTTCGGTTTGCATTGGGAACCATCATCAGCACGAGGTTTAGAAGATTCTGGTTTCGGGGCATCGGGTTTGAATTTTCCTTTGCCCTTCTTCTTCCCTTTGGAGGCCTTTTCCGCAAGATTGGCCTGAACGGCATTGACCTCCATAGTCTTACCAGAATCTGGAGGGGCGGGAAGAGCAGAATTATTTCGACTTCTGATTCCCATTAGAGGACTTCTGAGAAGTCTGAGAAACGAAACCAATAACACCATCCACTGATGGGGTAGTTGGTGCTTTAGAGGTCCCTCGTTGCGGAGCATCATTCAAGATATCATATAGCGTGCCGGACTGAGAGTATACCAAATCAAGGTTCTGGGCATGATCGATGGCTTGTTCTTCGGTCACACATGCCCCCATAGCAATATCTTGAGCGATCTTGTTAATGAAGGAGGTAGTGAACTGTGTGCTCAACTTAGTGTTCCTAAATTGAGGTCATAAATTGTCAACCAGGGTTAGTAAACTATTGAAGTGAGGTGCACTATATGTGCCTAGGTATTTGTTTCTCACTACGTTGTGTTTAGTGTTTTTATGATGTTTTTGGTTTTGTGGTTTTATGTTAAGAAGGAAAAGAACTAAATGTTGAAAAAGAACAGTTGTTGGTCACACTAAAAACAGAGCAAAACCTATACTAAAGAACAAAAAATGCAAAGTTTGATAATGACTCATAGCAAGGAAATAAATCACAACATGAACTCAATAACTCATAACATGAACTCATCCAATTCATTCATTAGAAATATGTTGGAATAGCTTGAGAAAAGGACAAGTTTAGTGAAAATGAGGTTCTCCTAAGTAAACAATCATCTTACAATATTACAAAGAATCTCATCCATGGCTAAAAGTTTATTGGAACACAATTAGAAAAGATTATTTGTAACACAATAAGATTTCTACTCTGAATTAACTTGTAATGCTAAGATTAATCCATTCTACAGCTCAACTTGTCACTACTAAGCCTCATTCGAAAGTTAGAGATGTTCTAGAATAGTTTTTGGGAAAAGGCTTATTTGTGAATTTGCAAAAGATTGCAGAACAATCAAGGCATTAAACTGATATCACTAATTCCTGTCTGTATGATGATGCATTAACAGAAAGTCAGAACAAGATTAGTTTGTAAACAATGAAGACTGTGAAGTCTAATTTTGACAGTTAATACAACTTAAAGAACAATGGATAACACTGAACTAGAATGCAATTGATCAAACTTGAAACACAGTGATCACAACTAAACTAGAATGCCATTAACCTAACTTGAAATACAGTGAACAGAGTTGAACTAGAGTGCCATTATCAAACTTGAAATATAGTGACAGAATTAAACTAGAGTGACATCTACCTCCGGAGTATTTCAACTGAACTAAAATGCAACTAATTCTATGAAATACTACAACCCTATCTCGTTCAATATGAGTGATATTTTGGAATAGTTTGTAAAAACAAGTCTGGCTGTATCATTCAATGCAAATGAGCATAAAACATAAAGTTTCGGAAAAAAAAATGCAATTAACTCCTAAAATACTACAGTTATATCTCATCCAATGTTAGTGGTATTTTGGAATAGTTTGTAAGGATAAGACTGATTGTGGCATCCACTGCAAGTAAGTATAAAAACACAAAGTTCAGAAAATTGATTAAACTAGGAATGAAACAAGGCTAAGTTACTTATCTAAACCATATGAACAAAGCTTCTCAGGTAGCAGGGGCCCTCTACCACCGGATTAGCACACAAATATACTCAAGATTGACTCAGCTCTTGCAATAAAGTGATGCTTCTTTCATTAAAGGAGAAATTCTTCAAAAAAAACAGAGTATTACAGTCTTCTGAGATCTAGCAACAAAACAAAATCTAGCTAGCTGTCTCTCGGTCTCCCGAGCCATACTTATAACAAAATTACATAACTGTCTTTGAGATAAAACAAGAATAAATGTCTTTCCCAACTAAAATCAAACTAAAACTCTGGTGGTGGTCTCGTACTATGATTAAGGACATCTGTACAGTCCTTGTCCTATTAGAAGTCTATCTCCTAGTTTTGGTTTCCCACGTGCATAACCACCTGTAGACTCGAGCTCAGACTTCGTGGAGAGCAAGAAATGATGGGGGAGTGATGTGGAATATGACCATATGCGTTTTTCCTTGAGGTGACACCTAGAAGATAGCTGCGGAATAGGCGACTGGCTACAGAATGACTGCGTTCTATAGTCGAGTCTAGTCAAAAATTACTACAACAACAAAATCATGAAAACATAGCAAGTTAGTCATTATATACATTCTTAAAGTAACCCTAATCAATCCTATTGATCATTCAAGCCTGTAATTGATGAGGGACAAAGGAAATGAAGTGAAATGTGGTGGAAAAGAAGGACATCTTTGGGGCTCAACATACCCCCACTGCAAGGCTTTTGCATGTCCTCATGCAACTAATCCATGTACTCTGAGACCTCTGCTAGGACATCTAGGCCCCTTCTTCTGCTTTGCTTGACAGTCAATGGCCTCCTGGGCTTCCTTATGATCAACTTGAATCTCAAATTTGTAAGTGCCCTGCTTAACTTTTTGTTTTTCTTCTTCAATTTTTCACTGGCCTTGTGCAACTTTTTCATTTGTAGAGACAGAGTTGTATTCATATCACCTTTCAGCTTAACCTGCTCTCTTAAAATTTCATTCTCATTCTTGATATGCCTATTGAGCACTTCTAACTCATATTTGTCTCTTCTTAGTACATCAATTGCAGATTTTGGTGGGCTAGGAGTTCTATCTCTACTTTCCGAGGATCTATTTTCTAATGTCTCAACATAGTTATCAATTTGTTGCTATGCTGGGTCTATCTCTGGAGCTCCTTCATCAAGATCCTCCTCGTACGGGTACTCAGGTGATCTAGCAGTAGGTGTTTCTTCATCCTCAATGTTTATGATTCCTATTTTTCTAGCCTCTGTTTTCTTCAATATACCTTTAAGTCTGTGGCTCCGTCTTGGTTGAGATGGTCCTTCACCTCTCTCTTTGGCATATTTTCTCATTATCCTCTCCTTCTTAAGCTGCTTCTTAATTTCAGCCAATTTCTCAGAAATCATCTCTTCACTTTCCTCTTGTATTGATTTACCAGTTTTAGTTTCAACAACTTTGGAAATTTTCCTTCTCCTGCTTCTTCCTATGGGTTTGCCTTCAGGTGGAGATTCCTTGGGTTCCTCAAAGTGATTCCTCACTAGAAACTCATCCCAATTATCTCCCATTTTTATCAAATGATGTTCAATGAGGATTTTGACTAAACCATGGTGATACAAAGTGGTTTCTAGAAATTGAACCCTCTTTTGAACATTAGAGGCCATTCTTTTCAGACTATGAAGTAGGAAAAAGGGAAAATTGATTTCTTCATCTAAGAAATGCATCATTAACCAAATATGATAAACATAGAGGGTACCAAATCTTCCTTCACAAGTAATAATTTTTTTCAAAATTAGCAACATATTCCTCCATTTATTCTTCAGTGCCGAGCTAGGAATACCTTTCTTAAAAATGGAAACATCCATACCTGGTGTTTTGAGTATTTGCCTCCATGCCTCATTATGAAATTCCCTATTTTTGAACCAACATTCTCCTTGTCTGGGTAATTCCTTTGCTTCTGTAATGAAAGCCTCTGTAATAGTGAATTTAATATCTCCTATTTCGACCTCTGCTCCATTGAAGGACCGTGCAAATTTTTTGGTTACTTCTTTATGAAAACCATTAAATTTTTCCAAGAATTGTAACCACCCAGCCTGCTGTAGCATTTCTCTGATTTGTGGATAGACTTCCAAGTACTTGGTTCCAACTGGTTCAGTTCTTACTATGAGACCCATAACTTATCTTTTCAACCTTCAAATTACTGCTCCTCTGCTCACGTTGAAAATGGATGTTAAAGAGAT
The DNA here is from genome assembly GCA_034641835.2 of Pinus albicaulis. Taxonomy (NCBI): domain Eukaryota; kingdom Viridiplantae; phylum Streptophyta; class Pinopsida; order Pinales; family Pinaceae; genus Pinus; species Pinus albicaulis. The sequence continues at coordinate 792,869,564 of CM076573.1, read as the reverse complement.
GTTTTTACTCCAATGATGTTTCCTCTGTTTTACAGACCGGAATGGCTAAGAATTGGCTACGGAAAGAAATGATATGGAGTAGTTATGAAATGAGTATAATGCAGTGAGGATGATTCACACGGATTAATGAGTTGAGAGCTATCACGGAAGAAAATACCGCGGAAAAATTCTCATGTAATTTCAAAATCATCACTAAATGCTTCGGGCTAGTGACGTCACTGCTCAGGTCACTTCAGTACTTAACCGTTAAGTTTTAAATGATGATTTGGAATGGCGGAGTGAAATGGATTTTGTCCAAAGTTTTTATGATAGGTTTTATAATCATGATCAATACGACTAATTAAAATAACTTTTTGAATCATACATGACTTAACTATGCTAAAACTTTCATGATCTGTCACTATAATAATTTCATAACTTTTACCTTTGCCTTTCCTTTGATTTTTTTGTGGTTTTGATATGCCTTGTCCTCCTTTGAAAATCATTGATCTTCAGTCCTCATAACTCCTTTGATTTTTCTTGTTGTCTTGGATATGCAGGATCAATTTGCTGCTAAATCAAGTGATTACTGGATAGTGCCTTCAGGATCTCTAGCTGCAGAATGTCTGACTGGCTGCAGAATGTCTGACTGATTGCAGAATGTACCTGTAGAAGTCTTGAAACATGGAATGGAATGGTTTGAAACATGAATGGAATGTTGTATAAAATGAGTTAAAATGGATAACAAAATATGGTGTAATGGAGTATGAGTGAAGTGAATAATGGAATGAAATGAATCACAATTATGAAGTGGAGTGAAGTATGGAAGGTGACCTGCAACTTATGATTTGTATTATTCAATTGCAGAAAGAAATCAATCTTAAAACTCTGAGATGGAAATGAGGTGGACCATAGAATGAAATGAATGAAGTATGGAATGAAGTGGAGTATGGATGAATGGAATGGAATGAATCATAAGTGAAATATGGGTTTGCACTTATGATTTTGTAATAGCTTCTTGTAGAAAAAGAACAAATTTGAAAAGCTAAAGTGTCAGAAAGATTCTAATTTTCACTCTATCTTTTCTGTATAAACATGTTAATCAGTGATTAGTTTTCATGTTTATACTTTATTACTTTTCTTTTTCTTTTTTTCTTTTTTTCCTTTTTTTTCTTTCTTTCTTTTCTTTTTTTTTTCTTTTTTCTTTTCTTTTCTTTTCTTTTCTTTTTCTTTTTTTTTTCTTTTTTTTTCTTCTTCTTCTTCTTTTTTTCTTCTTCTTCTTCTTCTTTTTTAATTCTTTTGAATTCAGAAAATTCAACTAAGTTGATGAAGAAGAAAAATTCTTCTTCATTAACTTCACATCACTGTTTTCCTGAAATCTCTTGACAAATTCTTCTCTTGAAAGTGGCTTATGACACAGCTTCAATCTATGACCATTTACAAGAAAAGTGACCTCTTCTTCATCTATTGTCTTGATTTTTATTGCTCCATTGTCAAAAAATTTCACAATTTCATATGGTCCAAGCCAATGTGTTTGGAATTTACCTTGAAAATCTTTGAACTTTGAATCAAACAAGAGAGCCCAGTCACCTTCTTTGAACTTCTTTTCCTTGATATACTTATCATGCCATCTAGTCCTTTGCTGTTGGACTATACTTGTTTTCTGAACTGCATCTTGTCTTATATCATCCAACTCATTAATCTGCTCCAATATGTGTTTTTGTGCCTCTGTTAGATCAAGTCCTAGCTGAACTGCCATTTTAAAAGTTTGAATCTGAAACTCTATGGGAAACAAAACTTGTTTTCCATAAACAAGTTCATAGGGAGTATGACCTGTTGTGCTTCTCCATGTATTTCTATAGGCCCACAAAGCATCAGGAAGCCTTTCTACCCAATCTCTTCTATGTAAATGGACAGTCTTTGTTAGGATCCCTTCAATGACTTTATTGGTAGATTCCACTTGACCATTTTCTTGTGGATGATAGGGAGTAGATTTTCTGTGTCTGATTTTGTACCTCTCCATCATTTGTTCCACTAGCTTTGATGTAAATTGAGCTCCTTGATCTGTAGCAATTTCCCTTGGGACACCAAAACGAGTAAAAATATCCTCAAAAAGAAAATTAACTACAGATGCTTCAGTAGCAAAAAGTAATGGCTTGGCCTCTACACATTTAGTAACATAATCAGTGCAAACTAATATATATTTCTTTTGTCTTGATGGAGGACTAATAGGTCCTACAAAATCTAAAGCCCATTTTTCAAAAGGTTCAATATGTACCTGAGGCTGCAATGGCATCTCACCTGAAGGAGAAGGTTTCCCTACCCTTTGGCAACTGTCACACCTTTTGACATACTCTTTAGCATCTTTTAAAAGGGATGGCCAATAATATCCTAAATGAAGGATCTTATAAGCTGTTCTTTTATCAGCAAAGTGTCCGCCACAAGGTTCATCATGACATGCCTTGAGGATCTCAGGCATCTCATCTTCCCGAACACATCTCCTAATGATAAAATCTAGACCTGTTTTGTATAACTCATTAGCAACCCATGAATATTTTGCACTGTCATAAATGATCTTTCTTTTGTCTCTTGCATTCATTATTGAAGGAAATTTCCCTGAAACTAAATAATTAGCAATGTCAGCAAACCAAGGAGTTTGAGTAGAAATTGAAAAAATATATTCATCAAGGAATTGATCTTCAACTGGGATATTGTCTTTGATGTTTTTGAGTCTAGATAGGAAATCAGCTACTGTGTTTTGTTTTCTAGGCCTATCTAGAATGGTAATGTTGAATTCTTGTAAAAGCAATAACCATCTTATGACTCTGCCATTAGTAATTGATTTGTTCATTAAGTATCTAATTGCAGAATGATCAGTGTGAAAAAAAGTTTCATAGCCTGTTATATAGTGTCTAAATTTTTTTATGGCATGAACAACAGCTAAAAACTCTTTTTCAGTTACAATATAGTTTAACTCTGCAGGAGTCAAATTTTTACTGGTATAGTAGATGGCATAAGGAATTAGGTCTTTTTGTCCCAATACTGCTCCTAGAGCTGTATCTGAGGCATCTGTTGAAATATGAAAAGGTAACTTCCAGTTAGGTCATCTTAAAATAGGTTCTTTAGAGATTTTTGTTTTCAGGGTCTCAAAGGCTAACTGGCAATTAGGATTCCACTTGAATTCATAGTCTTTGGTAAGTAATTTGAAAAGTGGAGATGCTATCTTGGTAAAGTTTTCTATAAACCTTCGATAATATCTTGTGAATCCTAGAAAACTCCTAACATCTTTTTCAAAACTTTGAATAGATAAGTTAGAGATGACTTCAAATTTTGACTTATCAACTCTAATCCCATCCCCTGAAATGTGATGTCCTAAAACAATTCCTTTAGTAAACATCATAAAACACTTCTCATGACTAAGTGAAAGATTTTCTTCTTTACATCTCTTTAAAACTTTTTCCAAGTTTGTTAAGGCTTCTTCAAATGTGTTTCCATAAACTGTGAAATCATCCATATATACCTCTACACAATCACGTATTAGATCTGAAAAGATTCCTAGTACTGCCCTTTGAAATGTTGCGGGTGCATTGCATAGTCCAAATGGAAATACTCGGTAAGCATAGGTACCCCAAGGACAGGTAAATGTGGTTTTGTCTTGATCTTCAAGTGCTACTTGAATTTGGTTATAACCACTAAACCCATCTAGAAATGAAAAGTACTTTTTGCCAGCTAATGTATCTAACACCTTATCTATGAAAGGTAAGGGAAAATAATCTTTAAGAGTAGCTTTGTTTAATTCCCGGTAGTCAATACATACCCTCCATTTACCATTTTTCTTTGGCACAATTACCAAAGAAGAAACCCACTGACTATCTGAAATGGGATAGATGAAGTTAACATTTAACAATTTCTGTAATTCTTCCTTAACAATCTCCCTAAGATTTGGATTCATCCGTCTCTGAGGTTGTCTGATTGGTTTACAATTTTCCTCTATGTAGATGTGATGAGTGCAAGTCTTAGGGCTTATCCCTTTCATATCAGTGTACTCCCATGCATATGTAGAAGAATGTCTCTGTAATATCTTGACTAGCTCTTCTTGTTGAGATTTCTCTAGGTTCTTGTTTATGTTTAAGGTTTTGCCTGGAAATATCTCAATTGTAGAGCTGCCAAATTTATCCATGGAATAAAGAGACATCTGCCTTGATGATAAAAACTCAATGTTGGATTCTTCTTGAAATTGTTCATGTTTGTATTCCGAAGAGGATTCAAAGTTTTCTAAGGTATTCAAAATCTGGCTATCTTCACTAATTTCTGAAATTGTGAAGAGAGGTTGTAATTCTTCTTCATCCTCTATCCATTGAGTATCATCTAATTCTATAATTGTTCTTGCTGGAGGATACAAGGTAAATTTCTTAGTTGAACTACCATCAGAGATGTACGTATCACCGGATCTACAACTAATGAAAGCATCAGCTGTAGCTAACCAAGGTCTTCCCAATATAATAGGATGCCCTCCTAGATTATTCTTAGGAGTTAGGATCATAAAATCCACAGGATATTCCCAAGAATCTAGAGACACTAGAATGTCTTCTATTACCCCATCAGGTTTGATCACAGATCTGTCTGTTAATTGTAATAATGTGGGTGTAAAAAGAAGATTAGGAAGTTTTAGTTTATCCATGATTTGTCTACTCATAATATTGATTGCTGCTCCTAAATCAATAAGTGTGTTTTGGATCTCAATTCCATTGATGTGAATTTTAACAACTGGATTTCTTGGGTCTAGATACTTTGGAATAGCAATCTTACCCATCATGATATCTGCTATTTTTCCTTCCAGTTGAATTTTCTTTATCTCTCTTATTCTTTTTCTTGTTTTCTTCATGCTCAACTCCTTTATTGTTTTTGCTAAGATTGGAATTTCCTTGATGGCTTGTAATAATGGGATCTTAATACAAACATTTCTCAGCTCATCTAGGAAATCATAATTAGGCACCATAATTTGTTTTTCTATACCCCTATCAATTTGTAATCTTTCTGGAAAGGGGGGTGTAGAAGTGGATGTTGATGGCTACTCTAATATAGGAGTTGAAATTATTGGTTCTTTTTGTTTTGATTTTTCAATGTTTGAGTCTTGGAAAGTTGTGTTCTCTTCAAGAATTTTATTTACCCGTAGAGAATCTTCCTCGGAATTTTCTTGCTCTTGTATGATTACAGAAGGTTTCCTCTTTTCAAGTATTCTTCCATACCTAAGTTGAACATCACTAAGGTCTAAAGGAGTGATCAAATAAGTTGGAAACTGTTGGCCTTCTATCATGTATGTGTTCTGAGGATTTTTATTATTGGGGTTTGGTATGGGTTGGGCAGACAACTGATTTGTTTTCTGAGGAAATGGTAATGGAAGTGGTTGATTTTGATGTTGTGGATTTTGAGGATTTTGTTGAAAATTTTGTTGAGGAGGGAAATGTGGATATGGTGGATAGGATGGTGGATATTGGTAATACTGAGAGTATCTTCCATAGGGATTTTGTGCCCAATTTTGTGATTGATTTTGAAATTGGAACCAAGGTTGCTGCCAAGAATTCCAATTTGGTGGGGGTTGATTATACAACTGATCATGAAATCCTTGTGTTTGAGGTCCTTGCCAAGGCCTCATGGAGACAAAATTGAGAGATTTTGTGGAACTTGTAGGAGTTTCTTCTTGAAAGACAGCTTTAAGACCAGAAAGTGAAGGACAACTCTTGGTCTCATGTTTTTCTGAACAAATTACACAAGTCTCTACAACTTTTGCATCCAAAGGGCACTCTCTCAAGGCATGTTTCTTTCTACATTTGGGACAAAAGATTGCTAAGGCATCAGATTCAGATTTTTGCTTGTTTTGTAACTTAAGGGTGTCTATTTGTTCACTAAGACTCCCCAAGATATCAGATTTGAATTCATCAAGCATATGTCCTATTTCTGCCCTACTTACTGTCCCAGAAGCAGACTTACTTTCCCTTGCAAGAGCGGGGTCTCTTGGTCCTTTTACAGTTTTAGATTTCCCTCTTGAAAGGTTGATACATAATTCAACTATTTCAGGTAATGTAAGCTGAGATATATCCCCTTTTCCCATCATGTTAAGGATATCTAACCATTCATCCCTAATTGTCTTCAACAAGAGAGCTTTCAAGGTATCTTGGTCTAGGTTTTCCATTTTTGCTCTTTTAATGTTGTAGTTAAATCTCTCCAACAAATCTTCCAAATTTTCATCCTCTTTTTGTAGAATTTTAAACACTTCCTCCTTATGGTTGACTGGCATACAGTAATCCAAATACCTCTCTAGAAATACTTGTTTCATGTCTTCCCATGTCCTAATAGAACTGTTGATCAAACTCATAAACCACTTCAATGCTGCTCCTTTCAATGTTGAAGGAAATAGTTTAAGTTTTTGAGCATCTTGTAAGTAGTCATAGGTTATACATAGGACTTCAAATTCAAATAGGAAGGTTTCAGGATCTTCAGTTTTAAGTCCATAAAATTTTGGAAGGATAGAGGGTGAAATGTTTTTCATAGTTGCATTGGTTTCTTCATCTACTATAGGAAACCCAAAAGAGCTTCCCATTTCTCTTCTACCTCTTCCTCTTCCTCCTTCTCCTTCTGCACCTCTACCTCCTTCTCCTCTACCTCTACCTCTACCCCCTCCAAATAGTGTGTGTTCTCCATTAAAGACTCCTCCTCCCCCTTCTTCTGCCATAGTTGATTCTTCTGTGGAAGTGGAAGAGTTTGTGCCTCTAGCAGGGATCCTTGAATATTCTTCTAAGACAGGTTCAGTGGATGAAGTGGAAGGTCTTTCTAATGTAATATCTAATCTTAAGTCCTCTGAGAGTCTAGGATCAGTAAAGGATGGAATGTGGGTTTGAGTTGAAGATGTGCTGGCTCTTGGTCTTGGTGAAACAAGTGGTGTTCTAGGAATCAAGCTTCTGCTTCTTATGAATCTACCCCTTGAGTCTCTTTCTCTATGCATATCATTGTTTTTGGGAGGTAAGAAACAAGGCTACCTAGTTACACTTCCCCGGCAACGACGCCAAAATGTGTGCTCAACTTAGTGTTCCTAAATTGAGGTCATAAATTGTCAACCAGGGTTAGTAAACTATTGAAGTGAGGTGCACTATATGTGCCTAGGTATATGTTTCTCACTACATTGTGTTTAGTGTTTTTATGATGTTTTTTATTTTGTGGTTTTATGTTAAGAAGGAAAAGAACTAAATGTTGAAAAAGAACAGTTGTTGGTCACACTAAAAATAGAGAAAAACCTATACTAAAGAACAGAAAATGCAAAGTTTGATAATGACTCATAGCAAGGAAATAAATCACAACATGAACTCAATAACTCATAACATGAACTCATCCAATTCATTCATTAGAAATATGTTGGAATAGCTTGAGAAAAGGACAAGTTTAGTGCAAATGAGGTTCTCCTAATTAAACAATCATCTTACAATATTACAAAGAATCTCATCCATGGCTAAAAGTTTATTGGAACACAATTGGAAAAGATTATTTGTAGCACAATAAGATTTCTACTATGAATTAACTTGTAATGCTAAGATTAATCCATTCTGCAGCTCAACTTGTCACTACTAAGCCTCATTCGAAAGTTAGAGATGTTCTAGAATAGTTTTTGGGAAAAGGCTTATTTGTGAATTTGCAAAAGATTGCAGAACAATCAAGGCCTTAAACTGATATCACTAATTCCTGTCCGTATGATGATGCATTAATAGAAAGTCAGAACAAGATTAGTTTGTAAACAATGAAGACCGTGAAGTCTAATTTTGACAGTTAATACAACTTAAAGAACAATGGATAACACTGAACTAGAATGCAATTGATCAAACTTGAAACACAGTGACCACAACTAAACTAGAATGCCACTAATCTAACTTGAAATACAGTGAACAGAGTTGAACTAGAGTGCCATTATCAAACTTGAAATATAGTGACAGAATTAAACTAGAGTGACATCTACCTCTGGAGTATTTCAACTGAACTAAAATGCAACTAATTCTATGAAATACTACAGCCCTATCTCGTTCAATATGAGTGATATTTTGGAATAGTTTATAAAAACAAGTCTGGCTGTATCATTCAATGCAAATGAGCATAAAACATAAAGTTTAGAAAAAAATGAAATTAACTCCTAAAATACTACAGTTATATCCCATCCAATGTTAGTGGTATTTTGTAATAGTTTGTAAGAATAATACTGACTGTGGCATCCACTGTAAGTAAGTATAAAAACACAAAGTTCAGAAAATTGATTAAACTAGGAATGAAACAAGGCTAAGTTACTTATCCAAATCATATGAACAAAGCTTCTCAGGTAGCAGGGGCCCTCTACCACCGGATTAGCACGCAAATCTACTCAATATTGACTCAACTCTTGCAATAAAGTGATGCTTCTTTCATTAAAGGAGAAATTCTTCAGAACAGAGTATTACGGTCTTTTGAGATCTAGCAATAAAACAAAATCTAGCTAGCTATCTCTCGGTCTCCCGAGCTATACTTATAACGAAATTACATAACTATCTTTGAGATAAAACAGGAATAAATTTCTTTCCCAACTAAAATCAAACTAGGACTCTAGTGGTGGCCTCGTACTATGATTAAGGACATCTGTACAGTCCTTGTCCTATTAGACGTCTATCTCCTAGTTTTGGTTTCCCACGTGCATAACCACCTGTAGACTCGAGCTCAGACTTCGTGGAGAGCAAGAAATGATGGGGGAGTGATGTGGAATACGACCATATGTGTTTTTCCTTGAGGTGACACCTGGAACCTTCGTGAACATGAAGATAGCTACGGAATAGGCGACTGGCTATAGAATGACTGTGTTCTGTAGCCGAGTCTAGTCAAAAATTACTACAACAAAAAAATCATGAAAACATAGCAAGTTAGTCATTATATACATTCTTAAAGTAATCCTAATCAATCCTATTGATCATTCAAGCCTGTAATTGATGAGGGACAAAGGAAATGAAGTGAAATGTGGTGGAAAAAGAAGGACATGTTTGGGGCTCAACATGAACCAATGAGTTAGAAGTTGATCAGGTATATCAAACTTGATCAGTCTACGACGACGTCGCCACTCATGAATATGATCAGATATGTGTGTGGCTTTATCCTGCTTGAGAAAAGTCAGGAGATGCGTCCTGGCTTCGTAACAAACCGGTAATTGGAAATGTGTTAGAAAAGCCATAGCTAACATATTGAAGTCTTAAAAGATACCGCGGGGTAGTTCTATATACCACTTAGCGGCAGCACCGGTAAGAGTGCGCTAGAAAAGACATAGAAGAATTGAATCATCCACCCAAGAGTTCGAAGAACACCACAAATGGTAGGTCATGACATGAGCTTGGGGGTCCTCTCCAGCTTTACCTTCAAATTTAGTACAGTCACCAGGCACCTTGGTGGGAACCGAAGGCCAATAATGATTGTGAAGAATCGGATCATTGGTCAATTTAGATACATCCAGCAATTCCAACGTGGCGAGGAAAGTTAACTGAGGATTGAAAGGCATACCAGGCCCTCGATAAGGACCTGTACCTGTACTCCACCCTGGTTGAGCATAAATTTGCCCCCATTGGTTCTGTCCTGGAGGATTCTAACCATAGGGGGTATAATCTGTATAATTGGGTTGATACGGTTGCTGATAACCAGTTTAAGGCGGTTGATAACTGGGGTACTGACCCTGATTATATGTAGGCCCCATTTGAGTAGTGTATGGATTTGACTACTGAGTATAGGGATAGCCTGGTTGTTGAAGGTAATAACTAGAACTTTGGGGTGGGTTGTAAACCGATCGAGGCTGACCTTGAAGGTAATAACCGCCTTGGGGTCGAGCGGGTTGTTGGTAAGTGGGACCCTACTGAACCTGATAAGTTGGGCGCACAGGCAGATTTGGCTGCGGCATGGAATAAATCAGTTGTTGAGCAGGGTTGACTGGATGTGCAGGTTGGCCTGGTTGAACAGGTTGACCTGGCTGAGTAGGCTGCCCTGGTTGAACAGGTTGACCCGGGTGAACAGGTTGTCCTGGTGGCGGGATGGGGCCAGGTTGTGCCTGATAACCAGGTTGACCTGTGGCAGGACCATAAGATGGCCCTAGCTGTGCAACATTCGGACCGATGGGAAACTGAGGTTGCTGAGGTTGCACCATAAATTGGGAAGAGTGGATTTGCCCCCCAAGACCATACAATGGTCCAGGTTGATACCCCGGTTAGCTTGTGGGTCCTTGAGTTTGCCCTGGTTGGACCACAGAGTGAGGCTGTAAAGGTTGACCTTAAGGGTTATAGGATTGCCCTTGCGGACCATACAACTACCCCTGTTGGCCCGAAGGTTGGCCCTGTAAGGGTTGTCCTTGCGGGTCATATAGATAACCAGGCTAGCCCGAAGGTTGACCTTGGAAGGGTTTTCCTTGCGGGTTGGAAGGTTGCTCAGCCTGGGCCGATATAAAACCTTGGACATACTGATAAGCCTCTAGAGCAGGAAAACGTAGAGGGTTTCCCTGCTCATCGTACTTATATGGAAAAACATAAACAGGGGTACAATCCGGTCCATAATGGGAAAAATAAGGACGGGTTGGATCTTGGGAGGACTGACCAACCGTAGAGTTCGACGGCTGCAAAGAAAACTGATACTCCTCAGGAGAGATATTCTCCGGAATTGCAGATGCGATGTAGACATCTTCAGGGAGTGACGCGGTCCTGATGGACTGAGTAGTAACAGCGGGTGTAGATGAGGCTATGAAGATGGTAGGCTTAACAGGTACTGATGTAACCTAAGGAGATGACGTGAGAGGTGTCGATGGCAACATCCCTAACGAAGGTATAATCGGCCTCGTGTACGGAGTCGATACTCCCATGGAAGCCACAGCGGCCATTATCTGACTTAAGGATCTATATCTCACTGGAAGCGAAGGACTAGGCGAAGACATGACAGAAGACTCGGGGTTGTTTTCTGGGAAAAGCTGGTAATCTTCACCAGATGTAGGAATTTCCTCATTAGGAGAAGGACTGGGTGAGTCCATATCTGACCCTGCCGCAAGATCTTCCAAAAGACGGCGAGGACTAGGAGGTATATTAGCAACTAAAAAAGGTGAACCCGATGTAAGAGGAGGGAAATATTCCCCTACTCCAAATCCAAACCAAGCGTTGGATAAGGGCCAATTGAACTCAACTGGTCCTCCAAAGGGAAGCTCAGATAGAACCGGTCCCCCGTCGGGAAACTCGGAGACAATAGGCTGTTGAGGTTCAGCAGAGGACTGAGAGACCTCTGACGAATCATCTGTGTAAGGACTACCAGTAGACGAAACTGAGGGTTTCGCCATTGTGACAGTAACGAAAAGAGGAAGAGATCAAAACAAAAGCACATAGGCTAAAACCAAGGCAAACGATCAAATGGCCAACAAGCAATCTCTAAAAGGGCGTGTGATCGTAGGTGATTCATTTTACCACATTGAAACTTGAAAATTTTACCATTTCATGTTTTAAGAGTCAAGAAACGAGTAAAAGGTGACTCTATCTCTTTCAAATTGGAAACAAGCGTGAAAGGACAAGCGCTTGATGATCCTTTCAAATTTAATGAGTCAGAAAAGATCGAAATGACTACTCTGGAACTCTAGGCAAGAGGGTGTACCAGATATCCGTGAACTGCAATATACACCTTGGTTAAAAAATGAAAGATAAATCAACCAAGGACTTGACGTACGTGCAGGCAATCTCCCTGAATGTTGTGTCCGGTGTATCAAGAGTATAAGGCGGTAGACTCAACCTCCTACAGATAAAGGATAGCAACCTAGTGGGGTCTCCCTTTATATACGTGACGGTACGGGGAGCACAAGTCCATACTAGTGTTGTCTAAAGCTAAGAGGCGAACGACAGCTACTAGCTTTAACGACGCCGGAACACGTCACTAGCCTAGACCTCTAAATATTTCGTTAATGTTTCAATGCTACCTTAAGGTAAATTGAATAAATTTTAGATTTGATCTTCAATTATGTTTCAATTTCAGGCCCTACCGAATGTTATGTCTCAAAAATCCTCTAAATGCACACTACATGCCACTACAAATCACTTTGTTCGATGAATAGCTAATTACGGGAAGGTTGAGAGCTTTTCAAACAATAGCAAAATGATCACAAAACAACCACTCCTGTCCCTAATGCAAGCTAATGAAACTAAAATATTTTCCTTTAGAGTTATATAACACTAATAATGCAGAAAAGTTTTCAATTTCCACTAACTAATCAAAAGCAAAAGAATTGTTTTTTTGTATTTTCAATGTTTTAGAGCAAAATGCACCAAACGAAATGAAAACTAATAAGAGACCAATTCGAGAAATGATAACGAAAGAGTAAAAGCAAGCAAGTTCACTCAACACACAATCAAACCTCAAATTGACGGAGAAATCCTTCAAATCAAAGAGGAATCCCAACAAAACTCATCTGAACCGCGTGATCTAGGCTCAAAACGAGACAAAGTGAAACTCGAATGAGAGAGAGAGAAATCACTCAAATAAGGCAATGATACGATAAAAACCAACCAAACGAATGCAAGGAAGCAGAAACGAAGCTGATTGAACAAGCGAAAACCAAAAACTCCTATGGGAGGCTCAGCACACAATAGCACCTAGATGCCCTAGGGATAGAATGTAGAACTGAAGGTAGAGGGCAAACAATCGGAGGATGGAGGTCAAACGCAGTCAACAAGTACTTCAAGGCACTCAAACAGTCAGAAAAACAACACCAAAACCAAAAATCAAACTTAGAGGGCTCAAAAACAAGTAAACCCTAGCACCACACAGGGTTGGCGCGACTATTTGGCTGCATCTAGCGCCAAAACAGGGTTGGCGCGGGCGCCTAACTAGCAACAAGCACCAGCTGGCATGACTGTCAGGCTAAAAAGCACGCCAATCGAGTTTACTAATGACAGAAATGAAAAAAAGCAAGTAAAGAGTAGATCAGGTATGGTGGGAGCTGAACAGAGGTTCTACACCCGAAAGAGACAGACCAGAAGAGCAAATCAAGTAGATAAAATCCAAAAGAAACCGAAAGAGACAAGACAAACTCCAATGAATTCCCCAGTGGAGTCGCCAATTTGTTGGAGAGGAAAATCCCCTCTGCGGACAGAGGCGATCCCTACTAGCCCAAATCGGGTCTAGCAACAATCAGACACGTAGTCATGCAGGTTTCTAGTTACAAAAGTGACAAAACATAACAAGTTGCTTACCTCAAGTCTTATGAAATGGCCATTGAAGAAAGGATGACGCTTCCCATCCTCCGCTTTGGCAGATCACGGTCCTTCCGCTTAACATGTCTGAACACCTGCACACATGCGAAGAAACACAACGATACACAACATAGAATCTAAATCTTGTAACCATACATCAGTCAGAGAGGATGTAATTCATTGCATCAAAGACAAAGACACATGAATGAAACCATAATCAAAGTTGCTTATCTAAAATAATAACAAAGAAAGATACAACCCAAGGCTCTGACGCTAGATCTTCCTTCGGCGGGTCGACAGCGGAGCACGTCTCAATGAAGCTCGTCGGGAATGGGACAAAGCTCTCTCTTCAGCTTGGCTCTCAAAGGTTGTCTGGCAATAGTCTCCTTGCTACAGATTCAGCTCTTGTTTCTAGGACTACTATCTTGCTAAGGGAAAATGGCAAGCTTATATAGATGGTGGAAGGGGAGTTGGGATCCCTACAATTGTGGAATTGGCCCTATCCTCAAGGAAGCTTCCATGATAGGTGGAAAACCACCTCCCATACATGGAGATCCGAAGCCAAACCTCCCAACTCATTTTAGAGACTCATTCAGGAGTTTTTTGAAATCAAACTTCCGCCATTTATTTTTAAAAAACAATCCTTATTAGGCTTGGTGTGAGGAATACACTGGGATAGAGTGCCAATTGGCGCGCCCTCTTTGTTGGATTTTCCCCATTGGCGCGAGGGCTGAACTGGCTAGTCACGCCAAGGCCAAAAGATCAGTTTTTAGAGTTTTTCAAAGGAAACTTTCTTCATAGGAATGATTATCCTTGTCAAGGGGGATGCCATGAAAGTGGTTTCAGGTTATGTCACTGCTCACAAGTCACGGAAAAGGCCCTCCAATATGCGGGACGGGGGATTGCAGGGACGGTGACAAATTACTGTGTAACAATTTGACTTATGCAATATACAGATAACGGGATTTTTAGCATAGGCTTTCCCCAAATAAATATTTGTGTTGTACAATTGAAATTATTTGTCTTTCTTGTTCATGTGATTGTGTGATCGTAATTGGTTTCTGCAATTTGTAGAGTAGATTCAAGTTTTTTTTAGCATATTACAAGATTAGTTGAATCTATGTGGATTTCTTACGTGGTATCAGAGCAAGAATCATTATAGAAGAGAAGAATATGAGTTTGTTTCGATCAAGTGAATCAAATTTGCAGATCTACACTTCAGGACCAACAATATGATCAAGATGTATTTCGGTGGATTGAGACTCGAATATGCCCTTGAGGGTAGTTATAATTACATAACTTGGAGATACTTGATGGAGGTAGTGTTGGAATACAATGGGATGAAGGAATTCATAGACAATTATATTCCTAAGCCTGCAGCAATAGATGCTCAAGATCTGGCGGTATGGAAGAAGAGCATAGAAAAGGCAATAAGGATTATGTTAGAAGGAGTTCGAGATCAAATTGTCTCGAACCTCCATGGAAACGAAACTCCATATGCTAAGTGGAAGGCCTTAACAGATTTGTTTCAGAACAATAGTGACCACAGGAAGCTGGCACTGAAGGAAAATCTCAAAAAAATCAAGATGGAGGAGGACGACACGATACCAAATTACTTGACCAAGTTCACCCAATGTCAGGATGAGCTTGGAAGTGTTAATGTTATCATTCTCGAGGATGATCTGGTGATTCTATCACTTATAGACCTTCCCAATAGCTGGCACAACTACCAAGATTCCATAAATGGGAGGGAGAAGATACTAGAGTTGGAGTGATTATGGTTTGAGTTGGTATAGGAAGAGATTACGAGAAACACCAGAGATGGGACCTCTTCCAAATAAGAGGACTTTTCATTAGTCAATAAAGGAAATAAAGCTAAGGGAAAGAAGTCCCAAGGCGAAGAAGGCAAGAGAAATAATTGTCCAACATCAAGTGTTTTCATTGTCACGTGTTCGGGTACTATGCCACGAAATGTCCACAGAAGAAGGCAAGCAAGAAGGAGCATGTAGTTGTAGTAGAAGGTGAAGCTCTAGCTTCACAATTCAAACTTTATTTCACTCACATTGCATGCATGGAAAGCACTGTAAGGGGATCCACTCAAGCAAAGACCTCTAATAGGGGGGAATATAGAGCCAAGTGGGAAGAGGGAGCACATGCAGCTATACCTCCAAGTGAGAGGTGGGGAAATGTGAAGTAATAGTCCCACGAGTGTAGAAATTTGGGTAGGGTCCATTGAGATGTCTTGTCTCATGGATCATTACCTTACTACGGGGGCCCACAGTACACAATAGCATGATGGATCAGTGGCGGTTGATGCAGTCAGATTTCAGAGTGCCATATTCAGAGACTAGCAGCAATCAGATATTAGGGAGCGCAGAGCAGAGTTGGCAGAAATGCAGAGTTAGCAGCAGTGTAGAGTTTTCATTAGACAGTGTAGTAGCTAGCAACATTTAGAGACTCTGGTGACAGATGCATCATACTGATCACATTTGATTCAGTTTGGATGCTTTTCAGTTTCAGAAGTTGCAGTAGAAACAATACTAGAGAGAAGTGTTGCATGCAGAACATTCCAAAGGTACTAGATCAGGATAGAGTTGAATTCCTTTCTTGTTGAGAGTGAGTGTTGAAATTTCCAACAAGAAATATTGAAAATGGAAACAAGAATAGGCTTCTAATTTAATTTTTCCTTAATTAAATTATAAGGAAATTGTAATTCCACATCACATGACAGCTTGTACGAGTTAACTAAGTTAGGAGTAAGACTTAGTTAGTTCAGTTAATTCAATTTGAGGGTCAAACTAGAGGCATGTAGAGTGTCTCTTACTTTTTAAGAGCCCTCGTTGAGTTTATTTTGAGTTGTAATTAATTAATTTAATTTATTTGAGTTAAAATCAGTTTAACTAGTTCTAACTTATGGAGGAGCTAGTAGAGGTAAAATGAATTAAATTAGATTTAATTCACATGTGGTGATCAATCAAATAACTGATAATTCACTCATAAATAGCTCATAAAACCCAGTTCCGAGGAAGACCCAGTTGAGATTGAAGTTAAAGGGAAGTGTACTATCAGTTGTATAATTAGAAAATTGTACAGGTGGTGCATGGAGTTAGAGAAAGAGCCTTAATGTATTGCGTAATCATTATTGGGGAATTTCTTAATTAACAGGGGCTCAATCACCCTAGGGATTTCACAAGTAATAAGGCATCCAGAGGCCAAGAAATTTCTTAAGTATTGAACCAAGCTAGCCTAGGAATAAGTGAGACATATAGAGATAGTGCAGAGAGATCTCAAGCCTAAGAGAAGAATTTTATTGTTCTCATATTCTTCGACTTATGAAATATACAGATAGTGGGATTTTTATTTGAGGCTTTACCCAGATAAATCTGTGTATTGTGCGATTGAAGTTCTTTCTCTTTCTTGTTCATGTCATTGTGCGATCGTAATTGGTTTCCGGAATTTGTAGAGTAGATTCAAGTATATTGTTTTAACATATTAGAAGATCAGTTGAATCTACGTGGATTTTCTACAATAGACACCACATTTTTTCTCATAGATAAGCTACCATCGCTCGAGCTAGTTTATTTCCATTTTATATGTAAGCATATTACAGTTCTTTGATATTAATGAAATGAGAATTTACTTTCCTTGCATCTCTGTGTTTATGTTTTTATATGTATTATGTTGCATTCTTGCAGAAGTCTGGATGAATCTCCCCTTCCTTTCTAGCATCATAAGGTTCTTGAAGATATTGGAAATACTTTGGGGTCTTTTAAAAGGTTGGAACCTAAAATAATGGAGAAAGGGTTTTTCACCTTTGCTAGAATCTGTATAGAAATAGACCTAAGCAAAGGTCTTCCTGATCACATTCAAATGAAACATAAAACCTTTAAGTGAACCCAAATGTTTTACTATGGAAATACGACATTCAGATGTGTCTTACGTTACCAAATAGAACACTTGAAATACACATGGCCTCGGCCAAAAAAGGACCCAAAAAAGAAAATTAGGTAGACTCGCAAAACAAAAGGATGGAAACCTTTGGATTCCTACCTCACAAAGGAGGAAGAAGGGGAATAATCAGATAACCACCTAACCAAGAAGAAGAAATAACTTAAAATCATGATGGAATTGCAACCCATCCAGAGTTCGACACATAATCAGAAGCAACCCATGAACTAGAAAATTTGAAAAATGTGGCACACAGAGAGGATGGAATGATGGGATCAAAGAGATTTCATGTGTTAGAAACATAGATTCTCATTGCACATGAAGGTAAATGACTCATCCACAGAAGTTCTTCACTTTAAATGAAAATCATATATTGTGGATTAATAAACCAACCATTTACATGTAAACAACTAAACACTAAAAAAAATTATATAATTCAAGTATAAACACACATCTCAAAAACTTCCACAATGATCAAGTGTAGGAATCCATAGATTATCATATATTCTATTATTTTTAGTTTTCATTGTGTGTGTAATATTTCATCTTTTTCACTTCAAATGAACTCTTCAAATGCATGACATCAAAATGCATTAGACCAAAAATAACAAACACAATGACAACCCAGAAAGACATTCACAATTTCCACAATGTTTAAATATTTGCAGTGACCATATGAATATGAGTGCCCAAATAATTGTTGATACTATATAATCATTAGTTGATTTTAATTTTATTTCATTGGTTTCAAAACTTTTTTTTATATTATTTTCTCAATTGAAATTAAATTATTTTTTTGTTATTAGGCCCAAGGCATTCTATTATGGAGTTCATTCTATTATGTTCATTCTATGGACACTATACAGATTCGTCATCATTCACTGTACATATTTGAATGACGTTGGATGACCGTATTTTCCACTCACGGTATAGGAAAATCAACATATAATCACCGTATATGCATGCATTCACTGGAACTATGATGGCTAAAAATGCAGAGACCTTGTGGGAGAGCAGTACAAGGAAAGGAAATTTGAAGAGGCTCTATGACGACAATGTAGCATAGGGATACTATCAAGATCGAGAAAAAAGGTTAAGAGGTTTCCCACCTGAATATTTGAATGGAAATTTATCTGTAAATGGAGTTGGGTAGCCATTGGTTTGATTAAAGCAGTGAGAAAATCAATAGCATAAGTGAAATTGGAGGCTCTTGAGGTCCTTCTGCAATTTTATTCAGTTCTCCAAAACAGGAACAATTCTTATGAGCCTCGATGAGTTCTTGATCTCTTCATTAGCCTGGGTATGAAACCCCAAATATAATCCTCACTTTGCAGTCGTCCTATGCAGCAGTTTTTTATAGCGACAGATTATAGTCAGGGGTTCACCATATCATATTTGCAAGATATTCAGAAATCCAGCAATGTATTGTCCAACTTGCAGCAACCTGGAGCATTGCTTCCTAGGAAAATTATTCCATCTCCATTCCCCTTCTCTAGCAATGCTTGGGTTGAATCCATAATATCAAACTTTGTAGCCAAAGGTCAAGTTGATGCTACTACTTATGGCCAACCAAATAGAACGAATTCCAGTTCATGTTCTGAACCTCTGGCTTCTCACAGAAATGATGATGGAAACTCTTTTGGAAATGATAGTGGCAATGGATGTGGTCCTCCTGAAGAACATATAATCTTTGGGCAGCCCCAGTCTGGAGACGGTGCAATTAGTAGAGAACAAACACAGATGAAACAAGGGTTGGAACTTGCCAAATTATTGATTTCTTGTGCAGAGGCAATTACTTCTAAGAACATGCAATTGGTTAATCGTCTTCTTTCCAGATTGGGAAATCCCATGCATAGAGTTGAAAATTATCCAAATAATTAAGGGTTAATTGTATGCTTGCTTCTCCAGAGGGTAGTCCCTTGCAAAAGTTCAACAAATTTCAAGTGTCATAGACAACTCTCTGGCGGGAAGGAAAAAGATTGCATGATGTTGATTAGGAAAAAGGATCGATTGATGGGTCCGCTTAAATAGTGTGAAATGATACGTTGAACACATTGGAGAGGGCGATTAAAAAATAAGCTTCCATAATTACTGACCTTCACTTGGAAATCATTGTTTTTTATAGCGTCAGGGTTCTCTATCACAAATTTGTATTATAAAGAAAATCCATTAAATGAGATTGCATAAACCAATAAGTGTTGGATTATGTAAAACCGTGGACAAGAAACTAAAAAATATAAAAAAATATTGTAAATTCTAGGGGATTCTCGGGTTTGAATACATTGTTTTAGGGATTAATTTTGGGAAAACAAAGTTATGCAACTAGTAAATTATGTTTTAGTCAGTTTTAAGGAAGTAATATAGCAAAACAAGAAATGGATGCACACACAAGTTATCATCATTGTGTTCGGGAGTTTTGAATTTGTATGCAACCCTAAGCTTTGGATGTTGTGTTATCATGCATAACACTATAACTTCCAATAATATGGTGTATTTTTTTATGTGGGCATGTGAGGGAGGTAAGGTGTTTCACAGATTTCCATTATTAAAAAAAATTAGAAAATATTTAGATGGAAATAAATAAAAGAATATATATTTATCATTCCAATCATCTCCAAAGAAGAATTTTTTCACTTATTTTAAAAACATTTCATAACATGTTAATATTATGATTACAATATAAAAAATATGGTTAAGTAGATTAGCTAATTTTTCTAACAATCAAGTATATTAATTGAATCTTTTTAATGATTAAATAAATAAATTATTTTTTTTAATATATTTAGAATATATTCATTAATTAAATTTAATTGAAAATTTTGAAAAATAAAAACAATCTATTTTTTTTACTTAGTTTCAAATTTTTATGGAAAAGTTACATTTAAAACTAATGTTATAAACCATGGAAGTGATTGGATAATCAATAAAATCTTCACATCTTTACATTCTGTTTCAATATAGAAATTATAATTTTAAAGCAATTTTGGAAATCAAGATTCAAATGTAATTTTATAATAAATTTTAAAAGTGATTTTATAATCAATGAAATGTTAATATTATCTTCTAATATATAAATCATCATAGCAATTGAGTAGTTTAATTAATTCTTAATAATTAAATAGATTAGTTGACATTTTTTAGTAATTAAATATATTTTTTTAATCTTTTAATATATTTTTGTTAGTTAAATTTAGTTTAGATAATTGAAATTATATATATATATATATATATATATATATATATATATATATATATATATATATATATATATATATATATATATATATATATATATATATATATATATATATATATATATATATATATATCATTGTGCATTGTTGCCTTCCATTATAAGTATATTATAGACAAATTAAAAAGTTGTGTTTTCTTATTTTATTTCTTAAAAAATAATTATCCAAAATTAAGTTGATTAGTGCCTTCCACATTCCCCACTCTTCCTATCGGGATTCCTTTGCACCTTTAGGTGAAAATGCTAGTATATATCATTTAGACACACAAGATCCACATATAAACATATTTTTGCATTTAAAAAAATATATGAATGATATGGATTTATGAGAGATTCTTTATATTAAATATAAAATATCAATTATTTTTCCATTGTGATTTATTTTAATATCTACCTAATTATATATCTAGGTCATAATCTCTTGTGTCAAAATTTAGATATAACGGCCTTTAACATAACATCGCATAAATAACAATCATAAAATAATTGCAACCCACAAAACATAACACCAAAATAACTATTAATATTAATAACCAGCATAGATCCATTTGGGGAGAATGGAGATGGTGTTCACTCTTTGCCTTAGGGTTCTGAATGCAAGCGGCTACGGGACCTTGCTAGGTAGGGATTTGGGTCTATCTTTCGTGATATGTGGGTAACCCTTGCTCTGACACAAAGATGAAGCGCACACAACTCTCCAAAGAACAAATTGACAGCAGGTCATGGAGTTTTGGGGAGTTTTTCAGACGTCGGTCTCCCCAAGCTCCTACATCCGTTATGCATCCATATTTGGCAAGGTGGTAAGGTTGGAGAAGACATTCAAAGGAGGGATACTTGAAATATTTCTCTTTTTCACACATCGTAATGTAGAGGGTGTCCTTCTTTGTGTTAGGGGACAACCCGATGATGATTTGGGTCTGATGGACACTCCTCACGATTCAAAAACCATTAATCCAACCTATATGCACTATGTAAGTGGAGCTGGCCAAGGTAATTTTATTTCTCAAGCCTTATAGGATGCAAACCTATATCTACACACTTTCAATCTATGAAGTCTTTTTTATGGTGTAGATCTACAAAAAAAAAACCCATGCACTCACATTTTTGGGGTGGATGGAGAAAAACATGAGTTGAATTCGGAGGAATTTCAAATTTTTATTAAGGCCTTAAATGTGAGCTCTTCCCTGTTTTGGGTCAAGGCTTGGATTCAGTGACAAATATGAAGTAGAAAATCAAGAATCAGTTGTGTTATCCTAAAAATATCCAATGCCTACTCTTCGAAGGGAAGTAGCTCCAATATCTATCTTAGCTACAAAATTATTGTATCTCAAAAAGCTACACAATAATCTTGAATCTAAGGCTACGAGGGGGTGCCTCGAGATCTAGGAACCCTAGAAGTTTTGTCTCATATAAGTGTTGAAGATTGCAACAAGAAACAGTGAAGGAGGCATCCTGAAACATCATTCCTGATCCTAGTTGGAAAGTGATCACCTAAACTAGGTGGGGCCCACACAGGTGATTTTTCTCGCAAAGTCTATTTTTAGACTATGTCTATTTTTAGACATGTCGATCATATTCTATGAGTTGTGGGATGCTATTTGTGGATGGTTGGTCAAGTTGGAAAAATAGATGGACTTCTATTTTTAGACATATTGGGCGGAATCTATTTTTAGATTGCCAGTCTAAAAATAGATATGTCTAATATTATTAGCTCTTAATAATATTTGGACTATAAACATTATCTTATTCTCTTGGAGCACTTCAGTTAAGTGCACAGATGTGGCACAGGAGCTGACAGAAGGAATTACGCTATTCCTGAGGGTTAAGTGGAGCTATTGCATGGATACTTCAGTTAGAACTCATGTGAGAGAGTTTGGTGGAGTTGATTGAGGAATTTAATGGAGTTTTGTTCAGTTTAACTAATCTAAACATAGTTGAGCTAGTTGTATCTAGTCTAACTGATTGATACACTAGTGAGAGTGGTGTGAATTAATTAATAATTAATTCACTTATTATAAACTCATTAATCAACTAAAGAATACATCAGTTAACTTTAGTGCATGGATAGTTTCAGTGGAGACCAGTGAAGAGATAGGTGAAAGAGCAGTGTGACTATCAGTTGTGACTATAGTGATGCATGGTTTGCATCCAACACTCAATAGAGATGCCTTTAAAGACTGCGTGAGCAAGGCTGGGGTAATTCGAACTCATCAAGAGCTATTCTTCAGCAGGGATTGCGCAGTAGAGGTAGGCTATTAGGTGGCAGAGATTGGAGCATGTGTTTTGCTAGATCTAGCTTGATTAGTGTGTAGCAATTGGAGATTGTACTGAGAGTTTGTGAGGAGATTTGTATGATGATTGTTACATGATCTCTATGACATATATAATATACAGATAGTTGGGGGTTTTCAGCTTTAAGCTTTCCCATTACATACTGTGTTCATATGTGTGAATTTTTATGGTTTTAATGTGTGCATGCAATTGATTTTATTTCTGCATGTAATGATCAATGGTAGAAGAGATTATGTATTGTACTGCATGAAGATAAAATAATGTGTGATCAAGAGAATCTCGGTGGATAACATATCAGTTATTCAAATTTCTACAATAAGGATGTTCTGCAAGGGAAGGGCTCAAACCCTTCATAACCACCACAATACAACCTTAGGCCTCATATTGTGGAGCAACTATAGCAAGTACCTGTCGTGGAGGTTAATCTAAAAGAGGTAAACCATCTTTTTTTTTCCTCCAATCCTAGGCAATGATTTGTAGATTCAATGGGATTTGGCCCAAATCTTATGCTTTGCACTAGTGTATCTTCACAACATGGATCAACAATTGAAATATCTATCTATTCTCCAAAGGCTTCTTTACTTTTCAGTTCGATACTCATAATGATATGGAGAGAGTATTGAAATATGGGCCCAAGTTTTGGGTAAGATTTGGGCTCTTCATTACCCCTTGGTTCCTAGATTTTGATGCCACAA
The DNA here is from genome assembly GCA_034641835.2 of Pinus albicaulis. NCBI lineage: Eukaryota > Viridiplantae > Streptophyta > Pinopsida > Pinales > Pinaceae > Pinus > Pinus albicaulis. Next base: position 792,846,135 of record CM076573.1, on the reverse strand, counting down.
CCATGGTGGTAACAACAATTCCAATATGGATGAGGTTACAAAATATGCCCCTTCCTATTTTGAATCATAAGGTTCTTGAAGATATTGGAAATACTTTGGGGTCTTTTAAAAGGTTGGACTCTGAAAGAATGGATAAAGGGGTTTTCACCTTTGTCAGGATCTGTGTAGAAATAGACCTAAGAAAAGGTCTTCCTAATCACATTCAGATGAAAAATAAAAACTTTAAGTGAATCCAAATTTCGTATTATGAAAGCACAACATTCATATGTTGCTTATGCTACCAAACAGGACACTTGCAAGACAAATTTCCTTAGGCAAAAAAGCACCCAAAAAAGAAAAATGGGCAGACTCGCAAAACAAAAGGATGGAGGCCTTTGGATTCCTATATCACGGAGGAGGAAAAAGGGGAAGCAACATAATACCACCTAACCAAGAAGAATAAAGAACTTATAAACATGATGAAATTGCAAGACAATCGCAGTTCGACACATAATCAAATGCAACCCATGAACTAGAACAACATAAAAATGTGACACACAGAGAGGATGGAACGATGGGCTCAAAGAGATTTCATGAGTTATAAACTTATGGTTTTGATAAAGAAGCCCCAAAAATACAATAGTTAGTGATATGGAAACAGTACCAATTGACACCCACCTAGGCAAATGGCACAAGGTATAGAGAAATAAAGGGAAGAAAGAGAATTTAAGCAACTACTATAACACTTAAATCCTCTTGATATTTTTTATTTTTTATTTTTCAGTTTTTCCTATGTATGGAAGTTGAATGGTTGCCCTTACTAAATGCAGATAGCATCTACAAAATGTATTTTTGTTCCTTTTTCAATAGTTGAATAAAATTACGAGTATTTTTTCCTCTGTAAAAAAACCATGACCCAGGGGCATCTAAGCTGTCAATGTCTCCCAGGGATTGCACCCGACCTGGGCCATACCAGCCCTAAGTGGACTGAATTTTAGCGTGTCTTTTCCCCCTTGCACGAGTGCAACAACCTCTGTGAGTATTGATCCTAGGTCGCCTTACTAACGAGTCCCATCCTCAACCGGTTGTACGAGTAGGACTTGACAAGCTTTGCACCGTTTTAATTTATATGGAAAAATGGATTTTAATTTATAATTATATGTTTATTAATCAAATTTATTTTAATGTGAAATACATATACACACTGAATTTTTTGTTTAAAAAATTACAGGTAATTTTATTAATAAATTTTTAGGGGTGGAATGATTTTGGGGGGAGGGGTGTTGATTTTTTCCTTGGCACTTCAAAATCAAGTCTTTGTCTAAAACATGATCACAAACGCACTAAAACACCACAAAACCAAGCACTTTTCAGATTGGAAATGTAACAATAGTGAACCAATTAAGCACACATTGATTTTGCAGACCCAAAACTTGTTATATTACAACTTTAATACAACAATCATAGGGCTCTTGTACTTGGGATCATGGCCCTTAAAATTAGCCATGATACAAGGAAAACTAGGGCTTCATGTAAAAAACACTTGACTATAAATTTATGCAAGAACAAGAACATACTTGACTTACTTGTTGAATAATCGCTTACACCAGCGCTTTCATCCCACTTGTCTTGAATACATACCAGGTCCTTTACCACCTATACTCACAGAGAATATTATTGCTTCAATACCTTTGATTTTAGTTGCTCAAAAATAATTTTGAACCTTCAGATTCACTTGCACACATCAGCTCAACGAACAACCTTCACATAATGACAATGCTCCTCCAAGGTCACTATTCTTAGGCTCAACAAGTATGCCCTCTAACTGTGGATTTACCTCATCAAATCGTTATACGTAAGGCACAAAAAAAATTTTCCAAACCCTCATTGTTGGATATACATCAATACAATATCAAATTTGCAATCATCAACTTATAAAACAATGCTTCATACCTTATTCAATGCCTCTACTTAGTCAGGAAGATTCTCAACCCTGTGCACCTATGTCACTGAGGTTTCTCGGCCTAGTTACAGAAGTTGGAAAATTTAACTAGGTTTTGTCTTCATATTGTCCTTTGTATTCTTGATTTCATGTATTTAATGTTAAAGTGAACAAAAAATGTATTATTTTTACTCATGGGTTTCATTCTCAAGGTAAATTTTCTTATGGGTCAAGCACCCAATGAGTGCTTCTAGGAATTTGTCATGAAGTCAAGAAGTCAAAGAGTCATTATAATATGTAAAACACCCAATTGGGCATATTATTTCATGTAAAAGAAATTTATTTATAGTTAAAAGATTCAAATGTCCTCCTCGAGGACCAAGTCGTCCTACTGGAAAAGTAGGCTTCATAAGGGCTATTCTACCTGATCTGGGAAATTTTAAGGATGCTTTCAAACAAAAATCACCATTATACAAGACCTTTTACTAACACTTAAATTTTCTTGTGAAAGAATGAGCAATGCATATTCTAAATAAAAATTCAGCAAACCATCAACATGAAACAAGAAACCAATAAGAAGCAATAATCATGAACAACCATAACTCAATGATATGATAACGGAGTCCGTCCAGTGTGGACTGCGTCTCTCGGCCTGGTGTCAAGAGTGGGAAGGTGACTTCATTGATTACAAGATGATGATGAGTACATGATGTATTCTTTTTCACTAAAAGAATGTACCCATTTTACTAGAGTGGCATGTCTCTCTCACAGAAGACGTTCTTTTATGAGAACTCTCACTCATAAAATTTATCCTTCAACATGACAAAATAACAATCTCTCACATAAAATGGCATAAAAGGATCCTCTCACAAAGTGGCATACATGGATCACATAATCGAATAATCATCTAAACAAATCAAATGAAGACATGGAAAAATGCATCTTATACCTCAAATTTTGGTGACAAACTGAAAATCGGCTAATCAAATGAAGGAAATGCCTACGCCATCGCATTCCTTGAAAAAAAATGTGAAATTTGATTGTAAACTTGACCCCTTTCTGACTCGGTCAAATCTGGGCTCCCCGAGAATATCAAATATTCTCTTCTGTGGATTTATTGAAATTCAACTTCTTAGATAAAGAAACTGAACATGCCATTGCGTTCCTTATGAAAAATCGATTCCAATGAGTATAAAGCTGGCCTGGTTCTGAAACTATCAATTTTGGGCCTCTAGAGAATATTTCAAATTCCATGCAGATTCTTACGTCAAGGTTCCAAATTCATGGTTCCACCCTCAACATTTTTCTTCTGAAATATACCCTACTCAAATTATAAAACCAATCATTCCACCGGAAACCTGGGAAAATTCTAGTTAATCTAAGTATAAACTTGGCAGAATTCTAACATCGTAAAAGAATGGCTCCAAGGAAATCTTAAAGATTCCTCATAAATTCTGCATAAGAATATTCCATGGAATATTTCCTTGGAATATTCCTAGAATCTACCTTGATCTCCATACCCACTCTTGGTTCTACCGTGTATGGATCTTTTTTCCTCCTTCGATCCGTCGAATGATAAATGTTGGGCTTATATAATTTTACGGGCGGAGTAAACAATGAAAGGTTTGTTGGGTCGTTGGCAATTTGTCGACTTGGGGTTCCCCTCGGCAAGGGTTCAAACCTCACCCCTATCAACCTCAGCATTCGACGTTTGTTTTATGTTGTGTTTTGGGAGTGCCATTTGTTATCACTCCACCAGATTCCTAAGGCTAAGAAAGGAATCCCAACAGAGGTAACCACAAACCAAGTTTTTGACTTGATAGCTAGCCCTATCAAGCCGGAGAGGGATCTCCAAAAGGGTCATAGCCAGGAGGGATGGAAAAATTAGGGTTGTAGGCTAGGTATAAAGTGCAGGGAGTTGTTTTGATTTGGTTTTGGTTGGGTAAATCATCGAATAATGAAATTAGGTCAAGGAAATTTAGGTGAGGGTTATAGAGTTAGGGTTGCAGGGATGAATGGGGCAAGGTAGGTATAATGTCAATCACTTGAAGATAATGGTTATGGAATGGTTTAGAAAATTTAAGGAGGTTGAGGGTGTTATCACTCCAGTAATTCTCTAGTTGTGAGATTTTTGGTTTTTAGTTGAGAAAACTAGAGGTAACCACAAACCAACTTTTAAACTCTAGGATCTAGCCTTCCTAGGGTTCAGAGAGGGCTCTCTCTATAAGATTTATCTTTGTTTGTTTTATAAAATATTAGGCTAGTTATGATTGTGCAATTGGTTTTGGTTGGTTTGGTGGGAAAAATCACTGGAAGATATGGATAGTGGGAAATCTATTTGTCCATTTCGCTGAGGAATCAAAAGTCAAGCAGACAGAACTAGGATTAAGGCCAAAAGGTCAAATGTTTTCAGGGCAAGATAGATAACCCTTGGAGACCTTGGAAATTTGTTTTGTGAGGTGATATGAACAGGATAAAGAGCAATGAAGGGTTATTTGATCCGGAAAAGGGAAGTACTAGGCAGAGGTCAAACGAAAGAGGGAGAAATTAAGGGTTCCCTACTCTGGAAATCAGAAGAAAACATAGAAATGACAAATAGTTAAGACTGGGTGCTTTTAACAAATCCTGAAGTAATCCTCTTATTCATTCATTCAAATTTAGAACACATAATGGATTGCATGTAACAAAGAAAGATAACAATGACAAGTAGAAAATACTTCACTCCAAATAGTTCATCACATGAATCCTGAAATATGATGCTAGTTGATCTGATCCAGTCTGTTACTCGAAATTTTAAACACAAAAAGCCTTCAAGTCCACAAAAATGACTATAGAAATCTTCAGCAATCTATTCCACAATAATACTTCTAAAGATGAAGTATTTATACATAATTGTTTACAAAATATCCTAGAATGCTTCTAGGAATTATCTAAGGAGAATAAAATATCTTTACAACAATAATAGAGACAGATGCTCAACAAATCAGCAAGCTATCCTATTAATTCAAATAAAATATAAATTGATTGTAGATAAGATGCAGCTGGTTGTCTTGCTGTCTTCCTTGCTAGCTTTAGATATTTCGAGTTTGTTTTGAAATTTGATCTACTTATCTAATACTCTTTTACTGATACTCTTTAATCTCTAATACTCTTTGACCATTTGTAAAACATGTTTACTGCTGTAAAAAATCTGTTTTGACTAATAAATCAGCAAACTGTTTTCACTGTTGTCTTTCTGCCTTCTTACTTTTCACAGTAAATCTGTTAATGACTGACAATCTTCCTCACTTGGAATTTGTATTTTCTTCAGCTTCCTGAAATTTTCATCTGCTTTTGTGTACCTGGAAAAAGTCAGTTTAATAACAAACAAGTGTTTTATCTCATGCTGCAAGTAAAATAAGTCTTCAAAACTCCCGAGTAATACTTTTCCTGTTGGAATGCCTTGTCCACCACTTGCTTTTTCAACTTACTCCTTGGAATATTCTCTGATATTTTTATTATAATCCTCCTGAGGCATTAATTTTTCATTGATGACCAAAATATTAGGCAAAATTCTTTGCCTCATATTTTCAAATTTGACCATACACCTGGTTATGGAAATGTTCATGTTCTCACACTTTTCCTCTAACTGCTTCATCAGGTTCTTTTTTGTTATAACTTTCTTTATCTCCGGGATAGTTTCAATTCTATCAGTAATTTCAAGTTCTTCTAATTCTTGCATGTTCTTGCTATTGAGAAACTTTATCAGTTCTAAAGCTTGTTCTGGTTTGTTATTCAATTCCTCTTTAGTGTTTTGGATCTCTTCTAATGCTACTTTTAGTAAGTCTCCTTGTTCAAAAATCACTTGAATGGAGGGCCATACATCATTGATGGCTTCTATAATCTTGTTTCACAAATGATTTTTCACATAGGAAAATTGTTCCTTCAAGGTCAATTCCTTCTATAATTTCTTCAATTCTTCATTTAATCTGATGGCCTTTTACTCATGAGTTTTTTCATTAATTTGAGCCAACTTATTTTGATCTTCAAGATTTTCAATCATCTATTTCAACTTGTTAATTTCACTTGTCTTAACAGAAATTTCTTCCATGGCCTTTACCAATTTTCTAGCCTCGTCTGTAGGATGAACTGTTGTTGTAGATGAATCTGTAGCTGATGTTGTGGATGATGTTATTGACACTACAGTAGCCAGTGGAACTTTAGGTGTTAACTCTTCAGCTAGAGTTGATGGCACAGTTGTAGTAACCATAGGGATGACTGTAGGTGCTTCCTGTGTTTTTGGTGTTTCTTTCTCCTGGACAAGCTTGTCCATCTGAATCTCCATTTCTTTTATCTGTGCTGTAAGATGAAATATTATGTTCATCATATCATCTTTCTCATTTTGTCCTTCTATTATTTTTTTGGTTTGAGGATGTTCACTTTGATGAAGTTTAAGCTATTTCCTCAAAGCTGCAATATCCTCATTCTTTTTCTTTATTAATTGTTATGTTGCCTTGACATTTGTTGGGTCAAATCCAATCTGTATGATCAATTACTCCAAATATTTGATTCTTAAATACTTAGCATACAAAGATTTTTTATCCATTTTCATCTAATCTTTCATATTTGAGATGGTATTCTGAAGTTTTTGAGCACTCATGGCTTTAGTTGTAACAGTAGAGTACAACATTTCTGAAGTCTATCTATGGAATTCAATCTGATCAAGAGCATGAATCTTTTCTGTTTGGACTTCCAAATAAACTTTCTTATAATCTTCCACTGTCTTTAGGGATTTGACCGTAGGCTGAAATATTGACATGATTAGCTTGTTCTTTGAATAATCAAATGCAGAGAAAAGTATGTTTTGCACACTTGGTGTTTGTTTCAGATATTGGGAGTAGATATTGTTTTTTATTTCTTCATACTTTAACTTGATCTGTTTATACTTTTCTTTGATATCTAGATCTTTCTCCTCAGCTTCTTGTGAGGATGAAGCTTCCATGCTCTGTTGCTTTTCTATTAATTGTGCATTTTCATTGTCAACTTGTTCTTCATTTTGATTCTTAGTAATTGGCCCATTGATGATGACAGTGGCAACATCTATGTTGGTATCTATAAGATCTATTTCTTCAACATCAATGGTTACCTTTTCTTTACCTACTGAATCTGTTTTGAGCCTGTTATTATATATGATTTTGAACCTTGTTTCAGTAGTGGTTTCAGCAACATAGGTACCTTCTTCTCTTACTCTCTTAGTGGATTTCTCTATTTGACAGCAGTCTCTAAATTGTGACTAGTATCACTTTTCTTCACTGCATCTATTAAAGTATTCTCTATCCACTCAGTCTGATTTGCATATTTTTATATCTCTGGCTTTGTCTCATGAATGAAGGGATTTAACTTAAATTTAACCCTCATTTTTCTTAGGATCCCTTGTGGATCATAATTCCAAGGAAATCTTTCTTCAAACTTGTACTCTAATAGTTGTTTAGCTACTTCTACCTTTGCATCCCTCTGATTACAAATGAATTGTCCTACTTAATTCTTCAATTTGAATTGTGTCTTCTTCTTTGCTGCTAAAAATTTGATAGAATCAGAGTTTAATATTTTCCTGATATACTCCAAGGCAAAAACTCTCATGAATACATGTTTGGGAAGTTTATAGGGCAAAAATTTAGATCCAAACACTCTAATTTCAGTATGTTTTTCATATAGGTACCAATCACCAATCTTTGTTTGCTCTGACAACTGTAAAATATTCTTCATCTCATCACTGATCCTTGGTTGCTCTGTATTTGTTAATATTTTGATCAATGAATGGAATGAATCTAAAAAATTTGCATATGTGAACTCTGTGGACTCTTTCCTAATCAAAGAGGTCCAGAAAATCACTGAAAGAGGATTTCCCTCTACATCAAGCTTTTGAAGAGCAAATGGAAATTTATCTTCTTGGAAATATAAGAACATGTGAAGGAGGAAATAAGTGTATATAAACACTCCTTCAATTGGAAATTTAACCAATTGGTCATGGATATTGTATGCAATATATCCAGCATAATCAAAAATAATAGATGGAGGTTGACCTGGGGTAAATGTAGATAAGAAACCTAAAATGGATTCATTTGTATATTCATCAGTGAAATACCCTAGAATGAATGAAAGCATGGAAATTACATGTCTTGAACCCTCTAGAAATTTTGAAGTGGAATATGGAGGATTAATTTGAGGAATCTCTACATGCAAAGGCATAAGTGTTTGGAATATTAGGAATCTCGTAGGAAAATCCAGGCCAATATACAGCTTGGTAAGGGCCTCTATAGACAAAGGGAATGCTTGAGGATTAGGTTGAAATTGTAGCATTTGGTTGATGGATTCAGTAGTAATGGTAAAAAACACTTCTTTGTTGGCATTTACTATGGCTCTCTACTCAGGCACATAATACTGTTGACATAACCTAATGAACTGTTGACATGGATGAGTTAATGGAACAACATATTTAGGCAAGTGTCATTCCCAAATATGGACTTCTTCTTCGTTATCTTAGGATTTTTCATAGCTCCAGTTATGAATGTCTAGCAGATTAAATTCAACAATTGGGTCGGCTATCTTGTAATCAATATCAACTAATGGAATATGTTCAATGTCTATGACAGGGGGTTGCAAAGGATTTACAACAATAGCAGTCTTAGAAGTCATGGATGGAGTTGATTTTGGCACTTTGGAACCTTTAGGATTGCTAGAACTCTTATTTTTAGTCATTTAGGCTACTTCTGCAAGTTTAGACAGTTTGCAGAAGTAATTTTACTTTAGCAGAAGTTTCTTGGATAAAAATGGTCAAAATATGGGCTCTTTCTTGCGTTTATTCTTCAATTTTGGATTCTCAATAGGATTTATAAGTTTTTACTGGTTTAGACACAAGAAACTGGGGTTTCTTGGGCTTTTTCACTGAGCAATTGGGCTAAAAATCATTTTGAGATTGGGAACAGAGGCTTTAGGATACCTTCACAGGATTTCTGGCTTAATTCAGAGTTTAAAAAGTTTATAAACTATATAAAACTCACAATTTTCATTTAAAACAATGTGCAGCAAGAAACAGGGTTTTGCAGAAAATTTGACAGGGTTTGGCCTGTTTTTTGGGCCTTTTGATATGTTTCTATGGATCAATTTTTGAATTTATTACTGGAATTGCCTTTTTAAAGGTATTTCAAATTGATAACGGGTCTGAATTCTAGAGAAATACCTGTTATACGCAGGTATAAGGTTTCGAGGAGGTTTCTGAAGGTTTTGAATGGTTTGAACAACTTCCTTCTGATCTTTTGGAGCAATTCAGAGCTTTCCAGCAATCTTCAATGGCTACAGGTTGAAATTTGTATGTTTTTTGGCTCGAAAACGATGTAAAATTCTTGTTTTGCAGTCGGAGGGCTTAAGGGAGCATCTGGAGGAGAGAGGAAATGGGAATACCACCCATTTCGCATAGAAATGAAATGGTGTTGATCGCGCTAGTTTATTTGCGATATGACATTTCCACCGTTGGATTGCGGGGTAAGACTATGAACGATCAAGATCTGTTATGAAAGCTGCGTCGGGATTGGGGAGTGGGGCCGGAGTATATTGACACGACAGGAAGGTTTAAACTTTTGAAATAATCTTTTTAAACGAAGTTTAAAACCTTAGGTTTAATATGATGCGGCGGATAAGTTTTATGTGTTAATTAAAACATTTTCCAACGTTTCAATTATACATATGGGTGCAGGTTTTTTATTATATAGTTTCTCAACTTTTGACAATTGTTTTAAAACTATAGGGGGCGGGGTATTTGTGTATAGATATGTTAAACCAATGGGATAGGGCGAGATTTAATATTTCGCACATGGGGTATTTGATCATTGGTTTAAACGTTAAAATAATGGGTTTGTGGGTTATATTTAAAATAAAAGGGTTTCTAATAATATACGGGTGGATGTAACTTAGGGAATTAATATATATAGTTAGTAGTTAATATGAGATAAAGAGTGAAGTGTATGGGATATGAAAATATATGTTTTAAATCTACGTAAATTGAAAATGACAGACAAAATAAAGCATTGTTGTTTCTTTTGTTTTTCACACTTTTAACTTAGGATAAAATGTATTTCATGGGTTTTGAGTGTTTTGAAAGGAAAATGAAATTAGTTACTTAGGGTTTTACCTTTACTAAGTAAAAATAGGTTTTTACTTAGGAAAAAGGGATTATGATATGAATGAAGGATAAACGCTGATGAATATGTGTTTTGTGTAGGAATTCAATATTTTTAACCAATCAGTCATCGAGCCTTGGGTCTGGTACTAAAAGAAGTCAAAGAAATGCTCCGAGACTCTTTAACTGATAGTTTAGAGTATTGAATAATTGTAGAGGAAGGGAAATTAGTGATTTTTTCCCGATGATGCTTTATTACATTATTGCACAACTGCTTTCTACCTACCCATCCTTATTTCTAACATTTTTTACTTCATTTTCATGGGTGCATTTAAGCTTGCAACCCTAAATCAATTTTATTTCAAAGCATAAATCTATTTAAGTCTAACATTATTTCATCTGAGGGCTCAGATTAAACTGTTGAGCTCCTCTTTATTTTCTATCTTAACTAATGATTTGTCAAGTTTATACTGTTTGACATATCTTTATTCTCTATCTAAAACATGAAATTTAAAGCATGAAAAGTTAAGATTAAATTGTTTAACTAATAATGGATTATGGCATTTATTGACAACCTACACATAATCATTATTCTTGCAGTAAAAGTAAATGGTAGTGGCATTTTGACTTGCTCACTCTCAGGTCTTATTTTCATCTCTTTTTCTTTTGGGGTCTATCTTTTTCTAAGTCCTTTGATCTTTCTTTTAGGACTTATTACCCTCTTTTATTTTTTATTATTTTTCATTTTTCAAAGTATGGGAAAACAACTTGTAGAAAGCAAGGTATGTACATATTTACAAGACTATCATAGTCAATCTCAAAAATTATGAATCCTATTATTATAGGACCCTAACATATGGAAGCATAAGAGATGTATTTCTCTTAGACAG